>VZRZ01005521.1:829333-851374 GCA_013398175.1 Climacteris rufus | reverse complement strand
CCCGGCGTCTGCGCCGCCCGGGCCGACCCGCGGCAGCCCGGCCTCGACGACACCTGCCTGGAGAAGCTGCTGGACTGGTTCCGCAGCCTGACGTGGTTCGGTGAGTGCCGGGGAGCGGCAGGGGCTGGTCCGAGGGGAGGGGGAGGCCCAGCACGGAATCTCGGAGTAGTTCAGGTCGGAAGGGACCTGTGGAGATCATCCAGTCCAAGCCCCCTGCCGAGGCAGGGTCGCCTGGAGCAGGTGACACAGGAACAGGTGTCCAGGTGGGATTTGAATGTGTCCACAGCTGTCTGAGGTGCTGAGACGCCTGAAAATGCTGTTTAGTAGCTGAGGCTGTACCTGGGCTTGGGCTGTGCGTGAACCTGAATTCATCTGTTCTGAGAGTTGGGAGGGGTTACCTCAGCTCAGGGAATCACCTGAATGAGACAAGCAGTGACCTGCTGTTTGCTGGCCTCTCCCGCACAATGCTAGATCCCACTGTGGAGCTGGTGCAGGACAACCCGTGTCTGACAGAGCTCATCACCTCCGTGCTGGCCCTGCCCGAGCCCAGCCCCAGCATCCTCTCCTTTACCCTGCAGCTGGCTGGGATCCTCGCCTCTTCCGAAAGCCGCTTCCAGCACCTGCAGGTGAGTCGGCCACTCCCATATGGACCTGAAAATGTGCATATTCTGCTTATAAAATTTATGGCATACACGGAACAACTCAGCAAACAGTGATGTGATAACAAAGACTACAATCACCATTCCTGTTCATGCCTCATGTAAAGCTGTTGTCTTCTTCTGTCTCACCACAGTGGTGCTGTGAATGCTGATGTGCAGTGCTTGCCGTTTTTAGTTCGAAACAGTATGTGGGATAACACTACCTCACAGCAGTCACTGCACAATACTGCACCCTAGGACAGATCCTGAGAGTTAAACTGCACCATCAGATGTAATTTTCACTCCATAGTAGGTTGACAGGAAATTTCTGATTCCCTGCTCTGCTTTCTACATCAGAATATTATAGTGCAAAGCTCAAAAGGCTTCATCCAAAGAAGAGATGTGTACAGGTGTATAAAACAGTCTGATAGAACTGATATACATAAATAGTCCCATAGCACCTGAAAACCAAGCAGTTTGGGGTTTGAACACTCTGCTTGGTTCCTGCAAGAGACATGTGTTGGGTTTAAGCGTGGGACTCTAAAAATTGCCTATTTTAGTGAACCTTCTAGCAGGAGAAGGTTTCCCTGCAGTATGGATACTCTTCACTTGGGCAGAGCAGCCTCTCCCCTGCCCTGTAGCCCCTGTGCTCGCTGCTGACTGTGTGTTGTGCTCTGGCCTCAGCAGGAGGAGCTGCTGGGGAGGCTCTTTGGCGCGGAGGGCCCGCGGGGCAGCGCGGCGTGGGAGGACGCGGCGGCGCGCAGCGCCTGGCTGAAGGGCGTGCACAGCATGCTGCAGCACCAGCCTGCCCTGCACTTCCTCTGCTCCACGGGTGAGTGCTGCTGGGGCTCCATCTCCCCAAAGCTGCTGTGTCCCTGCCGTCCCAGGCCGTTGCTCGGATGTCAAATGAGCAAGATGGGAGCCTTCATTTATTTAAGATGAAAATAAGCTGTGTCAAAAGCACCAAAGTTATTGAAAAATGGTGGTTGAGTTAGTTAAGCATTAAGTTAACCTTTGTTAAGTTAGTTACGCATTTAGATTTTTTCTCCAAACACTGAAGGTGGTGCTCTTTTTAGAGGGGAAAGAGGCACGTCCTATAAAATAAAAAGCTATCTGTATTCTTACTTGTAACTCTTACAAAAGGGTACATTTCAGTCTGATTTTAGTGCAGAAAAACTAAGCAGGGGCTCATTTATCTCAGTGCTTGCACAAGTTTGCAGTCCTGTTGTTATGCAGGTGTGTAAATTCTACTGTTAACACCAACTTTAGCTCCCATGTACAGAGGGACCTAAAAGACTGGACTGGTACTAAAGTACAGCACTGCTGTCCATGTTGTGGAAAAGTGGTACTGATAATGCTGTTCCTGTTTTTCCTACTGGTTATGCCCAGAGATGGTACAGGCTCCTTCCATAAATACACAGTGAGTGTGCTGTCAACTCTCCTAATGTTACTGATGTTATTTTGAAGTCTTCTGATCCTGAGTTATTAAACCCCTGAGGATCTGAAAACAATTTCATTTTCTCCTCTTGTTTGCTTGTTCTTAAGGACTGATTGACTTTGAGTAGAGACTACAAAATAAAGTATGAGAAACCCCCCCACTACCATTTAAAGCTGTGTGGTACCTGAAGTAGAGTCAAACATGGCTGGAGTGCAGCAAGGCTCCACCTCTCCATAGGAATGCTGTTGTTTTTTCTCCAGTGACTTGTTTTGTTTTCCCACAGGGGGAATGGATGTGATCTTCGCTCTGCAAGGGGATCCCAGCCTGTTTGTGGCTTCAGCTGCCAGCCAGCTCCTGGTGCACATGCTCACCTTCTCTCTGGAGTCTGAAACATCTAAACCTGTCAGTACAAAGGACTGTGAGTGGCCAGCGTGTGCCCAGATGATTGTGAAGCACATAGAGGAGTCACTGCAGTCCAGCTCTGCCTCTCACATCGAGCACTCACTGAAGCTGTTGAGCAGTTTGTTTGGCAGTTGCTTTGGCAGTTGTTATGCTGCATGGACTGAAGTCCTTTGGTTAGACATAGCAAAGCAAATAGAATCCTTTCTGTTGCAAGAGACTGTTCAAGCACAGCCCGTGCTGGGAAATCTTTTGCTTAACGTGGCACGGTAAAGATCTTCTGGCACCTTGGGTCCCATGCTGAGATAGATCTGTTTTCCACCATGTCATAGGATATATCCCTTCTTTCTTCTCAGGTCCCCTGTGTTTTGTGGCACTGAAGGCAGCTTTTGGGCATTAGTAACTTCTGCTCTGGAGCACTTCACCCCAGTACAAGCAGGTCCTCTGGCAGTGGGACTTCTGAAGCTCTGCAAATGGTAGGACTTAATGCAATGAAACTTTTGCACTGTGCAGGTGTTTCTGTGCAAATATCTCTGGTGTATTTCCAAGAACTGTTTTTATCTCGCTACATTTTCTGTTACATTCTTTAACAAGCTTCAGACAGTAATTGTAAGAGTAATACAGTTTGAAAGAGAGAGAAATTAAAGGAGCCAATATAATGTTTATGTGTATACACTTTCATCTTACCTAGAGCCAGCCAATTTCAGGAAGAAATAGCAAATTCCTGTAAATGTACTGCCAAGGTTGACTAAGATGGACAAAACTTAACTGCCTGTCAAATCCAGTAGTCTCTGTTCTGTTTGCTCTTTCACAAAAGCCCTGACTAGTGTAAGAACTTTCAATATGTCCAGCAGAATTGTGCATCTGGAGATTGTGTCAACAATTGTACAATAAGTTGTTAGAAAGAACTAGAAAGTGATGTAGTTCAATCTCTTGCTCTGTGCTAGGCTAACTTCAAAGATAGGTCAGGTTGCTCAAGGCCTTTACCAAGTTCCAAATATCCCCATGGATGAGGATTCCACTGCTTCTCTGGACAACTTGTTCAGTGCTTAAGCACTTTTATTTCACTGTGGAAAGTATTTTCTGCATATTCAGTTGGAATCTACCTTTGTTGCAGTGTAAGATTTGTGTCTTGTGCACCTCTCAGAAGTCTGCCTGCATCTGCTCCATAATTCTCCTTTAGGTAGTGAAAAAGCATCAGGAAATCATCAGATGAATACAGCACATACAGATACTGATTTATAGGACAAATAACACCCTTGTTTTGAGATAGAAGGACACTCTTTTGTTGACAAGATATGCCTCTCTCAGCCTCCTTACACAGGATCCCACTCTCTATTTGCATAGCTTGATAAAGCTGCTTCTAAATTCCAGAGCCATTTCTCCTCTGCTTTCAGCTGGCAAGGGAAGCTGGAAGAAGGCTCAAACTGTGATACTGCTTTTGTTGCTCTGTCATTGCTGGCTTGTTTAAAAGCCTGCATGAAAATCATTATCCTGCTCAGCATTTGGGGGCAGGTCTTTGGGAAAGAATTGAAGTGTTCTCGTTTTGGTAACTGCTGTTTCCTCCTTGAAGCCCACAAGATGTGAGGATTCAGGCACTGACTGTTCTGCTTCAGCCAATGGACTGTGTTTTGAGAGCAGCCTCCCAGCCTCTGGAATATGCAGGTACAGTTGTGACAGAAAAGTTAGAGGCCAGTCTCCTTGCCAGTGTTTTAAGTCTCTGGTGCAGACAAAACTGGAGGAGAAAGAGTAGGAGAAGTCAAGGGCAGTAGCAGTGTTTGTGGTAAAGTACACCATCCTACTGCCAGTTGCATTTGAAGGGATATTCATTCTACATCATTTGAATATCTTGGCTAACTTTAAAAATCACAGTCTTTTCTACTCATTAACAACCTGAGCTCTTCCCTTCTTTGCTCCTCCAGGTTTGCTGGATGAGTCTGTTAGTGATCCTGTCACTGTTGAAAGTCTTCTGTCCTCCAAGACCTCTTGTGCTGGTCTCCTGTGTCAGACCCTGGCTCACCTGGAGAAGCTGCTGTCTCTGGTAACATTCAGAGAGGGGAAAAAAAGCCTGGGAATCTAACTGGCCCATGAAACACAGTGTTAATGATTGCAAACTTCTAGAGTAGGCATAACAGAACATGGAGAGGAGTTGGCAGTGAGGGTTTCCATAGTTTATAGAAATTTAGCACAGTAGACTCCAAATATCAAAACAGAGAAATACTGAGGCTTGTAAAGAGGGACTGCACTGAAGTTTTAAATCTGCCTTGAGCTTTATTACCATACCTTACTTGTGCTGCAATTATTGATCCAGTGAAAAAAACACAAATTGAACTGCTTTCCCAAACAGTGAGAAGAATTTCCTTCCATCTGTGCAATAGTTCTTGAAAGAGAGAAAGATGATTTATTTGTAGTTATTAACGCTGTGGTACCTTAAGAACCCATTAGCAATTGCAATTTTTGCTGCCTGCTGACCGAAAACTGCTCTGTACTTGAGACTGTTGCTGGAAACTCTCTTCTCTTTTTTTCGTTTTCCCCCATTAGAAACATTTAAGAGTGGATTTACCCTGCACGTCTTTGCTGCGCTCTCTCATGACAATATTACAATTCTGCAGTGGCTTCCTGAGTCCAAGTTCTCCTCTGGGAAGCACAATAAGCAGGAACTTGATCAATTGCTTCAGAGTGCAAAAGTCAGCTCTTGATGTCCTTGCAGCACTCGCAGAGAAAAAAGGTGAGTTAATCTTTGCTTTCTTATCCAAAGACAAGAATTTTACAATCAGTTTTACAATCTTGTGCCTTTCTGTATTTCAGCAGGGATTTGGCTGCTCCTTCTCTCAGAATTGGTCCTTTAGGTTTGTTTTCTCTGTTTCAGGCTGTGACACACTCATAGGAAATCTATTTGATGTCCTTCTGGCATATCTGCAGAGTCCAAACACCAGCCCTACTGTGAGTACAGAACTAGGGAGTGATCCAAGTCTGTTAACTTGCCCCAGTGGGATGTAATGCTGAGAAATTGCTTGACCACAGTTGTTTCTTAGCACAGTTTGTATTAGAATGTGTAGGAGACTTGCCCTGGTCCTGAGTGGCTTGCAGGAAATAGCTAAAATTCTAATGAGCAAGTAACTGACCAATACAATGAGTGTCCCTGAGAAGACAGGAGCCATCATGGCTAAGAGTAGCACTGACATACTCAACTTGACATGGCCATGAAGTATTGAATTATTTTTATTAAGGGGGTTTGGTTTTTTGCTTTGTTTTGTTCGAATGACTCTGATGGCAACTGCAAATCAAAAGCTGAAGGTACTAGAAATTCATAATATTAAGCTGAACACAGGGATTTTCTAGGTGTTTGTTAGAAATTATATTTAAGCACCATTTATTTGTGGCTGGCTTCTTAGTAAGGAGGCATAAGTACTTGCTTG
Organism: Climacteris rufus; assembly: GCA_013398175.1. Classification (NCBI taxonomy): domain Eukaryota; kingdom Metazoa; phylum Chordata; class Aves; order Passeriformes; family Climacteridae; genus Climacteris; species Climacteris rufus. Next base: position 845,480 of record VZRZ01005521.1, on the reverse strand, counting down.
CTGTGAGAATTTCTCTGTAAGTTTGAGGCTAAAATGAATTTTACCTTTAAAGACATAAAGGCGACACTGCCTCCTCCTGTAGTAAAGTAAATCTGCTTTACATTGCTTCAGGTTCTAAAGAAAACCTTTCAAGCTACATCCAAGTGGTTGGTGCACTTGCAGGAACTGTCCTGCTCCAACAGTCAGTGGCAACAAACTCAGAAGATTTTGGAAGGTAACAAAGCTGTTCAAGCTGGGACAAACAGCAGCCAGTGGCACATGTGAAATCTGCTCTTGCCAGCCTTTCCTGCTCAAAGCACTTAGGGTTCACTTGTTCACAGTTATGTTGAATTTAAGTTTAGCTGCCCAAATAGTGCTTTGAAGAACTCTGGCAGAAGCACACATCAGCAGCAAAAGGGATTGTATCAGATGAAGTGATGTAGAGGTTGTACAGTGAGTGCTTCAGTAAGGCTGTTGCCTTTCATGTCCATTCAGGTTTGTCACTTGGCTTTTGCAGATGTGTTTCTGGTGCTGCAGAAGCGTTTGTGCAGTCCTTGCTGGGAAGTAAGAGATTCTTCCCTGGAGTTCCTCACTGCCATGGTGAAGTGCTTGGGAGGTAGGTGCAAAGATTTAACAGTTCAGATTGGAGGAGTATTTCTTTAAAGGCTGTAAAAGTCAGGTTGGGCTGGTGAAGCATCTTCTGACCTGTAACTGGAGGGCCAATAAAAGAAAGAAGTGTCAAGATTTTTACTCTTAGATCATGATCAAAATCTGACAGAAATATTAATAAACTTACCTTGCTTCTTCTGTTGAACTGAGAGTGCTGTACCTGCCTTAATGGCAGTGTTGGTGAGTTAAACTGAGGGGTGTTGAGACATGTCTGTCAAGGCAGGTGACAGTGCTTAATGGCAGATAATACTTTCTGTTTTTCAGTTTGTTCTGCAGTGGAGTCTGGTTTCTTTCAGCAGGCTGGGGGCTGGGATTTAGGAGGCTAAAAGCCTAGACCTGCTTTGCATGGTTTGGATTAATTACTGATTTTCCACTTTACTGTCAGCTCAGGCTTTGCAGCAGGTAGCACTGAGGCAATGTTAATTTTCCTATGGTGTCTCTGTGATGTTGGATGGGGGGGATGTTGTCAACTGCTGTTGTCCCCAGGTCACAAAGGAAGTATCCAGCACACTCAGCTGCATTAGCACTTTACCCTGCAGCCCCTCTCAGTGCTGCAGCTACATTTGTTTTCTCTGCCATGTGCCTTGACAACAGGAAAGGAAGACTATGTTTTCCTCCTTTAAGCAAAGGCATAAATGTGACGAGGATGGAACCAGGTCCCCACTTGCCTGCAGAAAGTTTTTTCTTGCTGCTAAAACAACTGTAAATGCAATTTTCCAAGCTCCAGTGTCAGTCAGGGCTTGACTAAAAATCACCAAGCTGCTGGGAAAGGGGGAGCCTGACACAGAGCATCTGTGCTCTGGTGAGCAGCTGCCTGGTCCCTCATCTCCCTGGCAGCTGTCCCTGCAGGCAGTGGCCATCCTTGTATGACGCAAAGGGCTGTTTGCATTGGAAGCAGCTTCATGCTTGGAGGGAATAAAGTCCCATTTCTTTGGATTGCTGTCTTGTTTACAGACCAGGAGGAGTTCAGGCAGTGTCTCCTGTCCTCAGAGGTGCTGAGGCTTACAGAAAACCTGCTGGAGGACCCAGAGAGCTACGTGCGAGCGAGTGCTGTGACTGCTGTGGGACACCTGGCCTTCCTTACTTCCTTAGCTCCAGAGTCACCTGCCACAGGCAATCAGTATAATAAAGAGGTATGATAACTTCTGCACAAGCACAACTACCCCTCAGTTAACTGCTGTACTGCTTATAACTTTCTTCACAAGTTATCTGCTCATGCAGGCAGATTTCATAACCAGTAATGACAAGATTTTTTACTTCTGCTGTTCTTGTTTCTTTGCATGTTCCTCTCCTCACTGTGCTTTCTCTGCGGTCTTTTTGCCTCTAGAACACTGTAGCAAAGCTTCAGGAAATCTTGTCAACAGACTCAGAGGGCTTTCCCAGGCGGGCTGTCATCAGCATCTTCACCAAGTGGCTGAGAGAAGGCTGCACAGGACAGCTGGAAGATACAGAGCAGTTTGTCTCTAGAGTCATCCAGGCTGTGGAGCATGACTTAGACTGGGAAGTCAGACTGGGTGGTTTGGAACTGGTTCAAGTTTTCTGTAGTCAGACCATTTGCCAGCTCTCCCAGTGTCCCTATGCTCCTGTCTCCTCTGCAGTCAGCAGCTGCACCCCTCAGAAGGAGCTGCTGCAGGTGTTCTGCCGAGCAAAACTGTTTGGTTTTTTGTTCCAATCTTTGTGTGACTGTGACAAACCCGTGGGGCAGAGAGCCTGTGATGTGCTCATTGGCCTAAGAGGCCATTTCTACCCCATGAGTGCTTTGGAGAATCTACAGGAGATTGAAGATTCACCTGCAGGACGTGGCATTGCCTGGTTACAGAGGACACTGAGACAGGGTTCTCTGGCCCAGAGCTTCCCCACAGATGGTGGTGGTGGGGTGGATTTCCAAGATCCAGAGAGCATGATGTTAGCTTTGGGTGCAATAGACTTACTGGAGCTACATGATGAGCTAAATAAAAGGAGTGACCATGTGGAGGAAAGCCCTCAGTCCCTCTTGCAGGACATCCTTGCTACTGTGGGGACCATAGAGGATAATGAAGTTGACTGTTACTGAACACATCTTCTGCTCTGAGGGAGCAGTGCTTAAGCAGTTTTGTTCTGGAGGAGAAGGATGGTTTTGTTAGCTGTTAAATGGGTTAGAAAATCTTTGCTTTAATACTGATGATTTTTTTTTTTGTTAAAAAGGGCAGTTTCCAATAAACTGTTGTTTCTTCTTCAAAGTAAAAACATTAAGAATTGCATTTGTTCTTTTGTTGTTGTTGTCTTTTAAGAAAGCACCAGGCCATGCCTACATAAGGAAGCATTTAAAAAAAAACAAAAGAGTGACTGAAAACAAATTGTTGCAGGCTCCTTTTAGAGCCAGAGTAGCTAAAACTGATGGAGACTGGTTTTAAAGGACACTTGTTTTGACCTTTGTGTATATTGTTCTAAAAACTGAGTTCTCAGCTTCCCTGTTGCATTTTGAGGTCTAGAGCAGAAGGTGGTATTTAAGGAATCAAAAGCTGATCATCCTTAGCATTACAAATTTTCTTTTATAGATCACAGACTTGTTTGATCTCAGCAGTGACACTAACATGCTGACTTTTGTTTTAATTGAAACCAGAAGCAAGTCCATTTTGCTGATTTTTTTTCCAAGTGCTCCTATTTTCCATTCCTGAAGTACTCAGATAGTTTCTAACCTTTGGGAGATACTGACACCTACAGCTTTTTCAAGATAAATTTGATCTATGATTAGCTTTGGTAGCAATTAGAAAACAGCAGCCATAGCATGAATGGCAACATGATTTTCTGAGAAAAAATTACCAATTTTTGAAAAACTTGAGGAAGACTGTAGTTTGCAAGTTACTCCAGTATCTGCCATGTGCTAAGAAGCGTTCTGCAACCTGGGAAAAAACCCACACCAAACAGTACCTTTCCCAGCAGATCAGATCACTCTGTCTTCTTTCCCAGCACTGAGGTGTTACTGAGCATCCTTCATCCTCCTGCAGCCTGTGGAGAGGCAGGAACACAGCACTGGTTTTGGGCTAATGGAGGATGCAGCATCTCATGCAGTGAAAGGACTTCTACAATCTCCTCCCTGCAGCAGAACTATGGGGTGAGGTGTAGTTGCTGCTGAGGCTGAAGGTTTACTCTGTGCCTTTGAGGAAGGCAGCACCTTGCCTATTGCTCTGTGCTTTATGTGTGACAGGGCCCTTGGGTGTTGTACCAGCAGCTCTTACTTGGAGACAGTAGCTCTGCTTCTGACACACAATTCTACCTGAGCAAGCAAAAGACAGATACTAAAATTCAGGCCTTTTCCTGCCCTGTGTTCAGCTCAGAAATGGAAATGGTTAGTGAGAGAGAAGGGATGTGCTTTCAAAGGAGTGTGGAGTGTTTGTGGAGCTGTGGCAGCCCTGTCTGGTGAAGGGGCTGCAGTTCCAAAAGCAGCACTCACTGTGTGTTGCCAATAGGTCAGCTGTGCTCCAGGACAGCAGGTTGCTGGGTAAATGCCTTCCTCCTGTTCAGCACTGGAATTCTTGGCATTTCAGGGCTGTGCAGTTTAGGAGACTCCAAGGAGTTACTCAGATATCAGCAAATTGAAAAAGTGAGTTGTTACAGAAGGGAAACTCTGCTTATTACTGAGGTCTCTCAACTCCCAGACCTATTAATTTTTCATGGAACTTTTTTCCTTTTTTAGTCAGCTGGGGTGAGGGTGATGTTCATTTGTCTAATTGCAGTCCAAAGTCGTGCTCATAGACAGGATGATTGTACACTACAAACCAAATGGACAACAAACTGGGAGGCTCCTTATCTTTAGAAGGGGAATTAAGGCCTTATTTCATCTTTCATTAAAAACAATTCTGTGACAGTGCTGACTCTGTGTTTCTCTCCTGTCTGAGCTCCCTGCATTGCCTTTTCTTTGCTGCTCCAGTGACAGTGGAGCCCCACTGACACTGAGCTGCTGGCCCTGCCATCCTGCACCTCATAACTGGGAGGAACAGAAAGGGTCCTGAACATCTGAGCAATGTGTGGAACAAATGCCTGGGACTGGAGAGATTAAGGGAGGTGAAAGAAAACTAAAAGCTCTGCAGTTCTTTCCACAGAAAACCACGGGGTGGGATTTTTGAGCTAGAAATTTAGTTTATGAACACACAGCAACAACTACTAATGTGGATCATCCCTCATGCTGGGATACCCTCCCTAGGATGCCCAGCTTTGCACACCTGAGGACTCATACAAGCCCTACCCCACTTGCCAACTTGTTTTAAACCCACTTCTTACTACCAAGGCTTTTTTTGCACCTCCACAAGATCCTTATCCCAGCCCCACAGCTTCCTGCCGGGTTAACAATGACACCACGTGGTGAGTCTTGCCAAGGAGCTGTGGTCCTGGTGCACCTCAGGGGAAGGCTTGGCTCCCAGGCAGATTCCTGGTTGCCCCCAGATGCATCCTGAGCACTCAGTTCAACAAGTGCCAGTGCTGCTTAACCATTCCACAGCACAACAACAGTCACCCCTCCAGAAACTACCACCAGCTCACTCCTGGCACACAACACAGAGAAGGAGGGGAGCTGCCTGAGCTGCTGTTATGGACAGTTTGGGATGGATTTCTCTGGAAACTCCAGTGTTCACCCTGTCAGCACTGTAGCTGTGCTCAGTTCCTGCAGGAGGCAGGCACCACTGAGAGTTTTTCCAACACACATACACATCCAGCTGATTCTGGCAGAGATTGTGGCCAGACATGAGCTTCAATGCAAAAGACAACAAAGCCCAGGACTGTCCTTTGCTTTTAAGTGTGCTGTGAATAGCAGGCAGTAGCAATACAGGTGGTATTGACAGAGAACATCACAGCTTAGAAAAAAATTGTATCTCTGGTGGCTGGTGCTGTGAAAGAGGAAAATTTCAAAGCTTGTTTCAGCTCTTCATCTGCACAGGGGCAATGTTGTGTTGTCTGATCTGTACACAGGTAGGAAATTCCTCGAGCTGCTCTCAACACATCTCAACAAAGCTCTGAAGAAAGGCTTTATCCTTAAACTGCTCAGACTCAGACACAAGAGAGAATAAGCGTCTTTGGCTCAGCCCTACTCTAGCAATGGCTTTATGAAAGCTGCCAAAATAAAGGCTGTTAATTTTCTGGTTTAATACACTAGACATTTACAATACAAAGAATATTCTTTGCCTAATTATACTAATTGCACAACTTAGTCATAAATAGGCCATAAATGTCTGGAGCTGTTGCTTCAGCTTAGATATATGTGATCTGTGAGTACAGATCAATTTGTGCACATCTTTGCAATTTCTTTTGTCCATCTCTAATACAATTTGCTCTACCTTTCAATACATATTCATCAAGGCTTCTAAAAACCAGCATTAGAGAGGAAACTCATAAACCAGCTTCACTGCAGAAGATCTCAGCAATTTACAATGGAAAAATATACCAGTAGCTGCAGCCCTGTGGTCTGTGTCACTTCCCCTCAGAGCAGAGGGTTTTGTCCTCTGCTGAGAAATAAAGCACCACTTCAGCATGGCCAGACCTCAGCCTGCCTCAGCTGTGCTGCTCCAGAGGCAGGACAGGTCTTGCCTTTAACCTTGGAGCCAGCACTCAGAGCAATGGCATTGAAAGGAGCAGTGTGTCCGTCTGGACAAGGCAGAACAGAGCTGGTGATGTGCAGCTGGAAGGAAACACATCAGGGGTGCTCTCCTAACTCACCCCCGGTGGGAGGGAGATGAGCAGCCCTCCTTAAGAGGCCCTGCAGAGCTACACGTGCAATTACACAAGGGTTTCAGTTAAAGCAAAATGAAATTAAACAAAAGAGTTTCCATCCGTGCTATCAATGCCCAGTCTCTGCTCAGAGCTCAGCAGCTGGAAGTGTTTATTTACATAATAATGAACACAGAGAAGGGCTGCAAAGGTGCCTTTCACACCTCTGCCTCCAAAACAACCCCATCCAAACCAAGTTACCCCCCAGCTGCCTGGTTGTCAACCTCCGTGCCAGGGCAGGAACCCTGTCCAGGACACAGGGTGCACCCACCCCTCTAAGAGACATGGCTTGGTTAGATCAGATCAGGTGTTAAACCCCAGCCTTAAACAGCTCCTGTAGAGTGTTGGGGCTTGAGCTGTTGTGGGTCTGACCCTTTCTCCTCTTTGTCAATGCAGGATAGGTGGGAATTGCCCTTAAGAGATAGAGACCTTCAATCTTCAGTTCTCCCATTTCATTTTCTCTCAGTCCTCCCATTTCCAGTCTCCACTGACCCCATATTCCCTGGACTTTCAGGCTGGGTCAGCAGAAGGGAGGAGGGATCTCAGCTGCTGTGCCCAGGGACATCCAGGCTTGCCCAGGCTGGTCCCTCCTTTCTGCACTCAGAGCTTTGGCCTCAAAGCAGCTTCTGGGCTGGGCTGTGACCAGCACAAAGGAGCTGCAGAGCCAGGTCTGGCAGATGGTGAATCCAGGCTGGACATCTTGAAGCATGACTTGGCCCAGCTAAACCAGCTCCAAAATAAACCCTTATTAAGCTGCATTAGCCATTGCACATGAATTTCTTCTGATTTAGCCCTTATAGGCTGGGGCATAGGTGAGTCCTAAAAACCACCACTCTCAGTAACAAACAGCCCTGATGGGACTGATGTGTGATTACAACTCTCATTATGTGCCAACAACAAAAAAGCTGCAGTTAAAACACAAATGGCAGTGGTTGCTAAGTGACAACATCCATACAGGCTTGTCACAGCCCTGAGACAAACAGCTGTGGCTGCACAGCAATCCTGTCCTGTCCATGGAATTAAGGATAAAAATGCTGTTTTCATTACTCTCCAGTAATCTCAACTTTGACCTGACAGAGTATTTCGTATTTAGGTTCTGACAAAGAGCCCTGTGAAAACCAGGCCAAAGCTTCCACTGAAACCAGTTGAAGTGAGTTTGATTCAAAATACCTGTAATATTGCATGGTCTCGACATATTTACTTCCCAGGGAAGTAGTGCATGAGACAACAACAAGGCTTTCTCAGCTGAATGGCCCATTTCTGAAAACAGGGAGCAGTGCTTTCAGTGAGGGTCATATGAAACAACAACAACAAAACCAACAAAATAATCCACCTGTTGGCTTCTGAAGGGAACCTGTGGGCTTTTTTCAGAGCTGTAAACACCATATATCCTCATAGATAAAGCATTTAAACTGTAAATTTGAATTTACATGAAGCAATGGTTGGGTTCTTCAGGAGTCTGAGATCCAGCAAGGCACAAGGGGTCACTTGCTCCAGGGAAAGCAGTGGTGGCACCCAGGTACTCAAGAACCCTTTAGCCTGGGTGCAAACCCTAGAGTAGAGAGACCCTAATGAGCACAACTGGCAGCTCAATGCATCTGAAAAGATTATTTAAAAAAAACAAAAGAGGAAAACCAGTGTTGCAGCAGCCGTACACAGCAGTTTGCTCGCCCCACACGCTGCAGTGAAAGCTGCTGGGGGCCGTGCTGGCAGCAGAGACAAAGGGACGGGTGTGTCAGAGCCCTGAGAGCAGCTCGGGAGCGAGCAGGAGCCGCAGCAGCCGCTGCCCGGCACAGCCAGGCATGCAGGAGCTGCGGGCACGGCCAGGGATGCAGGAGCTGCGGGCACGGCCAGGGATGCAGGAGCTGCGGGCACGGCCCGGCACCCCCGGCCGGGAAGCGGCTCCAGCGCCGGCATCACCTCCCGCTGCCACCCGGACCGTCCCACCAGAGCGCCCCCGACCACGGCTACCCCGAGCCGCAGTTCTGTGCCTAATTACACCCTTCCCTAATGAATTCCCTTCTGCTCCATCCGCGGAAGGCTCCGTTTCCAGAGCCGGGAGGAACAGCCCTGGGCTGCCGGCAGCTCTGAGAACACAGGAGCTGCCTGTGCAAAGCTCACCCGTGTGGGTAAAGCCAACTTGACTTTGGTCACTGTCTCCGTGTCAGCATTGTAAACACGTCTATTTTGCACATTATGCCAGAGTAAAATGTGATTTCACCCCTATATTTGATCCATAAACTCAGCACTTTTCCTAGCTGTTCTCATTCCCCAGATTGCTTCACCACAGCCAGGAAAACGAGCGTGCCTCACACTGGTGTTAAACCCTTGCGTCTCTGCTCTGTAAATCCTGCAGCACAGGGTGAATATTGCAGCGCAGACAGGGCTCTGACTCTGGAGCAGCACTAAACGAGGCAGCTCCGAGGTGCAGCTCCGTCTGGCTGTGTGAGCAGCGGGTTCTCCCTGCGCTGGCGGGCACAGCTCACCCTCCCCACCACCTCAGACATCAGGGAGGGGAAAAGAGAAACCTCCTGTCACCCTAATTCCTGTTGAGAACTTCTGCCCCGTAGGGACCAGCCTTGCCTTCCTCCCCACTTCGGGAGCATCTTCTCCGCCCTTTATTTATTTCAGCGAGATCAAAGATTCATCTCCATGGAAACGTCTGAGCTCAAAGAGTTTCTGCACTACAGCTTTGCATCCTGCACGCAGGGTTTGGCACCGTTTTTTTGCAACAGAAGCCTTGAGATGATCAGCACTGGGGTCTCTGCAGAGATGGTTTGATGGGCAATGATCGATAACCGGAGCAGCTGGGGGTGTGTGTCACTAACACACAGTGAGGAGTGGAACTGCCATTCCACTGTGCAATCTGTGGCCCATGAGGGAACTGACTGTTCCTCCGCAGCAGGCACTTTGTCCCCACATCTGCAATTTGGTAGGACTTCCAGGAGCTGTGGAGACCAGAGCCATGTGGGCAGAGCTGCTGGAGACCAGAGCCATGTGGGCAGAGCTGCTGGAGCCCATCACTGCCTGCCCTGTGCTGCACCTCACACCTCAGAGGAGGCAGCTGTGGAGCTGCTTGGATTTACCCCCTGGAAACAGCAAGTGGCTCAACACCCAGCCCAGCAAAGACTTCATTAATTCTGCATTCACACTGTTGCCTCTGGGCCAGCAGTGGCTGGGGCACTGGGACTGTGTCATTCCAGTGCCTTCCCTCCACCTAGCACCGAGCTCCAATTCCTTCAGCTCAGTCACTGCTACAACTAGCTCCCAGGAGAGGGAAAATAAGAAAAATTAAACAAAACAGACATGTTTAATGCTATTTTTGTTCCCTTTTCAGCTCACCACATGGCCACACAAACTGTTAAACTGTTGTTCTGGGGGCAGGAGCAACCAGCCAGGAGGAAAACTATTCAGACATCCACAGCAGCTGCTGCCACAGAAAGGGGCCGTGGAGCTGCAGCCTCACAGGAAACCCTGGATTCTGCTTAACTCTCATGTGAGAAAAAGGAGGACAAAAAGGAGAGAAACAGAACTCATTTGCAAGACTCACATTTTCACAGGCATGTCCTAAGAAGGGTGAGCAGGGCGTGGAGAGCACGTGGGGCTGCGTTAGCATTGGAGCAGAGCTAATGGCATCCTCCTGGAGAGCATCAGCCAGCACCTGGGGCAGGAGGAAACCCCTTTTCCCAGCACTGCCAGGGGCACAGATCCTGTTCTTGAGGAAGTCAGACCCCATCTCACCACTGCTTGTGGCTGTGCAGAGCCCCAAGTTGCCCATAAGCAAGCAGAATGTGATTGTTATAATCATATTAAAAAATTTCAGAATAGCAACTGTGCAGAGAGCAATCCAGCTGCCAGCATTTAGCCTTATCCTAGGGCACAGGCAGAATACGCCAGCCATGAATTAATACTGCATAAGCTGCACCATGCTGAGTTTCATGGCTTAATTATAAAAGAGAAAGCAATAATCAAGGGATCTGTAAGGCTAATAAATGTTCTGAGAACACCAAATGTGACACAAGAGCCACAGCCAGTGCGACAGGACATGAATGCATTTAAAAAGCACATTAATCACAGCCCATGCATGAACTCCCAGTTGGCTCCCAGTGACAGCACTTGGCCTTTGGCCGCCTTTGTAGCAGCACCAGGCACAGGCAGATCCTCGCCCAGCCCAGAGCAAACTGGGCCGTGGTCAGTTCCCCAGCCAGAAATCACAGCCATGCAGCAGCCCAACAAGACACAGGGATGAGCTCTGACTCAGGGCTCTGCAGCCCTGGGATTCTCCTCTGCCCCGTGCAGAGCTCGGTTCAGCGCCCACCCCTGCCCCAGCACCCGGAGGTTTCCGTGTCCCTGACGTGCCCAGCACGAGTCACCTGGAGAAGGACAGCACAAGGAGAGAACCAGGCAAATCCTCCAGGCTCCTCTGCAGCAAAACACTTGAGATTGCTTCTGTTCCTCAGTGCCTCCAACTATCTCTGCTCTCCATCTCGTATTTCATCTCACTGCGGCGTTTTAATTACGCAGAGAGCTCAGTGCAGGGCTTTGCCTCTCATTCAGAGGCTTCCCTGCTCCTACAGGGAGACTTCAGACTGGTGACCACGTGAAACTTGATGTCTCTACATCTCAGGCAAAACTCTGATCAACCTGAGAACAGAGGTGCCACCAAGAAGGACCTCTCCACCTGCACTGTCACACAGCGGTCCCCAGGTCCCTGGAGACTGAGGTGCCACTGCAGAACATGACCCAGCCCTGAACTGTTGACATCAGCAAGATACTCCCTGAGCTGAAATGCTGCAGGATTCAGTGCCAGGGCTGCATATACAGAAACTTGAAATGCTCCCAAATATCCATTTCTGTCCAATAATTTATTGTATCAGAAAAAATTTCCTATCTGCAAATGTCTCATCCTCTAACCCTCTAGAAAGGGCAGCTCTTCATAGTTCTGTGCCCAAAGATCTGTTATCAAAGATCATTTCAGAAGAAATCACTACCCTTCTTCTCTTACTAATATTCCCAAATTTATCTATGTCCTACTTAACACCTCCTCTGAAACCAGGAAGCAAATGCTATTTCTGCTGCCCTCAATAAGTGGACTCTGCTGAATCCTAGGGAACACATAGACCAAACATCAGGCTGAGTTTAAATCCTGGGATGGATTGCTCAGGCAGCAGCCTCCTCCTTCCTCAGTGTTCCTTAAGCCTAATCAGGAGCCAAGAGGAAAACAATAATGAACACAAATAAATAAATAAATGTTCATTCTGTACAAATTCCAGATCTTCTAAGCCAGGCCAAATTTGTACACTGAAGTTGCATTCTCCTGGCTGTAAAAATATATATCTGCCCCCTCTTCTGCCTCTGCAACCATCTGGGGACCTGCAATCATGCTTCCTCATGGGAATGAATCATGGAGCATCCACACCAACTTCCCACAGAGAGACACAAAATCAGTGGCAAAAAATGAAGAAGACCCTTAAATTTTCCTTATATTGGCACAAGACAGGCTTGGACCAGCTACTGCCCAGACATGTGGGCTGATGTCTCAAGAGACTCTGACTCCAGTCAAAACTCTCAGCTCTGAGTGAGCCCACAGTATTAGAAGCTGCCCAGATGCTCGTGGAAGCCTGATCTAGCAACTTATTTGCAAATAAATGGCTCCCTTTCATCCGCCCACAGATCTTCTGCCCAATGTTTTCCTCTTCACTCCAGAGCTGTTCCCTTTTTCTCTCTGTTATCTTCTCCTCCAGCATCAGCTGTGGCAGCAGATTGCACTTGCTAATCAAAGAGGGGCTGGGCTCTCTGTTTGCTCCTTAAAGTCTGTGGCACTACAGTAACACCAGCCAAACATTTGTTTTCATTAAAGCTCCTCCCCAGGCTGCCAACAGAGCCTGGACTGTGCCAGGACACAGCAGAGAGGGACGAGTTTGCTGGTCTGGTGCTGCCTTAGGGACACTGATGCCCTCAACTCCATCACCTACCAGAAGGTGCCTGCTGCTCCCTGCTTCTCTTCTGCCACCTCCTACTGAGGGAAGGGAGCTGTCCTTCACTGCTGCCAATCCCAGCTGCCTCAGATTTCTCAAGGGAATCATGGAAAAATGCAAGTAACACACGTAGCTCTTCATCCTTGCCTCCAGGAGGTTCATCCACAGGGATTTTTAGGTTAGGGAGATGGATAGGGTACCAGGCAGCATCACAGGACATGTCCTGGCACATGACTGGGCTGGCATTACCCAATCCAGGGCAGCAGCTGGGCAAAGGAGCAGCACCAGCACAATGCACTGCATTTTTATGGTATCAATGGAGGAGACAAGGAACATTTCATCTCCTTTCCACACCCTCTGATGCATGGCAGGGAGCCAAACCAACTGATTCCAGTGAGGAAGCAAAACCTCCTGTAGCCTCATCAGATGGGGTCCCTCAGACTCTCCCATTCAAGGTGAAATCCTTCTTTAATAACTCCTCATCCCCTGCTTCAGACCCTCTGTCTACCAGAACCACACCACAGATCTTCAGCTTGCAAAGGGAGTGAACCTGACCCCAGACAGGGCCGTGCTGCATCCTCCCAGTACCTCCCAGGATGGGAACTCTCCATCTCCTCTGCAAACCAGTCAGTCCTGTTTCTCCTCCTTTCCATCACCATTAATATGTGGGAGATCTCACCCTTTGGCTTTGGAGCCTGTTCCTCCCAGCAAATTTTGCAGTTGTTTCATTTCCGTAGAAGCAGCAACATGAGATAAGATTCTTACTTTTGGTGTGCGTGCACTCCCTAATTCTCCTCCTTGTGCACAACACAGCCCAAAGGTGAGACAGATGTGGCTGCAGCTGCTTTTGGACCAACCTCAAAGTAGCTGTTGGTAATTCTACAGTGCTACCCACTCTGCTCTCTCTAGGCTGCTGCTGATGTCCAAACTTTCAGAGAGATGGCTCATGTGCATTTATGCTTTGTGGGGTCAGCACAAACTGAAATTAAGAGTGACCCTGGTCCCTTTGAAACTGCCTCAAGATTACAAAGATGCAGAAACAACACTCTGACTTTTGAATAGCCAGAACCCCAATAACAGGAGGATATTTCACTCCTGCAGTGAGAAATTTGCTTTCTCTGCAAATACAACTGCACTGATACTGGGAGTGCAATCCCAGTGCATCCAGCAGCCTCACGGGGTGACAAATACAGCCTGGGTCCATACCACCAGTCCCACACACACCAACACCCCACCTTGGCTGGAAATCCCCTGCCTTCCCTTGCCCAGCTGCTCTCCAGAAGGTGAGAACACAGAGCAGCCCCATCCAGGAGTGTTTTAGAAATACAGAGATCACAATCCTCAGTTCATTTCCTAAAATCCAGGTAGGACCACTAAGTCACCTCTTCCCCTTGTCAGAGCACAGACCACTGCATTCCAGCCCATCCTTGCTCTGCTGAACCCAGGAACATGTGCTTGGCTGAAGCCCACTTGGGGAAAGGCATTTTATCTTGAACAGAAAACACTATCATATGGGAAGAGTTTCACTTTGCTCGGTAATTTGTTCCAGCAGCTAATCAACTACATTCTTTTAAAAATTAATGCCTATTTTCTCTTTTCAATTAGTCTGGCTTCAGCCTGCAGCTGTGGGTTTGGGCTGTGTCTCTTCTCTCTGGCTCACACAGCTCGTGGGTACCTGCCTTTTCTCCTCATGGAGCTATTTGTGTATTTATACAACTTGCTTCAGCTAAATAGCTAGGATTGCTTAAATCCCAGTCTCAGGCATCACTTTTGGGATTCTTTCATTCTGCTTCTCCCTGAGGACCTGCTGGTCCATGAAGTTTCCTGCACTCACCTGCCCAAGGCTTGCACCTCTGCGCTTTACATCCGTCTGCGTGGAGGACACAGACCGTGGCCACTCCAGGAAACAACTCTGCATGAACAATTGCTTTTAGAGCAGAATGGTGACTGCTGCAGATCCCTGCTGCAGATAAAGGGCACTTGTGGGCAGCATCACGTCCCTGCTGTGAGCAGCTCTGAGCAGCTCTGAGCGCAGCTGGGCCAGTGCTGAGCGGCCCCAGATCCCCCCCTCCTCTGACCCACGTCTCTCTCGGCCTCCTGCTTGTTTCCTCTGATTTTTGACCACCTCCTGCTCCCTTTTCCCTTCTACTGATGTTCTCTTAATAAAACCACTTGCCTCCTAAAAAGTCAGAGAGTGAGTGTGTGGCTGTTTCCTCATCATCACCCTCTCTGTCGCTGCCTCCAGCCTCACTCACCCATCTCCTCCTGTGCCTGCCCAGATAAATGCATCATCATGAGACAATTTAACAACAGCACCAGTTCTGTTTACCTGTGCTAGTCAGCCAGTGGGCTGGCAGCTAAGCCAGCTACTAATTATTAAGTTTACAAAACAGGCTTAACAAAAAAAATTAATGTATTTTGAGAGCACTCTCTATCAGTGTGCCTGGTTTTCAGTTCACAGCTTCCTCACATAGGAGCTCGCTCTTTGAGGCTTGTTATGGTTCTGAGCAAGTTGATGGTGTACTTGGAGCAACGCATAAATACATAATTTGAGTAATTAATACAAATAAAGTCTAATTACAAGCAGCAACCAATTAAAACAGCACACAGGGCATCTCCTGTGCTTGGGATAGCAGCTGAACTGGGAGAGGATGCTATTGCAAGGCCTCAGAATTCCCTCCTGCCCTTCCCACACGCTGAATCTCAGGAAGGTTTCCCACAAGGAAGATTCACGAGCAGCCACTGCTGCCAGGAGAAGCTGCTGCTTCTCCTTGGCCTGATTATGAGAGCAGCAAATTAGGGCAATTTTTCACCAGTGATGCTGCCAGTGCCTTCAGAGCAATGCAGGTCCCAGGCACACAGGCTGCAGCACGCAGTGATGGGCTCGTCCTGGTGCTTGCTAATCCTGCAGCACAGCCCATGGTCATCTGTCCACTTCCACGGCCACCTCGGCTCTGGCAGGACATTCTGCTGGCCCTTGCAAGGCCCATGGCTCTGCTGGGCATGCTGATGGCATTTGGGCTGCCAGGACCACTACAGCCCCTGAAGCTGTAAAATGTACATTTTTTTCCTTAATTTCAATTTATGTCACTTAGGGACACACTTGGATCCCAGCCAGGGTATTCCTTTTCCCTTCCATCTAGGAATGACAGAAATAAGGGATCAAAGCACTGAAGACATCAAAACACGAAAGGCTGAATAAATGAAGCCATGAAGAAATGGGAACAGAGATCCACTCCTTTTATGTAATTAACCTTTCCAAGAACAGATAATATTCCCGAATTAAAGGCCATCGTGGGGCACAGAAATGCATCCAGGTCATGTGGGAGCGATGCTCCGAGCGAGGCATCAAGGCGAATGCAAACACGGCTCCCAGGGCGGGGATGGCACCGACCGCCGGCACAACCGGTCCCCAGACAGCCGCTCCTCGCCCCGCTCTCCTCACAGCACACATTAAAGGCTTTCCACCCCCCGGCACCGCCGGCTGCTCAGCCCCGGCTCTTTCGGGAGTGCGCTTCCCAAACCCAGGGCTGCCCGCGCTCCGCTGCTCTCCCGGGCTCCAGCAGCCGGGCGGGACCCGCCACCGCCGCTCCCGGGCCCGGCGGGGCCGCTCCTGATCCCCGCACCCCGGGTCCTGCTCTGCCCCCCGAGTCCTGCTCTGCCCCCCGGGTCCTGCTCTGCCCCCCGGGTCCTGCTCTGCCCCCCGAGTCCTGCTCTGCCCCCCGAGTCCTGCTCTGCCCCCCGGGTCCTGCTC
This sequence comes from Climacteris rufus, assembly GCA_013398175.1. Lineage (NCBI taxonomy): Eukaryota > Metazoa > Chordata > Aves > Passeriformes > Climacteridae > Climacteris > Climacteris rufus. The sequence continues at coordinate 829,361 of VZRZ01005521.1, read as the reverse complement.
TGCCCCCCGGGTCCTGCTCTGCCCCCCG
>VZRZ01005521.1:766293-828839 GCA_013398175.1 Climacteris rufus | reverse complement strand
CCGCCTCGCCAGCCCCGAGCCGGGTGCCCCGGCCCTGCCGCACCTCCCGGCCTCCGCAGTCCCGGCCCGGCGGGCGGTGAGTCCTGTCCTGTCCCCCGGGCAGAGCGGGGGGATCGCGGCATTGCGGGGTTGCCTCGTCGGGGGAGGGCACGGCCCGGCGGGGAGGGGGGTCCGGGTGGCCCCGGGGTGCGGCGGGACCCCCCCGGCGGGGCATGGAGGGCTGGGGCATCTCCCGGGTGATGGGCATCGCCCCCGCCGTGCTGGGCACCTCTCCGCGGGTGAGCGTGGCCGGGCTCGGGCATCTCCCGGGGTGATGGGCATCGCTCCCCGGGCCATGGTGGCCGTGCTCGGGGCATCCTCCCTCGGTGACGGCGGGTCACGCTTAGGCCGTCTTCCCCCAGGGGCCCGTGACCGCGCTCGGGGCATCTCCCGCCGGGGCTCGGGGGCTGCGCTCCGGGCATCATCGCCACGGGCTCCGGGGGTCCTGCCCGGGCACTCTCCCGAGAGCCGGGGCCGCCCCTGGTGCACCCTCCCCGGGGTTTGGGACCGAGCGCAGGGCATCCTGCCCCGCGGTGCGGTGTTCGTGCTTAGTGCATCGTCCCAGGGTGTTGGGGCACTTGTTCCCTCCCTGCGCACCCACCCGCGCGGTTCCCGCACCGGGGACCAGCACCAACAGCTCCTTTTCCACATCAGCAGGGCCGGGGGGCTCAGGTGTCCCAGGAGCAGTCCCTGCTTTGCAGCCCTTCCAGAACATGCCTCGAACGCAGCAACCCTCCGGCTGGCAGAGCGGGCTGGGTGGGCAGGGTACAACCGGCCCCTCCGAAATTTTGGGTTTGGGCTCCGTCGTTGTGCCCCCCAGACATGCTGGCTGTAGTAACACCTTGGAGCCCCCTCCTTCTCCTTGTAAAATGCCCACAAACATCTCCTACCTGGCGGCATCACTTAAAAAGCACTTGATGTGTTGGGAGGAGGAGTTCCAGTGCCTTTATACCTCGGGATGAGCCACTTTTCTAATGCCTGTGCTCCAGGGATCACCCACCCATAGCCATACCTGTCTGGGAGTTCATCCGTATGGAAAATGCAGCTTTGCTGGCTAACACCGGGGTTGTCTCGCAGAGACCATTTAGTCTGTCTAGACAAGTATGATGAAGAGCAAAGTGCCTGGAGCTGGGAGTGATTAGAGCTCGGGTATCTCTGCAGTGCTACGTTTGTTGTACAGCTCTGAGAGATGCTGCTCGGCGCTTTTGGGTCTTTGCTTAGCAAGTGCACAGCACACAGCCGGGGATTGGGGGGGATTATTTCATGTCAGAGCCGGGAGAGGAGGACACAGCCAGCCCTTCTTCACATGTGTGCAGGGGAGAAGCATCAAAGGCAGTGTAACCAGACTCAAATGAACAGAGAAAACACTGAAAATGGTGAATAAACGGGTGATGAGGGGGAGGAGGGGGAAAGGCAAATACTGTCAGCTTACTTTTTGGTGGGTAGCACAGAGAAGTTCATGAATGTTTGTATGACACTTAGAGAGCCTCAAATAGCAGGCACTGAAAAAAAAGGGTAGGGCTTTGTACGAGCATAGAATAAATAAAATCGTTAAAGAGGAGACTCAAACAAGGGATAATGTACGTCCTCAATGCATATTAAAATGAAGAACAACGTTTTGAGAGAGCAGGCTTTAACATAAAACAAAATCAGGGGAAAAGTGGATGCGTATGAGTTCTTAAATACTTAGGAACACTTAAATAAGAATATTTAAGTAAGGAGAGATGAAAGAATCTGCCTCCATCTTAGATATTTAATGACCTTTACAAATCTAGTCTTTCATTCTGCAAACCTTTTTTTGCATCTTGTTGAGTTGTCCACCTAACTTGTCCAGCAGTCCAAATTACTTAATGAGGCAGATTCATGGGAGGACCAGGACTGAGTCTTGCAGCAATAACACATCAATCACAGCTCCAGCAGGACAGGTAGATTCTCCTCCTGGTAAATGCATGTGTGAATCCCTGAAGGTTTCCACAGCACCAGGAATGACTCTTCTTGAGACCATCTGTTTCTGAGCCACAGATATATTCTAGAGACATTACACACAAACATTATTGGGATGTGGCAGTGAGGCCAGAAGGCTTTATCTGAGTCTATGGGCTGGGACACACACAGACCTGCTTTGGTGTTTTGTGGCCCTTTCCTGCTGAGTGGACAGAGGATGCCACAGCTCCATGTGGGTGCAAGCACAGGGCTGAGCAGCTCCAGAGTGGATTTTCTCCCTGAGCTGAAAGGATTGGTTCTCAGAAGTGCTGAGCATCAAGCAGTGCCTCCATTTCAGGTCTGAACGTGGCCAAACAGCTTTGGTGTGACCCCAGCAGCTGAGCTCTCAGCAGGCAAAGCCTGGCTCTGTGCAAGGGCCTTGTGGAGCTCCTCGAGGAAGGAGCTGGACCTGGGAGAATTTTATTTGGAGCAGAGCTTCTCAGTCAAGAAAAATCTCTTTCTATACATGTCAACAAATAAATTGAGAAAATTGCTTTCAGGCTGTGAGTGGTGCAATACTGGGAAGCACTGGGAAGGAGAGGCTGGTCCTGGAGCAGCAGGAGCAGACACTGACTGCAAATCTCAGGGAAAGAGCTGTTAAACAACTGGGGCATGTGTTGATAATTAGTTATTGCTTGTTATGTTTGCTCTGGGCTTTTCATTTCTGTTGACTGGCAATGAATTCTCTGCACTATCACCGCTTGTTTACAGTACAGCACCTAACAAAGGCAATTAATCAGTGTTAAGAGACCCTGCTAATGTTCCTCTGACATGGGAAGAGCCCGGGTTAAGTCAGTCTGCTCCAAATACTTCACAAGGGCTGAGAGGGGAAGGGAACAGAGGGAATCTCCTGTGCATCTGCAGCCTGCAGTGCCTATGGGAGAGTCAGAGTTAGAAATCACTTACAAGATGGCTTATCAAATAAATAACTTTAGAACGACCAACTAAAAAGAAAAATTTTTTTTTTAAATACAATCTCTCCAATATTAGGGCCAAATTCTCTACAATACCAAATAAATCCACTATGCACTGAATGCCCATTCTGGACCTGTACAACACAAAATTTCTGCACACAAAACCATTCCTGTCTTGTCAGAATGTCCCAAATGAACTCACATTTTATGATATTGCCCTGGCCTTTGAGAATCACCATGTTGCTGTCAGCCCCAGGCACCTCTATCCAAGAAAGCAATGTCAATATATTAGAGAATAAATGACACATCTGTGAATTACAAACAGAATAATTCATAGGTAATTTTCAATTACAGAGAATAATTTATAGGTGCCTGATTTGCAAAGAGAATAATTTATGAGTAACCGGAATTGCACATAAAGCACATTAACAGGTTACTGTGGGAAAGGGAGTGTACAGACTGCTCAGGTGTCACATGGGGAGCCTGGATTTTGGGGAGTTTCTTGTGAAAACACTCACCATGATTATGAAGATCTGCCAAATTCCATAGTAAAACCTTTGGGCTGTGTGTGTGTCCATCTCCACTGCGTGGATGTGATGATGGACAATATGGAATATGCAAATAACAGAAAAAAGAGGAGGATCTCCATGAACTGGGTGAGGATTCCCAGCACAGGCTCCATCCCTGTGGGTGCCAGAGCACAGGCACAAGTCCACCCTGCACACAGGGACATTGCCCCTTTTAAATACAAAAGCACTGAGGTTGGGAAAGGCCTCTGGGATCATCAAGTCCAACCTTCCTGGACTTCATATGGTCCAACACGGGTGCTCCTTGGTGAGGAAAAATTCCAGTGCTAGCAAATGGCTGCAAGAGAGAATAGCAAAGTGTGTGTTGGGAACAGGATGTTTTCCTAATGGTGAAAGTAGAGAATGGCACGGGAGTGCATGTGGGGAGTGTCTCCACTTGCAGCAAATCTCTACATTATTATCTTGCTTAAAGATAATTTTCTCAAGTGCAGCTACAAATTATTGGCCTTTTAAACAAAAAGACTTTCTCCTCTCCAGGACTTGCTAGTCAGGTCCTATGGCTTGTCATTAAACAAGGGGTCAAATTAGCTCCTCTTTACTTTAAAGATGTAACATCTCCTTCCCAAATACCTGAAGGGCAGAAGGATGCATTGGTGCTTCCATTGGTGCTTCATCCCCACCCTGGCATCTTAAAAACTGAGTTGGGAAAAAACCTATCCAAGCCAAAGTGCCATTCCTTCCTGAGACACTGCCTCAGGGAGTTACAGCAGGCACCCTCAGCACAAGAGCTAAAAATTATAAAGCCCTGTTGCTCTACTTCAGTTAATAAAACACCCTATCCATACATTAGACCAAGACAAATAACATCTACTCTAGCTAATGTTGTAAAACAGCTTCTTTTTTCAGCTGTTAAAGTTGTCCATAAAAATTTTCTGAAGCATTAATTTTCTCCAGTGAAGTATTTTAGAAAAGCTTGCTAAAGAGAAGTAATTGTGCTGGATTTGGAGAGTGTAGTGGGTTGCTGCAATTCTGTTAGAAGCAAAGGCAGACTCCCCAGGAGAAGGAGGCACACATCACTCCAGACTGAATTCCTGCAAGTGAATTCCTGTGCCTGAGCTTTTGAACCACTCAAGTGTCATCATGGGCATCCTTGGGCATCACAAAACACCCATGGTCACATCTGGGAATGTCTGGAGCTGGGTGAATGTCTCCTTTTAGGAAGCCTTGGGAAACAATGTATATCCCATAGCTTTGGGCTCACACCATATTCCATGAGGGAGCCTGGGGGGAACACTTCCTACAAGACTGTGCACTCATTGTGTTTGCTGTCACATACATCCACTCTTTGCTGCTTCCCATTTAGAGAGAAAAATCCATTCATTTTCTAACCAGCTCCTCCTCCCCAGACTGACACTCCAGTTATTGCCTGCAACACTGATGAAAGCAGCTTGTGCTTCCAGAAACTTTAAAATTTAAATCATTTGACATGATCAGTCTCAACCTGGACCAAGTGCAAAGTCTCTTCCTTCATTTCCCTGGGAGCACTAGGCAGGAGCAGCTCACAGGATCACATCCTGAGAGAGTCGAACATTGCCAGTAATTTCTCAGTGAAAGTTCTGCATTCACCAGGAAAATTTAAAGGTTGTGCAGAACAACTGAAATCTTGTCCCTTAGGAAAAAGCAAATCTTACCCTAACCCAAGGCAGAACTCCTGATGACCTGCTGGGGTCAGACTCTCACTTTGTCCTCCCAAATCTGGAAGCAAGTCAGAAGTGTAGAGGTTTGGGTGAGAAAGTGCAGAACAACCTCACACAAACTCTTGCTGCTCCCTGTAAAAGCCAGCAGGAGCAGTTTGGACAATTTTGGGCAGTAAGAAGAGCTAAGAAAGTATCACAGATTTTATTTCTAAACTTTCACTAGATTAGGGACCTTGTACCACTCCAGATCCCCCTGTGCCACCTGCTGTCAGCCTTTAGTGCAAGTGAAACACAAAGCTTGCAAAAATGAAAGAAATCTGCTTACCCACTCCCTCTCCAGGCTACACACCCTTAGAGACAGAAAAGAACACACAGAACGAGGCCTTTTAAGGACTGCTAATACATACACAGCTCTTCCCAAGGGTTGGATGTGAAGGAATTCAGTGTTAATTTTAATGGGCTGCCACTTCCCTCTTATAGTGCAAACCACCCTGCATAACTGAGGAAAGGCTTCAGCTCATCTTGGTACTATTTTTTTTAAATATTGACTTTTCTTAATTATATTGCTGTCCTCAAGGGCCACTGAATGCCACTTACCTGGCAGAGCTAGGCTGCAGACCTACTTAAATGATAGACTTAACCAGTTCCTCCTTAAAATATTTAATCTCTGTTTTTTTCTGTGATTGATTGCTGCTGTTAGAGCAGTGATGGTCAGCAGCTGATGCATTTGGTATCTGCCCAGAAAGTTTGTCAGGCTCCTTTTAAGTTACTATAAAGTTGCCCAGTGGAAAATAACACTTATTCCTGGAAACCCTGTGCTTTTGTGCATATATATCCTGTGTTTCTCATTCTGGTCTGTACAGGAGGAGCACTTACCTGTGGTAGGTGAAAAGCCAAAGTACTGCTCCAGAGTGCTCCAGTTCCAGATCTCCTTACAAAAAATTAATGTCTTTGGAAAAACCCAGACATGGATTAGTCACAGGGGCTGTGCTTTGCTTCCTCTTTTTCTCCCCTTTCCCCAAGATGTTCACTGGAATCTCCCTAAGTGCATAAACTGCAGTGGGAAATAGGTGCTTGACTTCTGCAGCTTTGGAGAACACCAGCCTCAGAAAGAGCCCTGGAGAGGATATTTCCAGGATGCTCCCAATTAGTTCCTCTGTGCTGCAGGCTTTCATTTGCTCTTTATTTACCACTTTACATCATCCCTAGCGTTGCTGATGCTAACACAGTGTGACATGGAGCTATTCATGAAGGGACACGATGGCAGCGGGCCCGAACGTGTCCTGCTAGAGAGGCACAACCAGCACACGCAAGCCTCACACAGCAAATCCCACCTTGGCCGGGCAAACCTCCCCAAATCCTGCAGCACTGCCACCCAGCAGGTACCCAGGGATAATACCTAAGATTAAAAGCTGTTAGAAGAACTTGTCAACAGGGAACAGCTGCTTTCACTGGTGTCAGGTGAGTCAGGAGTTTAGGCTTCTGATAGATAAAGACCAAGACTGGCCTCTTTGTTCCTGACATGGATCTGTCCCGAGGGGTGTGGTTTGTCCCAAGCAAGTAGGAGCACCACCTTTCCACACCCAACCATTTGCACAACACCAAGAGGTCTTTCCCATCTTCCGGGGGCTTCAGGATGGAGCACCAAAAACCCCCTAAACCAGCCAAGCCACCTGGTTTACTCCAGACACCCAGCAGCATTTTGGGGCTGTGCATTGCTGAGCACCATCTCCTGGCACAGGGTCCCTGAGCCCGTGGCACTCCCAGGATGTGGGGAACACCATCACAGCCGCTCCCACACGAAGCGCAGGGCTCCAGGCCAGCACAGTGTGCAGTGTCCATGGGCTCCCAGGCCATCCCTGCAGCTGGGACACTGGGAGAGGCTCCAGGAGCCTGCTGGGGCCGGGTGCTGAGGCCGTGTTCCCCGCAGGCCGCGGCCCCGCCATGCTGCAGTGCAGGCCCGCGCAGGAGTTCAGCTTCGGGCCGCGCGCGCTGAAGGACGCGCTCATCTCCACCGACCCCGCGCTGCAGGAGCTCTACGCCAAGGCCTTCTCCAGGGCCGAGAAGCTGTTCCTGTCCGAGGCCTACAACCCGCAGCGGACGCTGTTCTGCACGCTGCTCATCCGCACGGCCTTCGACTGGCTCCTCAGCCACCCAGACGCCCCCGAGGACTTCGAGACGTTCTACCACGCCATGCTGAGGAGGAAGCAGAACTTCTGTCGGAAGCACATCTACCTGCAGCCTATAGGTGATGGGGGAACCTTCAGGGGCCACCTGGGAAGGCACAGGAGGGTGGTGGGTGGTGCAGAGTGCTGCTAACACCTCTTCTACGGGCTCACCTGCAAAGTGCAACAGCCATGGCAAAGACAAGTGTAACAGCCAAGGCTTTGACCTGCCCCCAGTCCAGAGTCACAAGCCATGATGACAACCATATAAATGCTATGTGTGCCCGTGGGTGAGGCTTCCTGTGAGTTTATGCATACATGTATATCTAAATATGAAACAGTGCTGGAAAAACCAGCATTTCTGGAGGTCTATCTCTGATGGTTCATTAAACACGGCCACCCGTTCCCACATTAATCTTTCTGCATGGCTTAAACAGGAGACAACCTTCCAGCACATCTGCTGTGCTAATGAGAGTGCACTAACGCCTTGAGCAACCTCTCAGGAACAGCTCCCTCTTTTCTACATCCATAACCATCTAGAGCTGTCCAACACATCCCAGAGTAAGCAATTAGCTCCAGAATGAACCAGCCTGCCCCTGCCCCAGTAACCAGTCCCACAAAACCCCTTCAGACCCTCCTGTTCACCCTGGCTTTAAGGGACTGACAAGAGCTTCTCTTCTCAGACTTAATCGAAGGACCCGCTGGGCTCTCGCTGCTGGACTCCCTCCAGAGCTGTGTGGAGTCTTTCTTCCTGGGTCTCCGTGTGAAGTGCCTTCCCTCCATCCCAGTCTCTTCCATCCACTGCTGCTTCCGCCACAGCCAGGACTCGGACAGGGTGCAGCTCCACACAGGTGAGGGAGGCCCTGGGAGCAGGGAGCCCATAACAACACCAGCTTGGCACACGGGCACGAGTTCTCCCTTAGGAAATGCCTGAAACAGCCCTTTACTGCCTGGGCAGGGAGGGGATGAGGAAGGGAGTGAAAAGGGAGAATTCCTGTTCCCATGGAAAGCCCAGAGATTTGAGGCTGGAAACAGGAATGAAAAACAAAGTGACTTTCATCATATTTTCCTCTGCTGTTTGTATTTTTCAGTGCTGTTATGTTCAGGTGCAGCTCTGCAAAGTGATGGGATCAGCTCTGTGGGAAGGCACTGCTGATTCGGTGCAGTCTGAGTTCCCCCACCCCTTGTCCAGAGCCAAAGTAAATTACTGGCCTGGGTGGTGCAGGGGGGGAACTCCCTGGCCTTTCATGATAGGAAATTTGGGTTCAAGTGTCACACAGCTCCCCAGGGGAAGGGGTTTGCCAGCTACCAAACTCCCATTGCACAACCACCCATCTGCAATGAGCTGTTTGCAGGTACCAGGGGCAGCACTGCTCAGCACAGACCCAGCACTGCAGCCCTGGGGCTACTCCAGCTCAGTTCTGAAATACCTGTAGGGAAATTCTGCTCCCAGGTGTTTATTTCCATGGGCTAGTACTGAATTCTCCTACATCTCTGCTTTAACTCTGTGCTCAGCATCACTTCCAAAGTCAAGTCTTCTCCTATTTGAGGGATGAGTTACACAGCCATGGTTCTCCATCTGAGATGATGAATACAGCATTCTGCCTGCATGTGGCTTGGGTTCCATCCTCCTCTCTGTGAGCAACAGAAATTCTAGCTCTTATGTGCCTTCCAGGGATACTTCATTTTAATGAACGTCTCTCCTGTATTTGTCCAGATGGGATCCTGACTTTCCTGAAGAACAACAAGCCCATGGATGCCCTGTGTGTCCTTGGACTCACACTGCTGGACCTTTACCCTTGTGAGACCTGGAGCTTCACGTTCAGCAAATTCCTGCCAGGACAAGGTGGGATTGGTGTCCCATGATGATCTAGAACAACCCATGAATAAGGCATCACTGTACCTAAAAGCCTTCCCTGGGAGACTGGAACAGCCAAATCTTATCCTGAACATGTTATTCAATCCCTGATAAGAGGAACTAGGTTTTTCCCATCTAAAATTAGGGGAATCTGAGCTCCTGATCCAGACAGAGGTAACGGAGGTGCTACAAACCTTTTGGGAAGTGGGTCTCATCACACCTTGTGTGGTCAGCTGGACTGTGCTTCCACAGCTGTGTTTTCATGCTGCCTAAGGTGAGAGATGCTTGTAAGAGAGCAGATGCCTGATTTGTACTCCCTTCTCTTCACAGAAGTGGGAGTCTGCAGCTTTGCCAGGTTTTCTGGGGACTTCCCCCAGGCTGGTTGCAGCAGCTTGAACCCAGCCACGCAGCAGGAAGAGCTGTGTGAAGTCAGCAAGGAGAGCAGAGACCGGACCTTGCAGTTCAGTGCCCAGGAGATGGTCCAGTGCTGTAAGGTAGGACCAGCAATCTCCTGCACTCTGTGCTTTTGCCTGTGTAGGGTTAAATATTTCAGGCCTGGGCATAATCCACAGGAGCACAGGCAAGCACAGCTAAGTCCACACACTGAATTCAGACATAAAGAGCTTGTATTTCAGTGCACTGCACAGACAACTCCTACTCCCCTCACCACTGGAGCAAACAACAACCTCAGTTGTAGGGAGGCTACAAGACTTGCCTCATTACAGAATCACACAATGGTTTGGGTTGGAAAAGACTTTAAAGACCATCTTGTTCCAAATCCCTGCCACGGGCAGGGACACCTTCTACTAGACCAGGCTATGTCACTGAGCAACACTGAGACAACCCTGCCCAGCTCCCAGGCTCGTGCTTGGGTAATCCTGAGTATTTTGCTTGTCAGGCACAGCAGAGGCAGTAGGATCTGTGAGCTGGTACAGCATTTGGAGGTTGATTAGAATATCTGATGGATTTGTGTGTAGCTAATGGATGGCTGGGAAGGGATGACTTTCTCTTCCTCAGACATTGGCATCCATAAGGGGAGAGGTCCCTGTGCCAGCCCTGTTACATGGATGGATGAGAATAATGCCTCAGCCAAGTGTGCACATATATTTATATGCAGTTGCCCTTAAACTCCCTTCATGTCCAAGACATCCTCTTCATGAGTGCTGTCCTCCCTCATCCCAACATCTGCCATATGCCAGCTCTGCTTCCAGTGTTCCTCCCAAAGCTGGCCCACACAGAGCAGTTACTCCAACACCTTCAATGCCATTTCCCTTTGCTCCCCTGGATTTGCTCAGGATTTTCTAGTTTGAGGTCTCCTCCTCCTGTAGTAATTTCAAATTATATTAAATGGCACTGGGAGGAGGAGAGGAATCCTCCATCCTCAGCCTTTCCATGGTTGCCAATTCCCAAGGCAGGCATGCTTGGCCAGCTGACTCCAGCTCAGTTTTTTTGCTTTGGCACAAATGGTAATGGAGTCTGTTCTGGAAGGACCCAGATCTGTTATTGCCAATATCTTCTTACACATTTCTCACACATGCTGTGTTGCTCTTTTCAGACCTCAGTGGGATTGGTTTAAAAAATCCCCAAAACAACAAAACCCCTCCAAACACCACACTGTCCTTGGGGAGGAGCAGCAGCAGCACTGCCCCACAGCTCCCAGCACGCTGCCTACACAGGGTTCCCACTTCTCCCACGCCCACCCTTCCTTCTCCACAATACCAACATGGAGCTGGGAAGAGGCAGCCAGGTTCTCCTGTCACCTTGGAACAGCCTTGGCTGGAGGAGAGCCACTGCTGAGCAACAAGCTGGTTAGGCTGGCAGGGAGCAGGGAAGGTGGCACAGCAGAGGAGGAAGAGGAGGGGGCGGCAGAAACAGGAATGACCACGCACTGCTGTGATTTTTCCTTCCCTGCAAGGTGACCTGCCACGAGATCTGCCACCTGATGGGGCTGGGGCCGTGCCGCTGGCTGCAGTGCATCATGCAGGGCGCCCTCAGCCTGGACGAGGCGCTGCTGCGGCCGCTGGAGCCGTGTCCCATCTGCCTGCGGAAGCTGCAGCACGTCGTGGGCTTCAAACTCATCGAGCGCTACCGGGTGAGGTTCAGCTCCTCTGCCCCTCCCGCAGCAGGGCAGGGATAGGGCAGGGACAGGGGCAGGGACACGGCAGGGCAGGGCAGGGACAGGGCAGGGACAGAGTAGAGACAGGGCAGGGACAGAGTAGAGACAGGGCAGGGACAGAGTAGAGACAGGGCAGGGACAGAGTAGAGACAGGGCAGGGACAGAGTAGAGACAGGGCAGGGACAGAGTAGAGACAGGGCAGGGACAGAGTAGAGACAGGGCAGGGACAGAGTAGAGACAGGGCAGGGACAGAGTAGAGACAGGGCAGGGACAGAGTAGAGACAGGGCAGGGACAGAGTAGAGACAGGGCAGGGACAGAGTAGAGACAGGGCAGGGACAGAGTAGAGACAGGGCAGGGACAGAGTAGAGACAGGGCAGGGACAGAGTAGAGACAGGGCAGGGACAGAGTAGAGACAGGGCAGGGACAGAGTAGAGACAGGGCAGGGACAGAGTAGAGACAGGGCAGGGACAGAGTAGAGACAGGGCAGGGACAGGGCAGGAACAGCAGGGCAGCAGGCTCAGCCCAAAGCACAGCACTGCAGGTGCTGCAGCTCGTGGGGAGGGCAGGAGCTCTCAGCAGCTGTCAGAACACGGTGCTGAGGCAGCAGCTCACACCTCAGTGCAGGGTGTTGTACACACAGGCTCTGACCGACAGAACGCTTTGCCCCAGCTCCAGGGCCTTTGGTTCTTCCCAAGGGACACTGCCACAGTCCAACCATGGTTTCCTACTCCCCAAAACGAGGTGGGGAGGGCAGGCAGATTGCAAGCAGGAGGGGCAGCGAGCACAGGGGTTCCCACACCTTTTCCTGTGCCACCCTGGATTTCTGCCTCCTTGAGGCTGCTGGGAACAGGCAGGAAATATTAACTGTGTACTTTGCTGCAGTTCCTCTGTTTAAAGATAAGAGAAAGGATCCCAAATTATTGCCCCCTAATAAGTGGAGGGTCCCACACTCATCTTTTGTCTCTTCTCTCCCACCCATACAACTTGTAACACCACATTTAGACAAATCAGGAATAGTTCTAACACACCCTTAGCTCTTGAAAGTGTTTTCTATCCCTGCTGTCTAAAAAGCAGGATTCAGTAGCCAAAGGGTTGGTGGAATAGAAATAATGTCATTCTCACTCAGCACCCATCTCCTCCCTGGCTGTGATTGCTGTCTGACACACATCATGTTCAGAGGCAGGATTTTCCATGGCTGCCTATTTTAAAGTCTGTGGGTTGTATTTGTAACAAGATAGGAGCAGAATGAGAAAGGGGATGCCTCTAGTTTCATTCAGCTTGGAATCAGATACACAGAAGCATGGCAAAGGACGGGGGAAATAGACATTTGTGTGGTTTTCCTACTTATCTGTGGTGCTGCCAGACCCTTCTCTGACTGGGGCTGTTTTGTCCCTGCTTCTTTCTGAAGGTTCTAAATTGCCCTGACCACCAGAGGAATAAATTCTGCTTTATTTAAACACCCAGGCTATCAGCACTCAGCCAGTGCTTTCTAGAAGAGAACTGCCACCTTCATTAAGCTTTTCTAGAAGCATTTTTGCCTTTACACCTGCAGCAAATACTGTAATTGGCTCAGCATCCTCCAGTGACAGGGAACACAAACCCGAAGGAAGGATACACTTGCCAAATGTCACATCTGCTTCCTCGACAAGGCAAAGCCCAGCTTGATACAGTACAAGCTGGTGTAAGAGAGTTGTGATAATCTTTGTAAGAGGCTTTGCCATAATGTTGAGAGGAAACATAAATGCCAGAGATGAATTAAATAGTTAAGGAACCTGACAGAAGAGAGCAGAAAGCATTTCGAGACAATAACAGATAACAAACTTAACTTGCCAGGCACGTTAAGTGCAAGTCTGGTCACATTTCCTTTTGGAAAACTATCACAGATCCCCACCTGCCACATAACAGCCTCAGACACTCATAAGAACCACAGGAAATGCCAGACCCAAGCTGTGCTTTGCCAGCAGCAGGTAACACTGCTCAAATCTGCAACTGAGACACGGTTATGGGCAGAGGAGCACGTGGGGCAGGAAACCAGTCCTTAGCAGAAAGAGCTCCTCAATTTATTTATCTGAGTTGCACTCAGAAACACACTCCATTTTTTCATCACAGCTGCTTATTACAGCCTGAGTCATCTTGAAAACTGGAAGCAAGTTAATTCAACTGGTGCTTCCCCTCCACAATCAACATTTCCACCTGCTGCTTCTGCAGCATCCCAGGCTGTCCTCACGTAGTGGCTGGATGAGTTTGCAGTGGCCACACACACACAGCCAGCAGGTCTCATTCTTAGTGACATCCTTGGGGTGGACAGCCACTTAAAATGCTCTTGCCTGCAGGTAAACAAAACCCACACAGAGCTTATCCCTTCCGAGCTAAACAGGAGAACATAAGAGGCTGCAGCCCTACAAACCCACCCAAAGTTCAAATCAATTAACCACCCAAGGGATGAGAGACTGAAGAGATTCTGGGAATTCAGGGAGTGATCTTGAGTCAGGCATCCCCTTTTTTTCCCCTTTAATAACCCAAATGTACTGTTTGAACATCCACATCTCCAGAGCCTTTTTTCTTCTTTGGAACTGGGCTAAGTAGCAGTTGCAAATCTCTCCCAGATTCACTATTCTTGGGAATTTGGAGATGTTCTAAAATCCTGGGCTGCCTGCAGCTTTCCAGTAGCTTTGCTGACCCCTTCACTGGTCCAGCTCCCACTGCAGCTTCTGGCGCCGCCTTTGTTTGATAAACCCAGAGGGAGGGAAGGGCCATTGGAGGTGGGACAAGGCAGGGGATAAGTTGTCCCTTTACAATTTTTCTTGCCCCAGAGGGAGGGGGCAGGGTGGATTAACTAAGCTGAAAGAGTCCATTTTATTCCCGTACGAAATTCTTCCCCGAGGCTTCATGCACAGACTGAAATGAGAACCAGGGCCGACTTCTCCCACCCACTCAATTTGAGCTCTTTATCCTTTCTGTCACTTGCCTGAAGAGAGAGCAATAGAGGAGGGAGGGGGGGAGCAGCGGGGTGCTGCGGGAGAAGGGAGGGAGCTGTGCGGGGCTGGGAATCTCCTGCCTGCTCCTCCAACACTGCAGCTCCCCCTGGGCCGAGCGGGGACAGACCCAGCTCAGCGCCCGGCACAGCACGGGGACAGCCCAGGCTCCCTGCAGCAACTGGGGGCTTTGCAAATGGATCACTACACAAAATAAAGATGAAGAAATAGACCACTGGGGTGTGAAAAAGCTGAAAAACAACCCCCACCCCCCAACACTGTCAACAAGGCAGACGAGACCACCTCTACCCAGGGATGACCGTGGTACTGCGATCCATTCCCTAAAGCAAAAGGAATAAATGCGCCAGGAGCAACCTGTTATATGCCCCATTGTGGCATTTAATATTTAAAAAGGAAATTGTCTCAGACGTTTTCCTTTCATTAATTCTTTCCTGGAGCCCAGCCTTCCCACTTGTGCATTTCAGCTCGAGAGGGGAAGAGCTATTCTTAGGAATAAAGTGCACGTTACCACAGGCATTAACAACATGATGAAACACAATTCTTCACCACTATCTCAGGAGCTTTTATAATGATACAGTTTCCTCTGGAGAGGTGTTGATTTGCTTCTCCTGGAGATCACATTCACACAGCAGGGAGTGGTTTGGTGCAGTTTTCTCCTACCATCTTCAATAACAGGGCAGATAAAGTCCACATCTGACTGGAGGCAGCTTTGTCACACTCCAAGAAAATGGGACAAGAGAAAGCCCCTGCTTTGTAGGGTCACCATGAGTTGTCTGACCCCATCCTCTGGCAGAGAGGACCACGGCAGCTGAAGCTGAGCTGCCCAAGACAAATAGGTTTACCTGGCAAACACTGGGAAAAGTCCAACTGGTGTCTCTCATTCTCTACAACAAGACCTTTTTGCTCTCCCCACAGAAGCTCTACGCTTGGACACAGACTGTCCTGTCCACATGGCCAAGGCAGGAGTCAGCAGAGCTGTCTGCCTCCGAGGACATCCTCCCGTGCAGCTCCGACTCTGGGATGTGCTGCGAGAACGACTCCGAGGCCGTGACCTCCCTGTCCGAGCCGCTGACCCCCGACACGTGCAGCCAGGGCCTGTCCATGGGGCAGGAGCTGGAGCAGGACGAGCCCCCGGGCTCGCTGGCAGAGGCCCAGAGCCCGGCCCGGCTGCCCGGGCACAGCAGGGCCACGGACACCCTCAAGGACTACGAGCTGTGGCTGGAGATGTGCATCGCTGCCCTGGAGAGGAACGTCTCCGAGGAGGAACTGGCTCAAGTGGACAAGACAGTGGACGCCCTGGCTAAGTGGGAAATGTTCACAGGACAGCTGCCTGCCATGAGGAAGGACCTGCCCTTTGCCAGGGACAACACCGGCCTGCGCAAAGTTCTCGGAGACAAATTCTCCTCCTTGCGGAGGAAACTGAGTTCCAGAAAACTGTCCAAGGGGGAGTCATCCCCGCACCGCTGGCGGTGGGAGGACAATTAGGCTGGGGCTGCCTTGGGGCAGCTTTGCTTTGCTGCCCTGCTTCCAACCTTCCTCACCTCCAGTTGTTGCTGTTAGAGAGAAACAGCGACTCCCCACAGGAATAAAAGGTGTTTTGTTTTCTGAGATTGCTAACACAGTTTTGATGTGATTGGTTCTTCTCTAAGGGCCTTTCCTGTGCTGGTCTAAGCAACAGCACTACCCCAAACCCAACTCAAGTCCTATGTAGGTGCTTTTATTTTCTTGGTCTGAAGTTGGCCAGGAAGAGGTCAGCCAGGTCCCCACTAAGCACTGAACATGCTCACACAGAAGCTTGGGCCATCTGAACAAACAGATGCAAACTAAACCAGGGCAGCTCTCCCACACACAGAGCTCCCCTCTGCTCAGCACAGCAGTCCGAGGCACAGATGAGATTTCTCCTTCTCCTCTCCCCCCTCACCAGACACTCAGAGTGCTGCGGTCGCTGCCCCATCAGCTGGAGGTTGTGCTGGGCAGGGGGGCACACCCAGGCTGATGGGTTCTCATCGGGAGTCGGGGGAGACGGAGGAGCTGGGCACAGAGTCAGGGAGTGGAGCAGAAAGGGCCGTGGCAGCTCGGCTGCCCTAAAGAGCAGCGTTGGTGTGACGGGTGTCTCTTGGCAGCCTCTCAAGGGGATCTCCAGAGCTGCCTCAGTTCAAACAAAGCCAGGCTTGGAGCGTGAGCTGGAACCATTCACATCCTCTGGAGATTGGCACAGCAGAGGAAACCTTTGAAAACATCTACACGCTCATTGATTATTAATGTAGAGGGGGGAACTACTCGTGCATTGCTCTTTCTGCCTTGAGCAGTTTCTGCTCTGGCCCTTCGCTCTCCCCTGCTCCCTAAGTCCCCCCGGAGCAGGAGCGGTGCTGGGCTGGAGCCGGGGCAGCAGAGCCTCCTTCCCAAGGCCAGGGCACGCCGTTCCTCTCGCTTCCTTCGGCTATTTATAGCCGGAGCTCAAGAGGCTGCTGGGTTTTCGCTCTGCCGGGGCAAGGCTGACCCTCTCCATCCCCTGCTGTCCCAGCCCCGGGCTCTGGTAACGCTCCCACAGCTCAGGGCAACGCGGCTGCGCTTCACATTTCTCCTGCCTAAAAATATAGCAGGTAGGACCGGGTCCAGCGCAGCTGGGAGGAGGGAGAGGATGTTTCCCTACGAGGAGGCAACAGCTTTGGCTTTCCGGAGCGCTTGCCCTGTGCCCTTTGAGAGCCTCCAACGCTGCAATGCGATTCTGGAGCAGGAAGCAAGAGGATCGCTGGAAGACAGTGGAAAAATGTTTGAGATTTACACATGCAGGTGAGTAGAAAAGAGAGTCCTGTAATAAATTCAGCTGGGTTCCGGAAACACAAGCACTTCCCATCCGCATGATTCATACCGGGAGAGAAAGGGAGTTTGGCTCCGGGACTGATGACGGCAATTCCTGGAAACTTTTCCAGGCTGGAGCGGGGCGGGCGCGGAGCAGCAGAGGCGCTGCTGCCGCCCTCTCCCGGCAGCCACAGCTCGGCCAAAACATCCTTCAGCTGCAGCGACTGCCCAAACAAACCCTGCCTGAATTACAAATCCGGGCACTGCCCCCGAACTCGCTCAGCTGTAGCCTGAACAGATTTACTATTCAAGCAAGAGATGACTCTCTGCTCAGCCTTGGTAGCTCTTACTTGATTCCGAACTGAATTATTAGGCTGAACTTCAGAAATTTCCCAGAAGAGGCTCAGGATGACAATCCTGCCTAAGGGAACAGAGGCAGCTTTCCATCATAAAATTCCAAAGACAACAGAGGAATAGGGTGGCACAGAAGGGCTGGAAGAAGTCACGGATGGGAAACTCCTTGTGCCACTTGGCTTTCAGAGTCACCCTGGAGCTGCTGTGAGAGCAGGAATTTCTGCTGAAGAGCTGTTGTGACTACAGCAGGTATTTTGGACACCATCACCGACAGAACCAGCACTCACCTGCTCAGCCCACAAGCTCCAGGTAAGATGTAAATGAGGGATGGCAACTCAGAGCTTCACCTGGGCAGCTCCGCAGTGTCCACGGGCAAGAGGCAACTCCACAGTGAGAGGCAGAAAGTGGCTGAAAACACCTGGGAGTCCTTCGGGGGCTGGAGGAGAGGGTCCCTGCAACTTCCCACTGCAGGGTCTGCTCAAGCCAAGACATTCCCGTGGAGGGGATGCTCTTCACACCAGCGAAGGTTTCTAGTGCTGCTCCTACTGCAACATTACAGCACAGGGTCTGTGAGCAGCACTTGGCCCCAGACTACACAGCCCACACCAGTGTAAGGACTGGAAGCAATTTGGGTCACAGAGGAATAAAGTGAGTGGCCAAGGTTACACAGAAACCAGAACTAAAGCACAATTTCTACTCTTCTCTCCATGTACCAGAGTTGTAGGGAGGCAGAAAACAGCTGACAATGGAATAAGTAGTAAAACAAATTAAAGGTAAGCCCCTAAATAGGATTTCCTGCATTTTAAGCAGCAGGTTCCTGGGGAGATTCTTCTATTTGGAAAGATGTGGGAGCATAACTTGCAGCTACCAGGCTGCTGAGTAAGCTGTGGAACAGAAATACAGACGAGATAATTAGGAATCCCTTTAGAAGGTCAAGCTGTGGATCAACCATCAGCAGGAAGGAATAGGGTGCTCTATATGTAAATCCAACACTCAGAAGCCACTTGCAATTCAGCAGCCAAGATGGGGGTTGGTTACACGAGGTCCAGAAACAATTTTTCAGTGTGGCAGGCAGTGGGCAGGAGACCTGGGTGTTCCCTGGGCAGCCCCTCAGCCCCTGTCTGATGAGCCTTTGGAAGAAGACAGGCAGGGGAAGGAAGTGGGCATTCAGATGGGAAGGGACAGCAGGTCCCAGAGGGAACAGTGCCAGCAGCCAGCCCTGAGCCCCCTGGGCACAGCCCCAGGGCTCTGCTCGGCAGCCTGGGAGGCACTGCCTGTGTTCCCCTGGGTGCCTCGTGGTGACAGGCAGATGGTCTAGAAAACAAAGCTGCACATGAACACCTCCAGGAGATCCCCCATCAGAACCTCCTGAAGCTGCTGTTGGTTTCCATGAACAATCCCAAAAGCACAACACAGATCCATGTCAGACTCCTCTGGCTCAGAGCATCTCCCAGATCACACCGTCCCCTGGCTCCCTGGAGCACCCTCCACTATCAAAGCAGCTCAGTCACACCCTTTCTGCCCCAAGCTCAAGGATACTTGTTTTGAAGCAGCTTCTAAACTCTGTTCCTGAACATAGCAAAAAACAGTCTTTTAATAGCTTTACGAGCTCGTAAAGACAAATATCTTATCCCAAGAATAAACAGGCAGAACATTCCACTTCTACTCTGAAAACAAGGACTTGCTGTAGTTGGAGAAGGGATACAACACAACTGTCCAGAGGAAAAAGAAACCCACAACACAAAATTTCAAGCTCTTTACTAGTTTGGGGTGAAATGTCTACAACATCTTGCAAAGGTGGGAGAGGAGAACCAGCATCTTCCATAGACATTCCATTAGCATTATCCAGCACTTTGTGATTTAACACTGGCTGTGACCACCTCCCTCCCCTAAAAATGGTACTTTTCACTGAAGTCTGTTTCTGCTGTGCAAAATTGAGGCTTTAAGGGAAAGCTGCTTCTGATAAAAATTCCTCTTTCTAATTGACTCTTCTTGCCTTACTGCCATGCAGTTTCCCAAGATGCCAGTGAGTCCTGGGAAGGGTGGCAAGAAATTTGGTATTAGTAACTGAGTAAACTTCCTTCCAGGTGTGTACAGCATAATTAGATACCAGGCTGGAGCTAGAAACCACAAGGATATAATTTCTCTCCTCAAAGAGTTCCAACAAATACTTAAATATTACTGTAACCACCCCAAACCTTACACCTTGTACACTTGAGCAAAAATACATGGTATACTTTGCATTTTAGAGAAGCTTCTCCCTGGGGACACAGACAGTTTTCCCTTTTATCTTCCGTGTTGGATTACTGAAATTGCAGGAGAGATACTCTGGTTCTAAACAGGGAGTTGTGCTGATCCAGGGAAGATAATTCCAAGTTAATAGATGGAGTTTAGGCTCTCCCTGGAGTACAAGCACTCCCTGTCTCTGAAGAGACAACCCCACCAGCAGAACCAACTGCTGCAGCCTCTGCTCTTCTGGAGCAGCAACTGTGCAGCTCAGTTATGAAAGGGGCACCTCACAGGAACACCTGGGCCCCAAAAAGGCCCAGTTTGCTCCCCAGAGCTGACCAAAGAGATCATGTGGAGCTGCTGCTGTTGCTGAGAGCTCTTCAGATGACCAAGTGGAGATCACACCTGGACACCTCCTACTGGAGAGTGCTCAATTTGCAAGTGCTCTGCCCTTGTTTCTAAAGTGCTGAGCACTGGCAATACATTACCTGAAAGAGCTTGGCAGCTCCAGGGACAGAGTCAGCCATTCCCAAACACCTGTGTAGCTGAGGTGCTACATTTCCAATTATTAGTAAAAAAATAAAAAGTGTCCCATGAAGCATTTCAAGTTGTGCATTGCCAGTGGAATTGACTTGGCATTAATAGTTTACACAAGAAACAATCAAGACTCGCCACAAAAATCTGCCAGATGTGACCTTTGGAAGCGAGGGAATGTGAGGAAAGGTTAATGGCATTCCTGAGGCCTGGAGCTCGAGCTCTGGCAGCACGAGTTGCCCCAGGATGGCGATGCTGAGTGACAGGGACACTGCTGAGCCTCCCCAGGGCAGTGGCTCTGCAGGGCTGTGCAGGGCACACACCCCAGCCCCAGGGAGGGGCTGGCACTGGGCAGCAGCAAGCACAGTCCCCATGGTTATTTATCATCAGATGCTGCACAGCACTGAGGAATCTCTAACAGGTGCTGCCATCTCAACAGGCCTCATTATCTTCTCTTGCTGAGCTTAAAATACACAAAATACACAAGCAAACTCCAGCTGTGCCTCCCCTCCCACTCTCCCACTTCCCATCTAATGCCCCACTCAGGCTCTGCAATGCCTCAGATGAACGATCTCACCCAGGTTCATGTCTCACCAGCCTCAGCTCCTGCACACACTCAGCAAGAATGACCCAAACCAGGACTGGAGAAGTGGGAGACACATGAGGGTTACACTCTGAGGTTTCACTGCATGACAGTCCATGCTGTCATTTGTTCAAAAAGCATCTCTCTCACCGAAAATCTTTTCATAAAGAAAAAAATGTCACTTCAGACTCTGTCGAAAGATAAAACCCATAAAGAACAGTATAACAAGTCAAGTTTTAATAGATTTATAAAATTCATATATACAAAACAGTAAACTAAGTCACCAAAGCTATAAAATACACTTTTTACACATCACAATATAATTTTATCTAGTACACAGTTTTCATAAGTTGAAACTATTACAGCAAGTAGCTGCTTCTATCACGGATGCTGTTTTGGTGCTAGAAAGACACTTATGTGAGCAGTCTGGGACTGTGCTTTTATTTTATGCATTTTTCACCTTCTCTTAGTTTGTCACTGTTTTTAAAGTACTTTCCTGTGAATTGTTAAGAAAATTAAGGCTAAACTCAGGCCCTTCTTGCCCAATGTAGTGAACTGGTTTAAAAAAAGACTGATATTGCATAGTATGTGTGTTAATGCATAGGCACCAGAGAGCAAGTACATTGCAGAATAAAAGATAACATTACTTGGCTTCCTAAGCTACATGGTCGTGTCACAGATAATCTGGTGTTTTGTCAGTTTGATTTTGTACATTTTGATTCCATAAACAAGACAACTCCTCACTAGAGCAAGAAACACCAGCACTGCTGTTCAGTGGAGTCTCCAGAAATACTTTTTAATCTGTATCGAGTCAAGCTCATTCCCCACTGCAGAGGACACAACTGGAGGAACACTCACTGTCCTACAGAGTTCATGGCTTCAATGCAAACGGGAGTTTGAACACACATTTCCAAACCCAAGTCCACCAACCACCTTTCCAAGTCCTGTGAGCTCCCAACAGATCATTTCTCTTCCACATCCCCCTTCTCCCTGCTGTCTTCTCTCAGCCCTTGTGCCCAACCACCTGCACACGAGCTCAGCACAAAAGATTGGCAGGAAGTCACAGCAGAGAAGCTGTGCTACTCAGGATCTGTCACTTCCCTCAAAAGATGCTCTCTCAGGTCCTACTTATTCAAAAATGTTACTCTCCATCAGTTGTAGTTTTTATTCAAACAATGGAAACAGCCTCTTACCTAGATCTCTTACCTTCTCATGCTCTGGTATCTTGAAGAAAGTTTAAGTAGCTGTCAGGAAGGAATAAGATGCACTGTCTGGCCAGAGGTCTGCATATTGTATTTTAGTCAAATTTGAGTTTTAGCACCCAGTTATGAAAAGATGAAGAGAAATTTACAATGGCAGGGCCAGCCTTGCCAGCCTGCTGCTCTTAATTCACAACCAATGGCTCTCTGGAGTCACTCAGAGCTTTTGGGTCAGTGCAGATGGCATTTCACTTCAATACCGTCAGTCTTCAAGCACCATCAGCTTTTGGGATCTGTTTAGAAACTAGCTCCCCTCTCCTGCTCCCTTCCAACATACTTTGGCTTTTTTTTTCACCAGAATGCCTACCTTAGAAGTCAGTGCTGCTCTTTTTTTTTCCCTCTGACTATTTTCACAGCTGACAGAAGATACAACCTTCAGTCACAGGCCAAGAGCTGGGCTGTGACACAGCTCCTCAAGCCAGGCACAGAACCACCAGCACTGACAATCTAGAACCTCCACACTCCCCACCCAGTAAGAACACAAGCAAATCAACACACAGACAAACTTCAACACTGCTTTCCAAATGCCATTAGAAAGATAAAAACGTCAAGGATGGAGCTAAACTGCCCAAGCACCAGGGTGAGCAAAGAGGCAGCATCACCTGGTTAGCAGAGAGGCAGTTTCAGCTCCAAATGTCCTGGCTTTACTCACTTCCATCTATGTAAAAAAAGATTAGTGTTAAAACAAGAAGTGCCCACGTCACAGCACAAAGCAGAGATCACCCCAGCTAATTACAAAACAGGTATTATTAAAAAGCACTAGGTCTTGTATTACCAATTATTCCTCACTAGGCTAGACAGTCCTCACCCAGAACTGTGTGGAGTCAGCATTAACTCAGGCCAAGTCTGGCCCAGACCATGCCAGTCTTCCTGATCCATCATGGATGCTCCTAAAAAACTGTTAAAAACTCATTTACAAAAGTAGGCACAGATGTTTTATAGTTGCTACTGAAACACCCCACCCACCACTTTGTGTTACAGAATTAAAGAGTATGAGGTAAAGAGTTGGCAGTGCTATATTAAACCCCTGACTACACCATGTGATTTTATACTAGAAAGAGAATACAGCAAAGAGGGAACTACTGAACTGACAGTTCTCATCATGAGATCAGTGTTTGATTTACATGACAAACTGCACTGTGTGGAGGTGTTGTGGCAAATCGTGTTTGTCTCTCAAGCTGGCACACATCAAACCATCCATCAATCCAGCAGGTACTCCTGAAAATCTGATGACACAAGCCAAACTAAGTCAGGTGTCAAAACTCACTGCTTGAAAATCACAGGGGCCTTTCACAGAAATCCTGTAGGTCCACGCACAGAATGATTTTTCCCCCAGAAATAAAGAAGTACACGCATAGAAAAGGCTCCAAAACATAAGTTAATATAAGTTAAAACATAGTTAGTACAAAGACAGCCATCTAAAGGCAGCAGAGGACTTGTTTTCTAAAATGCAGTTCTGTGGAAGGCAGCTGTCTGTCACTAAAGAAAGCTGCTGGTTTCTTCAGTGGTACCATGTCTATTGTTTTAATTGTTTTAATTTTATGTTTCTTTACAGATCACAGTAACCAGGATGGGTGAATTCCCAGGGGGAATGCAGGAGACAACAACACAGGGACAGGATGGGACACACTCCAAATGTACCATTTTTCATGCCAAATGCCACTTCAGCTGTCCTGGTGGAATTGCATTCTGCCTGCAGTGCCATGTACAAACGAGCTCTTCCTACTCCATTTCCCTACAGTTTCTTTGCCATTACTTTTTCTGCCTGCTTGGCTGGCAGCTTCACCTGCCTCAGAAAGCCTGGAAATGGTCACCTCCAGGAGCTTCTTCATTCTTGTAACATGCCTAGTTCTAGGTTTTACTCAGCAGTAATTAAAAATAAAAATATATTATCAAGTTAATGAGTCAATCTATGCTGCTGTAGTAAATGAGATCAATTCCTTGCATCAAGCTGGAAGCATCTTTGAGCTGTATAATTAAGTGGCCAGTAATCTCAATTCCATAACCATTATTAAGTAATTTTCAACATTAAGAACTTTCATTCCTTGGAAGTGACAAGTGCCTATTAAATATGTCACTTGCAGAAAACCACTTTTCCTTTTTAACTCCAATTCACGAAGTCACCTTTCAATGCATCTAAAGATTGTTCAGAGAGTGACAGCCCTGCAATCTGCAGGATGGTACTGACAGACACATGCTATTAGCTGAACACTTGTTTTGAGGACAACAAATACAAAGCAGTGTTGGATAAATGAGTCCCATTTAGTTTTTCTACTTAAACTCTGAGATTACATCTCTCCCACAAGCACAGGCTGCAAGAGCTTCCTCTCTTTGTCCTCCTGAGAGACAACCCCTTTGCAACACTGTCACTGACCCCGGGTGTCAGAGGAGGGACAGCAAAAGGCTGCTTTTTCCTTGAAAAAAAAAAAAGAGTAGTTGTTCAAGGTCTCCATCTGATGATCATCCTGCCTGTGACCCATTTCCTGACCAGCCAAATGAACAATAAGCCTATAAAGTTAACAAAAAAAGATGTTCTCTCCAGCTGTGTTTACCTGCAAAGTTCTCCAGGATGTCACTTAAAATAAAGTTTTCTATTTGTTTCTGGTGAAAGGACTAAGCAACCGACCAGGCCTGTCCCAAGATGTGTGAACAAGCTCATCTACCTAAGCTCTGCTTTAGCAATTAACTGATTTACCACAACATGATTTTCTGGCTTTATCACACTACAACTTAACTTGAAAAAAACCCCAAAAAAAACCCAAAACACAAAACCCCTCAGTTGTAGCAAGAAGTGGAGTGTATTTAGCAGAAAAAGCTGACACTTAAAAAACCCCCTTCATGTCCTTTTTACTCACAGGCCAGCTCCTTTGCAAACTTGGGAAGTGCTTGACTTTTGCAAGGAGAGTTTCCTGACCCTGGGATCCTGGTGTGATCCATCACTATCCAAACTTGACAGAACACTGAGCCCCCAGAGCCAAACTACTGATTTTCATCTGCAGGCTGCAGCATTACACTCAGGCCCATTTAATTAAAAAAAAAGAAAGGCAGTAATGGGCCCAAGGTGATCAAACTGGTTCCCTAAAACTGACTTAGTGTGCAAAACTGCCATATCATACAAAAAAAAAAAAAAAAAAGCTTGAGAGCTCAATATGAGACATCTCATGCTGTTTCTTTTCCAGGTGCAGATTTTAAGTTACTTAAAATGTAAGTTGCATAATTAGCTCTGTTGAGAGTTTTAAATCCATAAGGTGACTAAGGATACAAAACCATGGATGAGTATCAAGAGAAAAACAGAATAGGAAATTCCATGCTATGCCTCCCAGGTAAAACTACAGTAGATTCAGACACAAAACTGAGGTAATTCTTGAGAAAAAATACAGTTGAAAGGGAATGTTTAACTCATTTGAGAAAACAAGCATAATATTAACCCATCTGGAAAATTTAGTTAAAGAATAAAGCTCACAGCAAACTAAGAACTGAAGTCAAGTCAACCTAGAAGTCAGGTGAGCCCACAACTGCCTCCTCTTTCCCAGTGTCTTGTGTGAAGTGAAAACCACTACCAAGAACTCAGAAAACATCTGAAAGCTTTGAAAGCAGCCTTAGCCTTCAGCCAAACAAATGGGCTTACAGAAACCAACCTATGTGATGAGTAAACTTGTTTGCATCACGCCATGTTGAAACATTTTCCTTTTCAAATGTAATAATCTTAAGATTTTCCCTCCATCTGAGTATTAGACACATAACAATTTTTCCCCTTCAAGGTTACAAATTAATAAATATTTAAAAGACAGAGTTGGTCCTGGCAAAATAAGACTTGTTACAAGGAAGCTAATTCCTGTTTAAGTTTGCTCAAATTTAAGTTACATTTTCCCATCTGCAACTCTTCAGTTGCTTCTTACCTCGATTCTGTGCCTGTTACAGGCACTGAAAGAGCCACAGCTTTTCCACTCTGGAGCCTGCACAAAGAAAGCCAAGAGGCTGCTACATCAGGAAACTACACAAAAATACTGATATGAACATCTGCAAGCTTCAGAGGGGAGAAAAGATTCCAGATTTTATCCAAATTAACATGAAAGGACAACGGAACAGGACTTTTCTTTGACCACATTTCCCATGGGATTACCAGCTGAAGTAAAACTTTTGCTTGTTTTGACATGCCATTACAGGCTCAAAGGGGCTAAGAACTCCAGGGAATCTGCTGAGTTTTTATGGGTACAAACAGCCCTTCAGGTTTATTCTTGGATAAAAACTAAGACAAAAATTGCACAGTAAACTATGTTAGAGTTACCTAAAGGACAGCACTACAGTATCTTCAGTTTGTCCATGTACCCCACTGTAGTAGAAAAGTCAATGTCTGTACACAGAAAAGGCACCTGACAGAGATTGAGGGCACAAGGAAATTCGGAGTTCACATCAACATCATTCACAGCCTCTTGCCCTTTTACACACAAACCACTGCCCAAAACAGGCAATACCAAACTTGACTGTGCTCTGAGTTCCATGTGCTTTACTATAGGCTAAAGATCCCATTAAGACACAGATTAAAGGCTAATTTTACAGCAAGGTCTTGCTGTCCAAAAACATCAGTGCAGCTGGAAAGCTGGGATCTCCAGGGTGTTCAGGCTTCCTACAAGGTCAGCTGTTGGGAACTAATCAAGCAGCTGCTGTGCTACCAAAACCTTTGCTTAAGAGTTTAATCAGCTTTCAAACTTCTGAGTACAGATGAAGCCCTGTCATGTGAGATACTGAACCTTCACAAATGCTGCCCACTGTGGGTGTGAGAACAGTGCTGGATCTCCACGGAATACATCTCCCTCGAGCACCCACTGTGCAGATACATGGCTGGGTGCTGCTCCACCAAGGAAATCAGTTTTCCCATGATGTAACACCCTTCACACATAGTGCAAAATAAACCCTTTCCATAATAGTGTGGCCTTAACTTCCCATCCCATTTACTCCAATGTGAGTTTCCTTACACAGTTTTAGACTTCTGCCTCAGGAGACTCATGCAAAACCTTCAGACAAGAGCTGTGCATCCACCTCGGTAAGTAGATTCTAGACCCTCGGCAAAGCTGAACACACACAAGATCTGGTTATTTTCCTAAGGGTTAAGAACAGAACTTTCATTAACATTCTCCAATACAGCTGCCAATCTCATTATGCTTTGATTAGTTTGATCGATTCAGCACCTCCAAACTATAAAAAAAGGCAGTTTGTACAACTAGTGTCTCTGAAAAACGAGCGCATTCATTTAAAACGTGTCTTCCATAGGTGATTTGTCAGAGATTTCTCTTCTCTCAGAAGGCAGACGGTGGCTGTGTCATTCAGCGTTCCAAATCCGGTACAGAACCTACCACGGCCAGGTTTCAGTAGTGTTTCTAGTCCAAATGATTCAGTAGCTAACATCAACGTGACTCCTTCAGCCTATAGCTCCTCTGTTTGGACTGGCTAGTTTACAGCATTCCTGAGCCAAGGAATTCGCACGGGTCGCACGCCGCACGCAAGGGCCATAAAGAAAGGATACAAACTTCGATCTAACCCTCTGGCAAGACTGGAACAGAGCAGGGGCTGCTCTCCTTCACTGCAACATGATGTCCTTCAGGTTCTCCTGCAGGATGGTGTCCTTCACGGCGTGGAACACGAAGCGGATGTTCTCCGTGTCGATGGCCGTGGTGAAGTGGTGGAAGAGCGGCTTGCTGCGGTTGCGCCGCTTCCTGTCGAAGCACTGCACCAGGTAACGCTGCACGTCCTCCAGCCGGTGAGGGTCGCCCTTGAAGTCCGAGAAATACTTCTTGATGCTGACAGTCTTTACCTTCTCCACGAGAAGGTCCATCTTGTTGAGGAATAGGATAATGGAAACGTTAAAGAAAAGCTTGTTATTGACTATTGTCTCAAAGATATTCATGGACTCCACGAGTCTGTTTGTGCGCCTGTCTTCCATGAGGACCTGGTCGTATTCACTGGAGGAGACCATGAACAAAATGGAAGTTATTCCATCAAAGCACTGGAACCATTTCTGACGCTGAGACCTCTGTCCCCCTACATCCACCATCTTGAAAGGAATTTTTTTAATGATGAAATCGTGCTCTACTATCCCCTTCGTGGCTTTTCTGGCCAGCAAGATATCTTGTTTGCTGGGGAAATAATTCTGTAATAGAAAGGAGAGAAGTGTTAAAAAAAGTCCTTCAAAAAGGATGGCTAGTGCCAGAATACAGCAGTGATGGGTGAAATTACCAGGATGCTGCTTTTTTAAATTATCAGGTGAAGAATGAATACTCAACTTTAAAATACTGGCCCGTTGACCATTTAGCTCAACACTTTGGTAAACAGCTACAGAAGATCCTGAGATATATGAGGACAAAAATAAAGGACTAATTCACTTGTTCACATTTTTAACCTTCAAGCCTCTTATTTTAAAGCTGAAGTGTATTTTTTCATTATGAAATGTTTAGCTACAGCGTTAGTGCCACTTAGGTAGTGTTCAATAGGGCAGATCACCAAGTCACCACTGAAAGGTTTTTTTTTCATCTAGTTTTTCACAGTGTATTACTCTTACAAAGGCCATCTTGAAAGCTTAGTGTAAATTCTTTTTCCAGGTTCACACTCCATGACCAGCGAGTACAGCAATGGATACTACACAAGCTGTAGAGAAATTTGTTCTTCAGAAACTTATCACTGTTGCTATTTAGGAAAATCATCTCCCTTCTTTCTCCTCCAAGTCTCCTGACAGATGTGTTCATTACAGATTTTGAATCCTACAAGTTCTAGTAACGTTCTTTATTTTGCTAAGGTTTCATTCTGCTACCTTAAGTAGCACCAGCCACCAGAGCATCAGGAAACATGAATGAGATCCAGAGACTGCACAGAAGGGTTGACAAAACTAGGTGCACAAATACAACTTCTACTTGTTGACCATCAAAAAAAGTTAAGCAAATACAAGCTTCAGTTTCACAAGGCTGGAGTTCACTATTTCTAGAGAAAGAACATCAAAATTATTTAATGATTATTTAAATAAACAACCAAAACCCATTAATCACAGCACTCCCAGGCTTCCACTGTCTGAGCTCTGTGGTTCAGAAGGAGGAGGTGCCTTACCAGCTGACCGATCCGATCCAGGTTATCCAGGAAGTATTTCACCGATTCCCCCTGTGGAAAAGGACAGAGATGGGAACTAAGCTTGATTCTAGGACAGCAAACCCAACAGATTTTTCACTTTCCAGCATGCACTCAGGTCTAACAGAGCAATATCACAAGTGGAAGCTTGGACACCACCCTAATGCACTTCAGGGGCTGGAACAATCCAAGTGGTACAGAACCCAATGCACAAACTGCTGCTAACCAGTGGGGCTGCCATAATACACTGCTGGTGTGTAGGTAAGGCTGTATTTCTTCTAACAGCAGTTCTCTAGTAGGTCTGGAAAAATCAAAGTTGAGCAGACATTTGAACAGAAGTTAAATCTATCTAGTAAGTCTTTACAATAAAAAAGAAGTGTTATTAAAGTCAGTTTTTTGACTTAAAGAATTAGCAGGTTTTTTTTTCCCTTGTAAGATGAATGCAGTTAACTGACACTGAGTGGGAGTAAAAATGAAACACATTTACAAGAAACCAATGTATTTTGTTTAAAATTCGTAACACTGAACAAAAGCATATCCTAGACTGGCTGGCATATCTTTAGAAAAGTGAAAGATTTAAGGCACCCACAATTTATGATGATTTAAGCTAGACTTGCTTGTCACAAACAAATGAAGAAAAGGAATATTCTGAAGGACTTACTCTTCCACAGATAGCTTCTACTCTGAGCTCAAAACTTTTAATAATAGATTTGCTCATCTACAAAGTCTTTTAGCAGTTATATTTAGAAGAAAATACTAATGTTTACAGAGAAAATCTATTCTTGTGTGAAAATTTACTCTTGTGCAAGAGGATTAGGACTTTTATTAAACAAGCTCACCGATGTGTCCCACTCCAATAAAGAGTCCCTGTGCATTAGTGGGGACAAGAAGCCCTGCACATACTTTTAAGAAGTAATAAAATTGTTTCCATACAGATTCAGACTACTCTAGAGTGCAAGTCTCCTCCAAATACACTTCCCTTGCATGAAGAATAAATTCAGTAAGAAAGTCTTCTTCAGTGTTCAGGACATGTGTCTTGCAGTTATAGCCATGTCATGAGAATGATAAAGTGGAAAACCCTGCTGCCTTTTCATAATTTTAGGCAGCAAAACACATTCTTCATCACAGATCAGGGCTGTCAGTAATGACCAAACTGACAGTAGGTGCCCTCACCAAGCCACTAATTCTGAATGGAACTTTCTCCAAGTACCACCTCAGACTCCAACTGCAATATAAATTCTTAAACCACACATTCTCCTCTACACCACAGGCTTGAGGCAGCAGAACAGAATTATTCCCCTCCAGTACAACTGCAAACAGATGCCAAGACAACAGTTCATTGTGAGGAATCAGACTGGAGATCTGAGGATTCAGTGTGTTGTACAAGTACACACTCCCAGCATAAGGCACAGACAAAAAGGAGCTGGAGCTCATTATTTCCTAACATTTAAAACTGGAAGTGTCTTTTCATAAAAGACAGAGAACACACGGATTTGCAAAAGACTCCCATGTATCAACAAAAGGTTTACAGTGGACTGCTAGCAGAAAAAAAAAACCTTTTGAGGGGGAAAAGGGGGGTGGGGGCAAGGGGAAGTTTCCAAAGAACAATTGCTCTAAGAGCTTCCTTACAATCATGAATTTTCATAAGGTGAAAGTAATTTCCTGTATTTTTTGGCACTCTGTGGATCAGAAGAGATATCACAGACTGCATGAATAAGAGAAAAGGGCTTCCTGTACAGCATTAGTCATGTTTAGGAGATGGGAGAGCCTAGAAAGAAAAGATCACTGAAACTACAAAAAACCCCTTCTCTATCTATTGTGCTCTGTCCCACACAGTGCCCTCAGATGTGCCAAAATACTGCAAAGGGGCCATCTCTGATACAGCTTCTTCCTCTTTTCTACCCAGTTGTTTCAGGAGCCCCTGCCTGTCTATCCACCCTCCCACATCAGAGCAGGAACAGCTGAATGTCTGTAAAATGCTGGGACACACGGGCAGGATCACCTGATTTACAGCTTCTGCCTCCCCTCTTGCCCACCCCACACATCCATCACTTTGACATTCTGCACATTTATAAGGAGGTAAGAAAATAAACTGATTAATGAAAAAAAATACACGTTCATATCTGCAGTGATTTAGGGAGACCAGACTCCCCTAGATTCTTATCCAGCTCTTCCTAACGTTGCAATTAAGCCAAGTAGTTTGTTCAGAGAAATTTTAAGCAGTAATTGCAAAACACTGGGAGAGCTGGGTAACCAAGTCAGGTGGCTGGAACAGGTGTGAGCAGCATATGCATGGTCTGACAGATCTGAAGGAATCTGAATATTCTCTTCCAGCACAGAATCCAAAGGCATCCAGTACTTAAGTCAAAATATCTGTTTCCAGTCAAAACAACAAATTCTCAACAAGCTCCAGAGGGTTTGAAGTTAAAAAACCCTCAAAACATGAAAGCACACAAATATGAAGGGAGGAAAAACACCCACCAAAAATTCCCCAAATAACAAACCTGATCCCACCACACACACTCAAAACCTTCCTTAATGATTCCCTGATTAAGTCCTACAAACTGGGGACTCACTTCCTGCTCCAAAGGCTTCTCCAATGTTCTGCATCTTAGTCAGATTCACATAAAACTGGGATGTTCTGGGAAGCACACTCAGTTCCTTGAGCTGGCTGCACACACAACTGCACTGGGCATTAACTGACTTGATGAGTAATGTATTAACTGAGGAAAATATGGAAACTCCAGGTTTCACAACTGTTCTGTATTACTGTTTTTAATTAGAACAATTATGCTAACTGAACATTCCTTTCTATATTAATTTTTCCTTGTCATCCAGGGAAAATAGACAGCAGTATTAATAAGATCTAGAAGTCATATTTATTTAGTTTTATATCAAGCTGCACTTGAATGGATTTTTGAATTCCACTGATAGTTTTGCATAAATGATAATTTATGTCATGCTTTGGGTATTACACACACATACAAATACTTGAGTATATACATGTATGTATATGAAAATACATACACACACACACACATGTGGAGTTTCTAAATCCCTCAAAGTAGATTTTTCCATGCAAGGCAAATAATTATCAAAATTAAGCATCAGCTGCCCCTTTCATGTTGAATTATTTTTCCTCTTGAAGACACTGACCATAAAGAAGCTGGTTTGGCTTTTTCAGTACAAATTCTTAGTGTTTCTCCAATATCTATCTGGCCAGTCAGCTACATTCAAAGCTGGCTTAGCACTTCCAGTGCTCTCCTTCTCCAGATCTTTGCCAGTTAGTTCAGGTCCATGACCATGACTTCCTATAAAAGTGTCAGCAAATATTTGCAACTGATTAATCAGATACTAAAAATACTTTTATGCAGATTGATGACTTCAATTTCAGTATTTTAATGGTTCTATTGGAAAAAAAAGACTTTTTTAACATCACAATCTATTTTAAGCTATGCTTGCAAGCAGCAAAATAGAAATGAAAGCTGAAGTTATTTATAATATATGTATATTTATACCCTCTCTGTGTATTTATACTGTGTGTAAATACCTAAATATAATCACATCATGGTGTGTTCACTCTAAAAACAAACAAAAAAGGTCCAGATCAGATCTTTTACAGACTGGTGTTGCGAGAAAAAACTGTGGCAGCTCATGAAACTTCCTCAGATCAATGATATTCATAGAAGGTTGCTGAATTTCTGTCTTTCAGACATAAAAAGACTCAAATCTCCCATTTTCCTAATAGTACACTATTTCCTTTAAAAATATTCTAACAATATTCAGAAATAATGCCTTTCAAATATGAAATAATTTCAGCCAGCACAATGCTGAGATAGGGAGCCCCATTCTGTCACAGTCCCAGCAGAGTCTGCCAAAGAAGCATTTGTGCACTGACAGTTCTTATTTATTTTAACTAATACTCTATTAGTGTATTTGACATTGGAAAGTTACAAACCAGCTAGCTATTTTTATGTATTTGCATCCTCCTGATAATAAATCAGGAGGTCCAAGGGGTGCTCCTGCATCCCTGCCCTGGGTTTCAGGGGACAGTCGTGGGGGAGGAGTGACCTCTGAGTTAGGAATTTTATGTAACTCAGTCCTTTTTTTAGTGCACCAGAGTCTGACACTGACCATCAGCCCTCAGCTTCTTGTTCAGCACACAAGAGTGACCACAAAGCTTGGCTGACTCATTCTCCCACTGCTGATCTCTTCTCCCTCTGCAGTGCATATCCTCTGAGTAACAGTTTCGCCAACTGGGACCAAGAGAAGGAATAAGAGATGCTGTTCCCATTGTTCAGCAGGATGAGTCACTGCACATCTGGGAACTGGGGAATCAAGAAACACAAACAGAAGGCCTTAAATGAGCCTGAAAGTTCCACAATGCAGCATCGCTATTGGATTATTATTATTTTTTAATTTTTTTTTTTTAAACTGTCCTATCTGCAGTATAAAGTTTGGTGAAGCCAGAGAAAATAGCACATTTTGTTTAAAAACTGACTGGTGGAGGAGAAAGGGAGGAAAGGTGAAATGTAAACATATACTCCTGCTTCCTGAAATAGTCCTCTAAAGCTCTTTTTATAAGCTAAATTATTTTGACCACAGCATTCTGAAGGGGTGAAAGCCATCAAATAAAGAAATTTTTAATCTACATATTTTGTGCTATGTGCATGCCATCTTAACATTAGCTCCAAATAAGTCAGCATGAAAAGCAACTAATTGAATTCAACATCCCTGTCCCTTCAGGCTACATTTGGAGCACATAGGAAGTCTCCACACAGAAATATTATAACTAATCTGGCATCACTTCCTTTGCCATTGATAGCCTCATTTTGGGCAGAGTTCCCAAACAGTATTTATTTCATGAAAATAAATGCACAATGGATCATATGCAGATTACTTTAAAATACCTCTAGAAACTCAGTAATAAGATGTGTTCTGCAAGGCCAGAATTGATCAACTTGTCACTTTAACCCTCAGTTATTCAAAGTGATCATTGCTCAGATCATAGAGGATAGTGAAACATCCCATTGTCCAGTTCCCTAAAATACTGGCTCATTTCAAACTTTTCCTTCTGAAAAGCAGTTCCTCTAAATTCTGCTCTGAACTAAAAGACTTGAAAGGGGACCCTCTGTTCCAAATTGGCTTTTTTCCTTTCCTTGTCCCAAGGCCTTTTTGCCATAATATTAACTTAGCCCTTCCTGATCATTCTGTCTGTGGCTGCTAAATTTAGAGTGCACAATTTAAGGTAGACCTGTCTGTCTTAGCTTGTTTCAGATGATGAATTAAACCACACAGGAAGGAAACATTATACTTCAAGGAAGCATCTAATACAGATCTCACAGAATTCCCACAATACAGATCTAACAGAATTCCCAAAATACAGCAAAACACCCAGAGAAACAGTGCAAAAAACTGCCACAAACTGCAGCTGAATGTGCAAGCTTAGAGAACAGAGATCTGGATAATAAATACAGTGTTGGTCACCCAGCCACTCTTCAGGGGCTGTAAAACATTCAGCAGCAGGGCTGAGAAACAAAGAGGAAATTCAGGAGACCCCAGAAAAACGTTTGGGAATCTCCCAACTCTGAGATCTCGGATGCACAAATGGGATGGACTTAAAGCACTGACACAATTTCATCCAAAGCTGCCCTTTATGTGAGGGACCATCCCATCAGGGCTGCTTGAGACACACAGTGACAGAATGCAAACTTACAAGCAAAATCTTTGTTTTGCCAACACCAAGACCTCCTCTTTTCCAAGTTTCCTGGAATGTCAATCACCCGTTGACCATAAGGGGTTTGAATGT
Source organism: Climacteris rufus (assembly GCA_013398175.1). Taxonomy (NCBI): domain Eukaryota; kingdom Metazoa; phylum Chordata; class Aves; order Passeriformes; family Climacteridae; genus Climacteris; species Climacteris rufus. The sequence continues at coordinate 793,860 of VZRZ01005521.1, read as the reverse complement.
TACTATTTCAAATGTTTTCTAAAAGCAAGAGGCCCAAGAGAAGAGCAAGGTGACAAGCACAGAAGCAGGACAAAATAACCAGGAGACTCACATTGGAAAATGCTCATGTTAGATCAGCCAAGCTTTTGGGTACTGAAATTGGAACCAAAACCTCACCAGTAAAAAGAGAGACAGAAAACACTTCCCTCAGTGAGAGCAAGGACACAAGCAGCAGGTGATATCCTGCCACCACAACACACATCCTTTGGAAGTGAACAGGCTGACACAGCTCAGGTTCTGCTCCCTGGCTCTGTCCAAGGGCTAAAATTCTCATGAGGGGCAACTACAAACAAACAACTCCCCCTGCCCAAGCCCTGAGGCTCCTTCAAGAGATTACTTCTAAATCTGCACTTCTATTCAGCCCCACTGGTAACAGGGCATGGATTTACTACAGCCAGAAGTGTGTTCTCTCCTCTGTGACAGCTGATGAATTCAGTATTATTTTCCAACGAGGTGAGCAAGTCTGTGCTTGTTAAGAATTCCCCCAGAGGATGCTGAAGTAACCTAAATTGCCCTGAAATGCTGATGCCTGTTGGACACTGCAATTCTGTTTTACAGATATTCTACATCCTGTCTGGGCACTGAAATTTATTGACACAAGGCAAACATTAATTTTTCATTCAATGACCAGCTCCAATGCAGAGACCAACCACTTCTCCTTATTTAAGCTGTAGAGAATTCCAACTATCAAATCTCTCCAGTGTTATTCAACTTCCTCCTTAACAACAGCCTGAGCTCCTGGCTCCCATCCAGCAACTCCAGTGCTTATCCAAGTTGCTGCTCCCTGCACCCTACAAACATACCAACGACCAGAAAGTACCATATGGTTCCAAACTTCTAAAAATTACCTCTGCTTTCTCCTGCCTAGTCACACAGTGTAGCTATCAGACGTTAAAGTCTGAAAATAATTTAAAAATTTATTACTTGTCAGCTCAGTGCAAACAGGCAATGGAAAAATTTGTTTCTACACATCAAGATGGGTTTCTATAAACTCATCCTACATGACACATGGCCAAACTGTGTGCTTTCCAGCATATGGATAATAATAGGTGATAAATATTTATTTAATTTTCAAAAATAGGTTTAGGTTAATCAGAGCTTCCACATCAGTACTAAGATTTGTGGAATCCTGTGACTGAAATTCCAGCCTTACAGCTGAGAAACACTCATCCAGGAGCAGAGTTCTTGTGCTGAAGGGCAACTCTCAACATGTGTTGGTTTTATCCAGCAATCAAATACAGCAATTCTTTCTCCCAAGTGCTGCAAGGGAAAAACAAAGTTACATTTTTCCCTGAAATTCTAGGTATTTCTGCATCCACAGATGTAGATGAGATAAATTACTTTTGGACTATGTTAACAATTCTGTCCATTTGTCTCAAATATGCAAACCAGCAGCAGTGCCTCCAGGAGGAAAGGAATTTTCTGGTAATAGACTAAGGCAGGCTCCATACTACACTACAACCTTCAAGAAACATTAACAAAAAATCCCTGTAACTTTGATTTTACTCCTACTTACTGTCCTGATCACTGCTGCTCTTGCTTCACAGATTTGCAATGACTGGAAGAAAAACAGGTGCAAACAGCACAAAGAAAAACAAAGAGAAACACAGAGAAAACAAAACTGGCCACAAACAAAACACAAAGTTGCACAGTGCAACACAAACACGTTAAATTTTAGCTTTAAAAAAATAATTCTAGAAAAATCCTTAACCAGACAGACTTGCACATTAGCCCCAGTGATTCAGCATGTTCCACCCTTCACTGCCTAGCACCTAGCAAGATTCAAGGAGAAGATGCAAGGGAATACATTCCACCAAATTCATGTGGAAGAATCACAGTTGTGTTTAAACAACAAAAATAGTCTGATGACTGCATCCAACATCAGCAGCGAGCCTGGCTCAGTCCTGGCACGACTGGACAACAGAACTACTCCTAAGCATCCCATGAAAGGATTCCTTCCTGTTTCCCTGCCAACTGTCCCAGGGAATCATTGTCTGCCAGGGCCCTTTCATCTCCCACACCAGAGGTTCTCTGTGGAGCCAGGCTCAGCTCCTCATTGCAGGCACAGCCAGCACACAGCAAAGGCCACTGAAAGCAGCACTCCTGCCACAGTTAGAACAAAGTCCTGAGCTGCAGTAGAAGGATGGATTCAAGATTCTGGCCAATTGCTGGCAAATCATCCCATTTTTTCTCAGTGGGCAGCTGCCATGGAAAAATTGGCATGTTCCACAAACACATCAGAATTTAGAAGCAACTGGATGTTTCTACATCTCCAGGAATGATGCACAATCCCATTACTCTGTGACCCCAGGCCCATGCTTTGTTCCCAGCAGTTCAGAATGCAAACCTGAAACTTGCTTTGTTTACAGAAGACATCTGCAGAACTAGAATAGACAGTGACAAAAAAAATACCTTCTGAATTAATCCAGTCAGCAGTACTGACTATCTGATCAAGACTAAATCACAAGTTTACCAGCGAGTTTCCCTTTCAAATCTTATCAGATCAAGGGATGGGAAATAAATATCTTAGATCTTGTGGGCTGCAAAAGCAGCTAACACCAGCCATGAGAGAATGTTGAGTTTGGACTTTTCCATGGCAGGTGGCCAGCTGGAAAGCTCAGCAACTTGGATGCACATAGAACAGGCATAACCTTAGTATCCTGCAGGACGATGCTTCCTGCTCCACTTACACACCAGAGATTTGCTGCAGTGTTCTAATGCTCCACTTTCTGTGGAAATGGCACCTCAGACACATTGTACTGATATTTGTCTGTTGTTAAACGGTAACTATAAGGATTGGAAAGCACCATTTATTCCTCATATTTCTTTAAAATTTTGTTTTAAACAAGATTTTCTCATTTTGTCTGTATGTATACAACTGAGACACTTTTAGATGGGATGCAGACTAAAAAGATGGTCTTGCAAAATTCAGAAAGCTGCTCAGTATCTGAAAGTAAGGTTTTAGGTAGAGTTCAAACTGAGCTAAATAAAATGCAAGCTAAGTCTTACTTGCACTCAGGTGTGCTATTTAACATTTTGATTCCTATAAAATCAAGTGTGCAGAGAATAGAGTGCAGAAAAAAATTAAATTCCACCTTGTTTACATTACTCTGAAGTTGTTCCCCATGCCCATTACCTCAGCACTTGGCAGGCTCAACCACAGACAACACAAGGCTTGCAAGTCTGAGGGACTCATCACACCAGTTTCACATCTGATTTTCAAAAATCATGTGCCCCAGAACCAAAAATCTCCTTTTTCAATAATAGTTTGGTATTTGTTAATTCAAAGAGACTTAGAACCGACCAGCTCAGAACTCTGAAGTGCAGTTTCTGTTACCCTGCCTGCCTTCCCAGTGACTTTCCAGTCAGGGGCACCCCACACCCTGCTCTGCACTGAGGGGCTCCCCAGCACCTTGTGCCCCCCACTGACACCAAGGCTTGGATTTTCTACCAGGTCTGACCTTCACAAACCCCTGTGATGAAGTTGCCTCATGTCACATGCCAAGAACACTCATTTCATCAGTCCCCAGCTGTATTTTGGGTCTGTGGGAGGCTTTCACCCAAGGAGTGATTGCCCTCCCCACCACCTCATCTCCTGCTCCAGTGACAGTGGCAGCCCCACGTGTCAGGTCCAGCACATGAATAAGCCTCAAAGGACCTGTGGTGACCTGAAATAAACTTCAGTTTTCATTCACAATCAAGTTAAGTTTTCTCTGTGATTGTATTTATAAGCATTTTCTTGAAACATTTTTTATTTATTCATTCACATCATGACTTATCAACTATTCTAAATATTCTCCCCCCTTCTGAACATTGTTTAGGCATGAGGAGTAGTTCTTCCAAATTTGCACTTAAACTTTCACACTATTAATACTTCAGTATGAAGATGTCACGCAAGCTGAACTAGGTTTTATTTAATCTCAGAATTTGTTCTCTTTCGGATCCTAAAACAAATCTAAAGATGAAATAAGTGACAGCTTCCATCCTTAAGGCCTCATCTACACATAAAAATTAATCAAGCCACAGTGGAAAATGAAGCAAGTTTAACAAACTTTTCCAAGCTGTTGAGCAGACTAGCTTATAAAAAAAAATCCTAATTAAAGCCTCGGTCACATCCTACTGAACTGGAGAGAGGGCAGCAGTCCAGCCACACTGATGGCCAGCTGAACTCCCTGCAACCAGGAATGCATGTGCTGGCCTGGAAGAAAGAAGACAGAAAAAGAGGATATAGTAGGTGGCTCTTTTGTCTCCTGCCCACATCTAACACCATGACTGATTCAGTACTGTTCTCTGAGCAGACTGAAACTACATGGATCAAAGTCTTGAATTCAGAGATGGAATTAAATGGGAAAGAGTTCCATCAATAAACCCCTGCTTTTTCAGTTGGAGATTTTACTGAGTTTTACAAAGTAGAATTAAGCAAGTATCAAGGAAAGCAAGTCAAATTAAGAGGCTTTGGGGGTGGGGTGCAGAGCAGACCTTCTAAGGACAAACACCAAGAGTTTGTTCAGGAGTAGAGCCAAGTGAAGCACAAGTCTGCCACAGTCTGACTGCAGGGATCTGTGTTGTATACAGAGGAGACATTTGAAAGGTGTCAATAAATTACTTCTCAGAGCAACATGTTTTCCACTTTCTCAAACAGAAAATCTTGCATGATGTTTCCAAGAAGTTTTCCTGCCCTCCCCTAAATACTAAGTCAATACTTGAGAGAAACAGGTTTACTCCACAAGAGTTGCTTTAGCTGCAAACTCATGAGAAGGTGAGGACCACGCTGCCTTCTGCCTTTGTGACAGGAGCCTTCCCAGTAGTGCAGCTGAGAAAGGAGAAGTGAAACACTGAGCTAACCCTACCCTCCTCCCTTGAGAAGGGAACTCAAGAGCTCTGCTTCCTCCATTGCTGTCTGATTATCAGCTGGTTGGTTTGTGGCAGTTTGGAGCAGAGATATCTCATGGAATATTCAGTTGCACCTTAAGACATCTGATCTATGAAACCCTCTCCTGTTGCACAGCTACCATTGCACAACACATCCAGAAGTCAAAACTCATACACTGTTTCTGCTCACCTCTTCCTCCTTCTCCTCCACACTCAATATCTATGAAACAGAGTCTGGATTTGAAAGGCCTGTGAACAGTTCAGATATTCCAGTAACTCAGAACACAAACACTGGAAGAACTAACTTTTGGGTACAGGCATCTTCTTTTGGCACCGAGAAGGGAACCATTGCTTGGAGAAGGATCAGTGAGATGAAGACACTGCCATCATTCCTTGGCAAGTGCCAGGTTAAGGCATCTCACGACCACTTGTGATGCCCATCTCTTGTTCCTTCACCAACTCCACGGTGTGCCACTCCCTCAGCTGTCCCACCACCAGTCCCAGGGTTGCACTCTGCCTCAGATGAGCTCTTCCAAACAGAGCTAAGAGCAGTTTCCAAAAGAACCAGTTGTGCCAAGATAAGTAAGAGCACAATGCAAAGCAGAACTCCCCAAACCACTGTTTCCTATTGCTCACCAGGATTACCCTGTCGCAGAGCTACAGCCCAAGGTAAGCTGGAGCCAGGAGTGGTTTACACTCAATAAAACTCCATGTTTTAAGGCAAACCAGGCTTGTTCAGGACACAGCAGAGGCAGGGCAAGAAACAGAAGTAAAGTACGCTGAAGACAATTCCCATCTTTCTGAGAAGTCATTGCCAGAAGATCAGGATTTGGATAGCTAGCAAGGGTACAACATCACCCCCTGAGCACGTTACTGCTGCCTAATTATCCTACCTGCACTTTCCTTTTCAGTTTTCTACCAGGTTCCATGTTTTAAAGAACACAGGCTCATTAAACTCACTCATAATTCACTGTCAGTGTGACAAGTAAAGAACAACTTCAAATATCTGTTAAGTATAAAAATACAGAAGATATGCCAATAAGACTTCCCTGTAAAAACAGACCTAGTTTTTCATGTTTTGCTTATTTGTTCATCTGTTCTTGTTGCTTGTTGTTGACCCTACATAGCTTACAATAAACTAGGATATTCAGGAAAGCCTGAGAGCATTCATTACCCGTTATCCTATTAAATTCAGTGGCCCCTTTGAAAAATCCAAGCCTTAACCTCTTATTACTGTTTTTTCTCAAGGGAGCCTTTTAGAACATTTTTAAAGGCACTGAAAATACCCTTGCTCGCTGTCCCAGTTCTAGGTGAAAAGCACAAGGTTTGGTACCAATAAAAAGCTGAATGGGCACCAAAAGAAAGCTGAATCACTACAAAGAACATATAAATGAGGTACAAAAGGCTGATTTGTAAAACTGGAACTTTCTGAAGTGCACTGTCAGCACTGCTGTTCTGAGCAGAGTGAGCCATGTCAGGGAGACAGGCTTAACAAAACCAGTCACCTCTTCTTGGGCAGTGCCTGTTCTTCCCCCCAATTTCCTGAAACCAACCACAGGGTCAGAAAACTGCTAATACAGCACACAGCAAGTAGCAGGAGCTTTCTCTTCTTTCACACAGCTAAGCCAGTCCTGGCTGGATCTTCAAGCAGTGCATGTAGCTTTCATACATTAAAAACTTTGAACTCCCATATCATGGGAACACAAATATGAACGTCTCCTTTTCAGCTGTATCTTTGAGACTGAAGGGTTGAAACCAGTCTGACAAGTGGAGCCCTTCCACTAGAAACAATATTCTTTGATTGTTTTCAGACAGATAAATATTAACACATTTGTCTCTGCATAATGAAGTATTTTTGTTGCAACTAATATAAAAGTTGTCCTTGTGCTACCATGGCTATAACCTATGCATATGCTCATTACTGAATATATGAGTTCTCTCCTGCTTCCACCAAATTTCAGAAGGATCTCTTCATTAGACTCCCTTTATCATACACAAAGGGTGCACCCTCAAGTGTGCCTTACTCAGATTTCTGGAACACATCTTAATTCCTGGGAATCTCTAAGGACATACTAGTTGCCAATTTTAAAGTCTCCTGAATTACTGAGATCCATTAGAAACTTTCTGAGTATGAAATTATACAGCATAATCAAAAACTAAAGGCTCCTCAGTGGGCTGGATCTGTCTCTGCCCAGACCTTCCCTGCACACTGGAAAGGGATAAAGAGATTACTCCAGTGGTTTGTAGCTGCAGTTGGGTACTGGCTGAGACAGCCTGAACTGAAAGTTTCCTTCCTTGTTTCTCACAGCATGTGCCAGCATTTCTTGATGGGAATGCAAAGATTAATTACAGCTGTACTTGCTCTGAACAAATCCTCATATTCAATACAGTCCTGCAAGATTTAGAGTAGCACTAATTAAGGCTTAGAACAACAATCCTGCAAAGACAAACATACCGAGTATTTTTTCTAATTATTTTATGCATAATAAAATTAAAGCTTCTTTCCAGAACCAAGGTGGCATTTATTCTCAAGAGCTGGGAGCCAAAAGGACTTTTCCAGTCTAAGCACTTTAGATTTAGTGTTTCAGTGCTGCTGCTGAAGGTAAGACATCAAACTCTAACTGCTTCCATACACATACAGAGAGGTAAGGGTGAGTAAAAAGTCTTTTGGGACACCCAGACAATTCTCTAAGGGGTTCTATTACTAATAGATAAAGACAAAAAAGAAGTCTGTACTTAGTAAATTACACATAAATAAAAAGAAATCTTTCAACCAGAAAAATGGCAATCATTAGGCAAGATGTAAATGCTTGAAATGAATTTTCACCATGGGAGCTGTAAATAGGAAGTTGTTTCTCTCATTCATCTTAACCACACCAAAAATACAGTCAAGGTGTATTAGAATCCAAGGCCAAAAGCAAAAAGCTTCTACAGGAAGCCTTACATACTATCAGACTTTTTAATCTACCTCCAAGAACCTGTAAGTTAAAAGGTAGGGTCACACTAAGTCTGGAATTCAGCCTTTTGGTACCCACAGAGAGCAGAGCATTAATGAAGTGCATTAATTGTACATCTTACAGACTGCAGAGGTGATCTTACACAAAGTTTTTGATCTTTAAATAACGTAAAAAAAAAAAAAAATGGAGAGTACTGGGAATTCACTATACAGAAGAGGGACAGCCACTAGCACAACTCTTTTTATTCAGGTCCATCTCAACTCCCATATGGTAGGCATATCAATTTCTTGTTATCCACTTATTTATTATGTATGATCTGCTCATTACTTTCCAACTTATCCTCCCAATTCCATGCAGGCTACATTTCATCCAGCTGTTGCACTTTGTCACAACCTGAGGTCAGGAAAAATTCATGGTAGGAATCTTTCTATTTTTCCACAGATATTTAGCACTCAATGCTTGGTTGAGACTTAGGTAGGTTCAGTAACATTCTCCAAGACTTTTCCACTTGCACTGTTTTTAAAAAGTCGTAATTCATGACTTTTCTGATTCTTCTTATCTCCCTCCAACAGAAAAAAAAGTATTTAAGAATGGCTAAGAACTGTTATATCCATCACAGCTTTCTAAGGTTGGTTCTGCTTGAGAGAACAGCTCCTGTCACTGCAAGAGTAGATTTTGCTAGAATTTCAAATCATTTGCAGTGATTCTCTAAATGGTTTTGAACCCAGCCTACTTTACATGCAAGTTCTTCTCACCTCTTGTTGAATGGCACTTCAAGTGCAGCAGCATTCCTTCCTGTGGGTGCCAGCCAACACCTCCAACGCTGCCTCAGCTCCAGCTCAGCCCTCAGTCTCAGTCTCTGACTGCCAAGACACTGGCACAGCCAAACCCCACACTGCTCCAGGAGCTCTCTGGTGGCAGCAGGCCCATTAACATATCTCATTTAAGCATTTATTTTTAGAATACTGCAAATATAACAGGAGACTGAGGATTTAACATCTGCAGATGCAAGCTGACAAACTCTACAGCACTAACCAACACCCGCAGAATTTTGTGTGAAGGTTTCCAGCTGCATTTTGCTTTGCTATCTCTCAAGTTTTAATAAAACCTGAACTATAACTCACTAACTTTCACCTCCTGTAACAAAACGCCACTTCTGTTGGAGGGTTCTTACTTGAGACCTTGCTCTGAAAAAAAAGATTCCGATTTGGTCCCAGAGACAGGATTAGAAGCCAGGGACTCCAGCTGCTAATCCTTCCTGCTGCAGACCAGCCACGATGCTTTGCACTATTACACTTAAACAAGCAATTAACTTCTCCTGCTGCACAAAGATGAGTCAGACTCCAAAACTTGACCATAAACCTTTGAGGTCTTGGGATTGGAGAACAGAGCTGGAGTAAAAATTTCAATCTGGATTTCTGGCACGTAACTGCCATGATACTGAGCTAAAACCTTGCTCAGATATTTAACTAAGAAGAAACATCTCCATAACTCTCCCTGCCATACAAGTCCAGAGCAGGGTATTGTTCATGCTGCATTGATAAAGTCTGCAGCTCAGTGATCTTTCAAGTTAATATGACATTTTATGTCAGATGAAGCCACTGTTTCAGAATTCTAACATCACAAAAACAGATTACAATGGACTATTATTGTTTTATACATCTATAAAATATAGCATTATCATTCCTTACACGTAATAGCTGTAATTCAGACAAGCCTATTTACCATTCACAGCTTTACAATTAGCTTTAAAAAAAAAATCATATAACATTCTTAGATACAGATGTATTTGACTCCCAACATTAGTAATGTGCAATTACAAAATATTAAAGCTCAGCAACAGCAAACATGAGTTTCTGCTTTGTAGCATTACTGTCAATCCCTTGTTTTTTAAAAAAATTGTGGGTTAGAGTGGTATGTCCCATCCAGAACTAGAAAAGAAAAAACCCACATAACTTCCCAGCAATAATTTAGTTTCACAGGAGTTCTGCAAACTAGGAAATACCCATGCAGAACTCAAAGTAATCTGGCAGAGTTGCTGCCCAGTCCTAATTACATGCATTAAATGGTAACAAGATTTCCCATGCTGGCACTTTGAACAGTGTGGTTATTCCCTTTGTGCATCTCACCAGCATTGGTCAAGCCTCAATGGATTTCACTGATGAAATATGAGAGTTTCATGGCTCTGGGAAAAAAATACCATCCTTGAAGAACAGGCAACATTCAGTCTCTTGTGTAAGCTCATATTCAAACAGTAGTTAGCAAAAAGAAGAGCTCATTTTTGTGTAACAGCCAAATGTATGAGCTGGGCTTGATTTGACACTCGGTGTTTCCTCAAGTGCATTAGCAAGTGTTTTACAGCCATGCCAGGCTCAAGCACTCCAGCATTGCAGGGCTGTGCCATATGTGCTGAAAGAGTAAATTGCCTAGAAACATGCCTAGAAACATGCCTTCAAGGCTGACTCTACTCTGCAATTGCATCTTAAAGACAAATGATCGGTTGGAAACTTCACATTTCAAGATTCAGGAAATCTCTGTTAAAGTGCACTGAGGAATTCTGACAAAATACAGCCAATTCCTGCAGAATTCATTGAACAGGTCACCTCAGAAGTCACCTACTTCTCACATTAAGTCAGTTCTCTGCTGCCCCACCTCTCAGTTCATTTGTCATCAGTCAAATGCTACAACAAAATCTCCCCACGCCTCAGGGGCTGATGTACAGCCCAACTCCTGATCACATCACCGCTGTACTGAGCATTTCTGTACCAAAATAAAGACAATTAAGACTCAGTTTATCTGCTCTGAATCAAGAATTAGTGTGAATAACTGGTGGCTCCCCCTCCACACTGCCCAAAACACAGAGCTGGCTGCCTGTGAGGCTTTGAAGCCATCAGCTCCTTGCATGGGGAGAATGCAGCAACAAAGGTCTCCTAACCCAAGGAGCAGGCTGTTCCCTATGCAGTGTTCCAGCACACTGCCTGTTCTGGCAGGCATCATTTAACCAATTCCAGGGTCTGCTTAGAGGAAAAACAACAAAACCCACAGTTAATTCATAACAGAGTGACCCAAGTCCTGTTACAAATATCCCCCAATTCCCTCTCACCTCAAACACCCAGAGAATGGTGAATAAATATAAAAGAAAGGGTATTTAAAACATTTTTCAGAGTCTTCCCACATCCAAGGCTTCAGAGGCTTTTAATATTTGAAGTATTAATGGAAGCGTTCCATACAATTCCCTGTGCACACATCTAAAAATAGCTATGGACACAGTAGTAAGTTTTTTGTCTATATTTGCAGGAGTCTTACTTCCCTCTCAGGAACCACAACTTCCCATTAATGCTGACATTTTTTTTTTAAAGAGCTATTAAAACATCAGAAAGTCTTTCAACAGTGCAGTGAACATCAACAGTAATAATACATCAATAACAACAACTTTAACTGATACTCTGGTGATGGATCATGAACATATTCTGTATATTAACAATGTCAATCTTGCTCTAGGAACTGATGAAGCCACATGATGGCTTTGGCAGATCTGCTCATCATTGGCTTAAGCTCTTCAGCAGCTCTAGCACACAATATACATCTGTTCTGCCCACAACAAAAATATAACTTTTTATGCCTGACAAGCCCTATTTGTCTCATCTTTACCCACAGTGACATCAAGCATGTCAAGCTGCAAGTAGTCAAAGAAGTATCTAACCTTGCTTCAGACTTTTTGTTCTGGATACATTAAAGAAGTAGTGAATGGCTTCTCATATTCTCACACCTGAGAGGATGAAAAAACCCCCAAAAAACCTCCAAACCACACAACAAAACAGAAACCACCTGACCAAAGCAATTCCTACCTTGGCCTTGGTCTCCATGGTTTCTGACATAAAAAAATGTATGGGTGCAAAAAAGCTTCTAGATACATGCACCCAACTCCCAAATACAGCCAAACACTCATTATTAGGCTCAAAGTGAAGAAGCTTCTGCCCTTCCAGTGCAATCCTGCTGGGAATCCCGGGGCCCTTTCTCCAGCAGCCATTCCCAGTGGGATTTGTCTCCCCCTGCTGGTACTGGAGGATCCACAGCCAGCTGCCCAAACTACCCCAGGCAGCAAAGAACCAGCGCTCCAGGTTTGCAGACACAAGACCAATGTGTTCCTTTCCACCACACAGACACAAAATGGGCTGGGGTAATGAGGGCAGGGGAGAAGGGGAAAGAATCACATTCTGATTACAAAGGAATTCCTATTCCAGTAGTTAAAAAACGAGGACAGACGTGACAATGGCAGCAAACACACAATGAAGCTTTTGTCCCCAAACTACTTGGCTCCCATACAAGGAGCAGAGGAACTTGGGGTGGTGGGGACTGGCTGGGGCAGGGGAACAGGGAGAGGCTGATGTTTGTGAAAAGAAAGAGAAATTGGTTAGTCTGCTTTAAGAAAGGCTGGGAAGACAAAAGCAAAAAAAAAAGCAGTCTGCTATTGTAGAATCCACCCACTCACTGCTGAAACGCTCAAAGACCCAGACAGGGATTTACAACCAGCACTTGTAGGCATTGAGTATGAAGCAGAAAACACTCAAATGCCCAGAGGCAGCTTCTGTGGTGCCAGAGAAGCAGCTTTTAGATTGCACAGGGTTATGGTCTGAGCCGTTTTCTTTCAACAAGTTTGTCAGTGCTGAGTCAGGCCCCGAGCCTGGCGCTACAGACCGCAGCAAGGCACCTGTACACTGCCATTTTCAGCTCTAGTTAACCAACCAACACCTTGTACTTTTTACTTTTACCAGTCACACAACTTCCTGGAGAAACAGAGCTTTCAAAAGCAGACCAGTAATCCTATGGTTTAGAAGCCAAAATAATAACAATAATTAAAAAAAAGAGCTGGTGGTGACTGCAAGACCAGGGTGAAGAAAATGCCAGTGCTGAGAGGGGTTGTTTTTTCAAACAGTGTCAAGGCACATTCAGAAAGATCACAGTAACGTAAAAGCTGCAAAATTTTGGTGATGATTTAAAAACTATTTTAAAGATAATAAATTCAGTTTAAACCAAGCATATTCCATTTAATAGCTCATTTATACTAAGGAAGAAAGAGAGTGCTGATGCAGAGGTTTTCTTTAGCCTTAGTTAAAATCAGTTCAGAAAAGATTTATTTTCTCAGAGTTCACTATATCTGGCTTCTATTTATTTACACGAGTCTATATCCAGCAAGGGTTTAAACTAAATGAAGGTATGGGTTTATATATATCATATGCAATTACAAATTAGGCATCTCCTTAAACCACCTCTTTCTTTAAAATGTTAAGCTGTTCTAAACTCTTTTTTTTAAAGGAATTGTAGAGTTGCTTATTCCCATATAATCAGGGAATCAGACTTCTCCTGAACATAGAAGCAAAGCATGGAAACTTGTTTAAGGTGTTAATTTGTTAAGTGATCAATCCAGAAACAGCATTTGTATCCTTGAGACCAATGCCCTAAACTTAAAAAATTTTTATGCAGCAAGTGCTTTTTTTCAGTTGCAACTGAGGTACTTTTTAATCCCCTGGTGATGCAGCCTGCACAGTAAAATAACAGCACCCAGGTTTTCAAGTTGTCAGAGCCACAGCTGCAGGACTGGGATGGAGTTACAGTGTTTTTGTGACACATCTGTGTGCACTGCACTACTGACAGGGTAACAGACCTGGTGCCTGCAGCAGTTCAGCTGCCCCAGGAACATCACACAGGTCACATGAACGGCATCCAAAAGGATGCACCATGGAACTCTAGCACGATGTTGAAGATGACAGCATATTAAATGATCACTTGCATGCCTCTCTGCTTTGTTTCTGTAAGCCTTTTTTATTTTTTTGGTATTTCCTGTTTAATCCTCCAAGCCAGGGAATGCAGAGGTAGGCCTACTACTTTTGGAACGCTATTTCTTCAACAAATAGGACTTTTTTTCCCCCCCAGTTGGATGCAATTTTATTGCTAACCAGTACAGGAATGAACCTCCCACATGATCCCAATCTGAATCTCCCTCTACAAAAAAAAAAAGCTATGCTTCTCAAAGCATTTCCCAGAGAAGAAAAGAAACAAACAACCAACAATCTTAACAGGCTGCTGATGCCACTATTGCTTACCATACTGGATTCTCTTAGCAGTTGTTTCAGGGTAAATTCAAGTTCCCTGTGGCAGGAACCATCTTTTTATTCCACATTTGAACAGTGCTTAGAACAGCAAAGTCTGTGTCTACAGACACTAGGAATAATGGAACAATTAATCCATCCTCTCTCTCCCTGCACATCCTTCCCCCCACCCCCAGTGCTGCAACATGGAAATTGTTTCATTTTTAGCCTAAGGAAGTGAGGTTTATACAATCATCCTGTGACAGTTTTACTTTGCCATGTCATTTATTCTATACCTATTTGTCAGTCCCATGATACTTCAGAGACAGATTTCAAAGATGTGCAACAACAAGACTCAAACAGGCATCTTATTAGTGGAGACAGATGAGTACCTAAGGGCTGCAGCATGAGTTTAACTGCAGTATCAGACACTAGAGAACCCACACAGAGAAGCAGCATGAGGAAACAATCAGAATTTCACTGCTCAATTTCTCTGGTTCTCCTTCAGCTGTATCGATTCCCTTTGTTAAAGGATCTAAAGGAGACCATACAAAGCCATGTTTCTATCCTTTAACTCCTGTGACTAAATAGTCATAACATAGTAATTGTGGTACCAGGTTGCTTGCATCAGTACCTTGTTTCACAGAAGGGGGAAGAAAAGGAGAGGAAAAAAAAATCATCTCTATCTTGTGCATAGGAAGAAAAAGGAGTGGATTACAAACAGCTGTCAGAAACATATTCCATACCAGAAGTGCAGCTATTTTGGCACAAGAGCATGAAAACCTAACAAGAAAGCAGGGAAGATAGCACATTTTTAGGCTCACTGTCATCTTTCAGTTGCTTATCCAAGTTTCACTTGCAGACGTCAGGATGAAAAGAACCAGCCAGGGAGCAGCAGGCGCAATGGGTGTTGCATTCACTTCAAAAGAGCTGCATGCAGCAAGAGTTTGCCAGTATCAATACAGTGCAAGCTGGCAGGACTGGAAAGTTACAAATTAAGTGTGCCTTCATCAGTGACCTACTATGAACAGACCTACTGAGCTGCTAAAATATTTTTAGTTCAACCAATTCCTGCCTTTTTTGGTTCCTCTTGCTCTTCCAGTTTATCCACTCATGTGCACTTTTCCACTCCCTCTTACTGCCATGTAGTTTTTCAAGTTTGGCTCCAGTTACCACTTGTTTCTGCTGCTGCAGCGCTCAGATTTACAGCACTCCTGCAGGCAGCTACCAGGGTGGCTCAATCCTGCACGTAGCAAGCTGTCTCTCAGCTGAAGAGGGGTGGACACAGCAGAAGCTTCCCTGGCAGGGGAGGTGGGTGTACTCACCAGCTGGTACTCGCTCCGCCGGCTGAAGGCTTCCCTGATTCCCGAGTCCCTCCACAGCGCGCCCAGGGCAGGGACGTAGAGCTGGAAGGTGGCAGGCTCGATGGGCATCCCAGCTTTGTTTTCAAAGGCCATCAGAAACATCCCATGCTTCTCATTCTCAGTGTACTGCCAAGGGATCCCCAGTTTGTCCCGTGCATCCACCAGAACCCGGCAGCCCTGAAGAATGAGTCAGATAAGGAAGTCAGTGATAAAAAGATTAAGGTGTAAAAGAACAAGGACTTGAAGGTCCTTGAAGATTATTTTTTTGACGCTGTTCTGGTGAGACTGAACTCAGGAAAGAATAATAAACATTGTTTATTGCAACATCTCCAATAGAAATAAGATAGAGCTTGCTTCTGTAAGCAACTTAGCCACAAAATTATTTCTCCAGGTGGAAAAAGTATTAGCAGCAACAGCTAATGGCAACAAGCAATGAAACCAACAGATAATGAAAGTAAACATCAATGAGTGTAAGAAAAGTGTCTGGGAACTAATGTGTGATCCTCACAGATGTAATTTTAAAAGTAACACCATGCCTGAAACCATATTCTGCCACTTTTTCCTTTGCATTTGGGCTTTAGACACCAAAAAGGACATGTCAGCTTTCTCAAGCATTAGGGAGATCAGAAAAGCATTACAGGACTGAAGACTCCAAGCTATCAGGCACAGGAANTCAAGCATTAGGGAGATCAGAAAATCATTACAGGACTGAAGACATTGCATAGATTCCAAGCTACCAGGCACAGGAGAGCAGATCCAGTTTTCCCTCAGAATCAGCCACTTTTTGAACTTGTCACACATTTGCTAAGCCATTTGTGACAGGTAGGTTTTGTTACTCTAATACTGGAAAAGAAATCTGGAGGCAAAGTGATCTAGTTCCCAAATTCAACTCAGGATTACTGAGCTGGTTATTTTCACATTTTGCAGTTTTTATGGAAATTTAATTTCATATTCATGGCAACAAGCCAAACACATGAGCTTAAGTAAATTTGAAACTTCAGTCTTGAATCTAATTTCACTTGTAGTAAATAGCTTCCAACGACCAATAGTTATTTCTCTATAGTGAGCACTATTTTAATAATGGATAAATCTGTTAATGGTGACTAAGCACATCAAATACCATCAAATTCACAAATAAAATCTGTGGGTTATATTGAACTAATTTTCTCATTGTGCCAATCTTTAGTTTTAGAGATATGATAACAAATAAAATAAAAAACCTCCAAAATTGAAGTCGTTTCCACAGCTATTCACATGAGCCTCCACATTACTGGACTGATTTCTTTTTTTGCAGACTTTAAGCTATCAGGACTGCACATATGTTTTCTTAACACTTGAACCTTTCTGCTCTCCAGTCCTTTAGCAGCATCACACAACAACAGCAACTTTCCCAACAGGAACTGAGAAGTGGAATGTCACAGAATAGGAACTCAAAGCAAAGTGTCATGCTTGTCACTATGCAACAGTGCTCCTGCAATGCAGCTTCCCAAAAATGCAAATATTTATGATTCTCTAGTGACTGTTACTTTATTTTTATAAAGTAGGGAATATATCTCCACAATACCATGAAAAGACTGAAATCAAATATATTTACCAACTGCTGCTTTAAATTCCAGACATAACTATTTAGTAACTGTCATACAGACCTAAAGCCAACTCTCATTCCTAGTTGCACAGTTTATCCCTTTATTAACAGAAGTCTTTAGATCATTATTTGAATGGCACTAACAAACTCAAGCATGAAAAACCCACTTATAAGGCTCTGTCTCTGAATTGCAGATGCCTCCATGACATCTCACAGCTTTTGCAAACCATCCCTTGCACAGAACACCACCCTGGCTGCAGCTGAAAGGCAGAGTCAGCTCCCCATTATCCCCAGTCAAGAGGCTGGGAGATTTTTCCAAAGCATTGTGGTAACTGAGGCCAGTGGGACAGGGCTGTTTCGAGGTGTTTACTGCCAGGTTTGTCTCTGCTCAGTGAGAAGTGGTGTGTATGAATGGGAATGGTTAATCAGTGCTGTGTGTGGGCCAGCAGTCACCACCTCCCCATGGATTTCCACGTCCCCCATGGATCAGCATCTCCCCACACTGCCCCAGGCCCTGCATGGAGCTCCCAGCCCACACAGCCCTCAGCATTTCTCCTGCCTGGGCCCAGCTCTGCAGCATCTCCCCTGGCTGCTCAGCTCCAGCCCCAGGGCTGGTTTAACCCTTCTCCACCTCACAGCCCCTGCAGAGCATCTCAAAGGAAGGGCTGCAGGACAGCACGAGTCCTGCTGGGGTAAAACAGCACAGGGATCTCAGTCCAAGTGCACTTCCCCACACCGGCACCCTGATTTCCCCTATTCCTGATGGAGATGCAGAGGTTCTCAAGAGACTGTTTGTTGTCAGGCAAAGTTTCATTATTTGTGTGAAGAAAACCACAGAACAGTTTCAATCAAGGGCATAGAGACTGCTGCAGTCCCAGAATAGTCACTTATCTGCTGGCTGCTGCTCACTGGAAACGCAGGTTTGACCCTCCCTGAGGCAAGAGAGGGAACTAAACTTAGACCCCACAGGCCCTGTGGGAGGGCATGAACTACTGTGAGGTCACCCATGGGGAGCACGTGGCATCAGCACCTTCCTCTGACTGTTCTGGAGACAGAGGTGCTGCCACCAAGTCACAGGCAGAGCCTCATCTGGGACAAAGTGGCAGATTCAGCAGGAGGACATTGGCATCAGCACTGACAAACACACACACACAGACACACACTGAATGAAGGAAACAAAAAAACAGGATAGGGGCTAGCAGGAATGCACACCCACAGAACAGCACCTCTCAAAATCAGAATTTTTAGAACATATCTGCTCCGAGAGGTGTCTTCCCAACACATCAGGAATAAAAGCTTGACATAACAAGCAAATACCCGATGTTTTTTCCTCCCAACTATGAGCGATTGAAAGTGCAAGTGACTCAGCAAAATCCTCAGTAAAGTGAATCTAAACTTAACATTTCTCCATCTCCACCAAACAGTTCCATAAATGCTACAAACAGATGTCAGAAAGATGAGGAGTAACAGAGAAATTGCTAAATTTAGATCCCATGTACTGCTATTCTCGCATCCCAGACTTACTGGTAACACAATATTTTGCAGCCTCACTGAGCATCTGATAATCCTTGTCTCATTAATCTCCAGAGCAAGTTACCACAGAAAAGATTTCCTCTTACTGGAAATACAAGCAAAACAGTTTTTCTACCCCTTTCCTGACAGTTTTTCTGATTTTTTGCTGCCATAGAAAACGTCAATTCACTCTTTCATTTGTAAGACTGAACACCATGAATTACCATTCTGCTCTCATATTTGGAATATGGAAAAATAAGTAGCAACAACTTTAGACATGAAATAAACTTCTGAACACTTCAACTGATTTAAAGCTTTTGTGCTGCAGTCAAAGCAGAACCCAGAATAAGCACAGATGGAAGGAATTAAAATTCACAGGTAAGGACAGTGTCAGGCATTAGAAAATAGCAAACCAGCAGCATAATGGAAGCATCAGCTAAGGAGAAAAAACAGAAAATTCTCTGTTCCATTCCTTTCCTAATAGTTTTAATATATTCACATCACTGTATAAACCCCTGGCATGCACAAAACCTGAATGGAATCAGGGTAGAAGAAAAAGGTATAACAAGAGTGTATGTGATCTACCTCATGAAGTATTCTATCTTACACAGCAGAAAACACTAACTCTAGAAATCCACAGAGTCAGAGAAAAGATAACTAAGGCATGGTAAACAAGATATCTACAGAAATTACAAACCACTTGGGAAAGTGAATAGACAAAGACTGTTCTTCTCCTTCCCCTTGTTAGACAAGTAGGAGTTATCAAAGAGCAGTGTAAACTAAAAACCTACACACCCCAGCAAGACAAACTCATTGACACAGGATGCTGGCCAGAAGCAGAAATAGACTCCAAAAGCCATGAAGACAAATAGATGGAAGGCAAGTCCAAAGAGGACTATTCCATTACATTCCAGATGCAAACCCTGGCTCAAGAAATTTCCGAAACCAAAGGCTGCCAGTAACTGGGAGAGCACACCAGAGCATCCACTGCCTTGTGCTCGGACCCAGCTTTGCTTGGGGGTTGTTTTTTCATGTCACAGACAAAGCCTGAGCTCCTCAGCCTGACACAGCACAGCTGTTTGGAGCATGTTTGCTACTCACCAGCAGCAGGAAGGTTTTATGAGCATTTACACAAATGCTCATTACTAGAGTTGGCTCAAATACAATTTTTTGTCTTTACTTTTGAAAGCATCTTAGCTTTGAAAATATCTGGGTTCTCTTGCATTTTTAAGTAATAATGAAATGATTTTGTGGGAATTATTAGAAAGGTTATCACGAGTTAATATCACTTGAAGCCAGTGATGTTTGCCAATACATGAAGTGCTGCAGTATTTAAAGAGCAGATTGATTTAAGCACATTTTACATCTGTAGTTACACTGCTACATAAAATACAACATTCACTTTTTAAATTATTCACATACTTCAGTGCTTGAAAGATTCATTATCCCTAAAACCTCATGCCTTTCACCAGATGGACCAGCTCAGAGGCCAAGTGAACACATCTCAGTTGTGCACCAAACACAAAATGGGAACAACAGGTTTGGGGGGCACTTGCTCATAGGGAAGAGCAGTTTCTTCCATGCACAGACCAGCAGTCAAGTGATCAAAAAATCTGATTAGTCTAGTCAAGTGTCTAGAGAGAACTTGCAAACCTACTTAAAGTTTGTCTACAAACAGAAGAGTCTCCTACAGTGTATTTTCTCCAAGTAGTTTTAAGGAACTACTACTGGGTACAAGATCACAAACAACAGAATAACTGTTACACATTAAATTCTACAGCAGCTACTTCTTAAGCTTTTACCATTAATACACTGCTCAGCCTCCCAGCAACCCCCTAACTCTCCAGTATCTCCATATCACTTATGGATGGAGCTTATTGTCCTGAGAGAAGTGCTGATCCCTGCTGAATACTTACTGGGGGACCCCCAGCCACAGCTAACAGGCAATGCTGTCTTCTGTAGCTGAAAACCAACAGGAACACCACAGGACAGAGAGAGCCAAACGTGTTTCTGACTCTGTGTTTTTCCTCAACACTGTTGACAAGGAACTGGCAAAAGTCTGGGGATCACATCTCACAGAGACTAATATAAACCTGAATTAATGCCAAGAGGAGTGCTCCCACCTCAGCCAGTAGATGTTCCTTGGAGGCAGGGGAACAGTCCAAGGTGATGCAGCTACAAGAACACAGGTCCAGCTACACACTGGAGAGCAGCTGTACCAAAAATCTGAAAAAACTCCATGACCACAGGTGCCAATACAAGAGAGAGCTGAATCCCACAGCCATGGATGGGGCTGGACTTCTCAACAGCAATGTTCACTCAAGTTAAGAAAGATGAGAAAATAAAACCTACATGTATTTGTAGAAAACATCTCTTACCATTTTAAAAAAGACATTTTCAAATACAATTTTAAAAAATGAAGTTGTCAGTGTTAGCAAATATAATCATATGACCTGTTTTTGAATTGCTGTCTGGAACACTGCAGAGAAGGTGACCTACTACAAAGTGATAGCAAGACAATCAGAATTTTACAGCATGCTATCATAAAAGCATTAACAGAGTTTTTCTTTGATCTGTGTCCTTGGAGCATTACAGCCAAGCAGTAGCCAAGAACCCAATGTCATTATGGATAAAGTTTCACATTACAGAACACTCAGTCTAACCACCAAGTACCATCAAAAGGGGCATCTTTCCTGGCACTGGAGTTCCACCTTCTCCTGTTTGATAGGTTTGTGATTGGCCTGAACCCACAATGCAGTGAGCAAACATCACCAAACCCCTGCCATTTATATGAAAAGTTTTTCCACTGCCTATATTACTTTGCTGTGAGGTGAGACAGACACCAGGGTAGAGGTGGGAGCAGCACCAGTTGGCCCAGTTAGACAACGAAAAGGCTCCCCAGTCATGCCTGTGTTTTCAGCATTCACATCTTCCAGTACCACCCAGGTGAGAGCAGGGTAAACAGCAGACACCACCTACCTTCCAGCCCAACATACAAACAAAAATGAGAACAAAGGGGAAGTGTCATTTACCCACTCCACAGGAACACAAACATTAAAAAACATTTGGATTAGCCACTGAATCTTTGGATTGGGAGCAGCAGTGATGTCTGCTTGTCTGGAAACTCTGAAAAGAGTCCTTGTCTTTGCCTGAATCCAGCAAAATGACGATAAATGCAGCAGAAGGAAAATACTCCCTGCAAACTTTACTTGTAACTAGGCACAGAGCAGAGAGATGATGACCTCAGAGATGACGACTGGTGCAGGACCTCACAAAAAGTTCCCAGTTCATGCTTTCAGAATTGTACTACCAGCTTTCTCCTTGCCTGACACCATCACACCAGTCTCAGTTCCTAGTTAGTTCATGCTTTCAACAGAGCAGAAGTCACATCTGCAGTTGCAAACGTATCCCTGCCATGCTGCCCTCGTGGATTCAGTACCCACTACGTGCTCAGCCAGAGGGGAAGGGTACACAGGGAGGGGCTTCAATGCCAGGACAAGAGCAGCTCCTGACCTTCACTAGGCTGAAAAAAACAGGCAAGTGGTGGGAACTCATTTGGAAACTCTGCAGCCTCCAATTTCTTCCAGCTTATTCCTTGTTGGAATTTGCATTGAATTTACTTTTTCAGACAACGTACACTAGAGCTTGCTTGAAGTTTTCCTGTAAACGCTGTCAGTAGCACAATTTGCTAATTTTTTGTAATACTGTTTCCAAGCTGCTTATAAAAATATATGTATAGTCAACCAACTGAATATAATGTAAACTCCCAAATTTAGTCACTCAAGTGACTAAACTTTTGTCTGGAACACATCAAAGTATGTGTCTGCAGTCTCCAGGGACCAAGTCATGTTCTGCAATACTAATGACTACATCACAAGAGCATTGTGGGCTCTGTTTTGGAACAACTATGAATATTTACCACTTACTACTGACCATTCCTCCTCTTCCACTATCTCCCATGGTGAAGACAGATTGCTGTCTCCTAGCCCAACCAGGAGCACCCCAAATGCAAAGGGACCACCAGAATTGATGGAATTTACATCTAAGACATAGAAAATAGATCAATTGGAAGTTGAAGAGATACATTTATTAAATGGACCTGGAACAACAAGAACAACAGGACTTATTAGGGTTTTTTTTTCTTTTCTACATAATTCAGTGAATATTATTTTTCTTATTAAAAGACGCTCAGAGCAAAGGTAATCAGAATTAAAAAGCAGTTCTAGCACAGAATTTTAGCACTGGAAAAGGTCCTAATTAACCACAGTTCCCATATTCTCCCTGTCATTCCTCTCAAAAGAAGCTGTTCCAGCAGAAAGGAGATTGACACTGTCCTGAGACCAACTACTCAAACAGCTGGATCCCAGCTCTTCAGTAACAGATGGAGTGTCACCATCATCACCTCCTAATGGGTTCCCAAATTCATTTGCATGTAAACCCAGGGAGTGTGGAGTCAAGCCAATCTAAAGAGTAACTGGGGATCACAAGATGTATTACCCCTTCATTTACAGGCTACTAGAACCAATTTGCTTGCATTATAAATGAGCAGTAACTTGGTCACTTGCAAGTGTAACTCCCAGACAAACTCAGGAATACTCTTATTCCACATCCCAGTGTTTGTATCTGTACCTGACTGAAACCTGGAAGTTGCAAACGAGTTTTTTTGGTTTGTTTGTCAATGACAGGAGGTACAACCACCTTACTTCAAGCACCATAAACATAACTCAGGCAATGCTTAAGGTACACAGAGTCCCTGCAGCAACAGTCCAGGTTTAGTATTAATTGCAGAAGTCTAAAGTTCTTTTCAAAACTGCCTTCAGCACAGGCCACTTACTTTGCTTTACTGCCACTCATATTCCTTCTGTCAAGGAGAAATGCTCTCAGGTATCCCCTTGTGAATTGCAGCTGCACTCAGAAGTCCCAAAGGATTGTTCCTCAAAGCGTTTTCATGTTCAAAATCTTTCCCTGTTTTTTTCCCCACTCAGAAGTTACACATAATTCCCTGCGTAGTCCTTCCCTCCGCAATTCCAGGCTTTTCAATTCCTTGGTCAATCATTACAACTCAGGCCACAGACAATAAGAAAACACTCATGGATGTACTGAAACCTTGAGCTGGTCCTTCCATTCTGGACACAAACACTAGTATGACCAAAAGAGCTCAACAGATTCTACTTCAGGCATTTAAAAGCTGAACTTTTTCTCTCTTCAGATTGAAATCTCCCAAACAAGCTGGTGCAAGTACCACTCTGGTGCTTGTAGCTTGCTTTAATTATTTTCTTATGCAACTAAACCAGGTTTTTTTAAGCAGCATGATATTCACATACTTGAAACAAAAGAACATTTGGACAAGGAATATCAGAGCTGTGACTCTTCGAGTATCTGTGCTCTTTAACTTTTATCAAAGGAAGTGAGTAGCAAGGACAACCCATCTGTTTTGGAAGGTATCAAAAGATTCCTGTAGATACAGTCAAAAAGCATCAAAATATTCATGTAACACCACCAGACATGGCTTAGGTTTGAAACTTAAGGTACATGAAAGTTTTCCAAGTTTTTCTGGATAGCAAAGAGTCACCTTAAAATTCATACCTCAGCAGCCAAACAGCCCTGTCCTATCCACTTTCCTTTTCCAGGTGGGTGTGCTGAAGTCATGAAGCTTGTGTACTCATACCAGAACATTAACACTACTGCTTTTCACTTCAATCATCAAAAAGTTCCAAAAAGTTACTTTGAAACTTAGCCTCGATTAACAAGCAAAACCCGAGTTAACCGATGACTATTTACCTTAAACCAAAGCAAAACTCATGTATTTGAACACCATCCCACAAATGCCAGAAAAAGCTAGCAAGGCCCTGAACCATCACCTGTACTAAATGGAAAAGTAAATTCTGTATCATAGGTTTACTTTGTTTCAGCATTTTGTTCCTAACTAGGGTTTCCCCAAAATGGGGGATGAGAAACAGAGAGAACAGGGTAAGCAAAGAACTCAGCATTACGAAGATATCAGAAAAGCAAGTAGGTGAAAACTCAAAATGAAGTGGAAGCTGACACTAATGTCAATTCATACTTAGCAGTGTTATTTCCAAAGAGGTTTCACGTTCTGTTCTCTGAATCAGTTTCTTCATTCTCCATAAGCTGTACAGATTGCCTAAACACTACTGCAACAAGTATTTTAGAAATATCCAGCACTGTTAAGAGAGTAGGAATGTTCCTCCTTCAGAGAGAAGTTTAGTCATGGCTGGAAAATGAAAATTGACCATTTAATCCCAGAGATTTACACTGCATTTCTAACTCAGATCTCAGTGTTGCAGAAGCTTAGCAGGACCATTGTTTGACCATGCTGAGAACTGCGTGGAAAAAGGGGCTAAGGTTGCTGCAGCTGTACTTCCCAATGTCACACAGATTTATCTGCTATTTGATAGGATCATTTTCACTTCACATTGTCCAAATGCACTATAAAAATTCTTCTTAGATCTTTTATTCTAAGTTAAAAACACGGTCATCTTGGGTTCTTTAAGTCTTAGTGAGTGATCACTGAACTTCCTGAAAAAGTGAGAACATGTACTCTAAACACTCTGTTACAGAAAGAGCAGCAACCACCTTCACTTGACAATTTACACTGTCAAAGAAGCTAAATAAGCTTAAATACTTTATGTTTATCCACAGAACAAAGTTTAATGCGAGAAAATATTACACAATTATCCTAAAGTAAATGCACTCACAACATGACTCCGTTTTGAAAGCTGTTATTCTGTCTTGGTATTTGATTTTTTCCTGATGGTTATGGCAGAATTATCAAGGTGTTATCAGGTTTTTTCTGATGAGCAAGAATGCAAACAAAACTACTGCCTTCCCACCAGAAAACTCTTCTAGTTCCCTGTTTGCTCTCCCTCTTTCTGCCTACTTTTTGCATAGTGACTATTCCCAAGCCATTCCCCAAAAGCTCATGGGGTCAGTAAATTGTGTTCTTATATGCAAGAGCCACCTCTGTCAGCTGGAGAAATGAGGGAAGGAAGAGTCTGATATGTACCTAAAGGAGAGGCCTGACCTCACCTTAACACTCCCAAACCACCACCTGCAAGGCCAAAAGGGCAATCGATCTGCTCAACCACATTAACTCAATTGAAAGCCACTTCCAGATTCTGAGCCTTAGAAGACCTAAAAAGGTGTTCAGGTGACACAGCCCAAGAAGTGCTGTTAACTCTCAGAACCTGACTGCTACCTTGAGGACCTGGATTCTCCTTTGAATTCTGCAAATCTGCCCAAAGCCATCCAGCAAACAAGTGTTTCAAGTGTCTTACTCTGCCTCCCCTACTAAAAGGAGACACTTTCCTTTGCAAAACACACAAAGTTCTACTGCTGAAAGCTCTACACCTTCTGCATACATAAATTACATCATTTTACCATAACTGCTATTGCTTAGACAACTTAAAGAGGAAGGAGTCTCAGATTTTTCCATTTTCCCAAACTGCTTTCCTAAAAGCCTCTGCTACTACTTGAAATTAGTAGCAGTAAAAAATAAATCACTGGCAGAACCAAAATAAGCATTAAGACCTAAGATAAGACTCCTTATTTCTAGGCATATAGATAAAAAAACCGTAACACTCTCTTTGCTCACATAACTACAATCAGAGAGAAGCTTCTGAGTTTCAACTTTCTTGCAGTTAATGGGCTCCAGCCTGAAAATGGACGAAAAAAAGGAAAAGAAAATTAGACAACAATTTTCCTGTTCATTAACAGAAGTGAAAGCCCTTTATGAAATAGCAGCATTCTTAAAAACAAGAGTCATTGTATGTGGGCACTTATTAAGTGCACATAAAGCTTCTATTTAAACACCAATCTGGGAACTCAAAAGTAACTCGTTACCATTAACTTGCACAATTCCCTTTCCTTTAACTTTGTAGAAAATCTCACAGAACCCCACAAATCCACGCCCACAGAAGAATGAAGAAAGTCGTACACAAAAATATAGGCAGGAAAGTAGCATTTCTTTTAGGGAGGGATTATGAAGATGAAGAGAGATGCACTCTTGAGTGAGCTTCTTATGCATTTTCAGGTGGTTTCTGAAATTCAATCACTTCTACCTGCCCAGAGCATCAAAGCTTGTATCCCCAAAAGAAATAGTATTTGTCAAGGCTGATTTTCCTTAATTAAGGAAATACTGGTTTGTAGACCAAAGGCTCTAGCACAGCCTTTATACTCCCCAGTCACTAGAGGAATACACTGCCAGCACTATAAAGCCTGCACACACACTGAACAAGGACTTTTTTGCAAAGGCACCAAACCCAAGTTCCTTCCATTTCAGCTCTCGGTTGGATAACACCCCACAGTGCCCAACTCTACGGGCCTACACTCCCCCATTCTAAAGATGCACCAAGTAAAAACCACATGCAGCCACATCATCTCTACGAGGACCCCCTTCTTGTCCCATCTCGAGGTACACAGACTCGGGGCACTTCGCAAAGGCAGGGAAATTCCTCCTCATTTTTTCAAATCTTGAAGTTTCTCCAATTCAGACTTCGAAGATGCTCTCATAATGTTTTTTCCAGAAGGCAGGCCACACCTATATCCTCTTTCCTCTGCGTTTCCACAAAGCTTTTCTCAATCCCCTTTGCAGGGAAGTTTCCTTAGAGCCTTTCTCATCGCAGCCTTCAGCCGGGTACCGCTGGAGCCCACAAGCCCGGTGTCCCGCGGCACAAAGGTGCCCGCCCTCCCAAACACCTGCACCGAGACCCCTTCCCGGGGGCAGGGAGCGCCGAGAGCCGCGGCGGGGCAGGCGGGGGGCGCAGCCGCCGCCCCGGCCGGGCTCACATCCTCTTCCGACGGCGACCGCGGGCACGGCCCAAGCTCCCGGCACTGCGGGATGTGCCGGCGCCGGCCTCCATCCCCCCCGCTGCCGCTCCTCACCTTGAGGATGTTCTCGTAGATGGTGGCCCGGAACTCCAGCAGCGCCTTCTGGTCGAACTCGCGGCCGTGGATGATCCGCATCTGCTTGAGGAAGGTGGACTTGCCGCTCTCGCCGGCGCCCAGCAGCAGGATCTTGACGAGGCGGCGCACGGCGCGCCGCTCCCGGGCCAGCATCGCGTCGATCTCCCGGCTGCGCCGCCGCGCCTCCCGCTCCGCATCGCGGCTCCGCTCCTTGCCGTCCCTCC
>VZRZ01005521.1:642628-765622 GCA_013398175.1 Climacteris rufus | reverse complement strand
GGGAGGGGCGGGGCTGAGGGGGAAAAGGGGAGCGCTGCGTTGGGTGTGACGTCACGGCGCGTCTCGTGGTGCTGGCGTGACGTCACGCGCGTCCCGGGCGGCGTGAGGGGGCGGCTGAGGCGGCGGGGCCCGGCGGGGTCCCGAGCCGGCGGTACCGGCGGTACCGGGCACGGCGTTCGTAACGTGCAGGGTTTGTTCTCACCAGAGCGATCCCCGGCGGCCAAGTCCTGCAGTGACGTCAAGAAACGTGTCATCGCTGACGCCATCAGCGAATACAGTGCAGGGCACCGCAGCACCCGCAGTGCCTTTCTCAGGCCGCTTCAGCTGTGCGGGGATTTGTCTCCGCACACCCGGCTGCCCCCGGCTGATGCCGAGCGGATTCAGCCTCTTGGTGACACCCAGCACCCACCGTCCAGGGTGACACCGCAGTGTCTGGGGGACGCCTCATTCCGTGACTGCCGTCAGGGATAACCCCTTGCAAAGCACTGGAGCAATCCAGCGCCCGGCTGATGGCGGGGCGGGGATTAAAGTATCAAAGTACACGTTGGAAAGAAAATCCCCCCCGGTCTCGTGATTAGGTACTGGAGGGAAAAAACATTTTGGGAAGCAGCTGGTGTGTGATCACCGAGCAGTGGCTGGGATCCCAGAGCTTCTGGCTGCAGAATGAAATTGTAAAAGACAGGCACATGTCCTCGGTTCTATGAGATTATTTGTCCTTTCTGCATTACTTCTGTCCGTGCTTCCAATTATTTATGCCATAAGCATCTATTCTAGTTTAGGCTTCAGATAATTTATTCTCCCCAGGCCTGTTCCAAACACCAGGGCAAGTGACGCAAATATACAAAGGTGAGGGAAAACTGCTGAAATCACTGGAATCTCATCGAAAATTAAGGATGTAAAGAATCACAGAATGGTTTGAGTTGGAAAGAACTTTAAAGCTCATCTCATTCCACCCCCTGCCATGGGCAGGGACACCTTCTACTATCCCAGATTGCTCCAAGCCCTGTCCAGCCTGGCCTTGGACACTTCCAGGGATGGGGCAGCCACAGCTTCTCTGGGGAACCTGTTCCAGGGCTTCCTCACCCTCACAGGGAAGATTTTCGTCCTAATATCCAATCTAAATCTGCCTCTCTTCAGCTTAAGGCCATTCCCCCTTGTTCTGTCACCACATACCCTTGTCAAAAGTTCCTCTCCAGCCTCCTTGTAGGCATTGAGATGTCCCACAAGGTCAGGGAGTCACAGATTTAAACCAAAAACAATTAAAGAAAACCTTTAATAGAAGTGAGAATCCTGTGTGAGTATTAATCCCATGGAGATGCCGTTGTCAACTCTTCCCCAAAGGGCAAGTTTTTTTCTGCCTGGCAAGAAGAGACATTTCAAAACTTCCAGGTATTAGAGATTTCAGGAGAACAGCAAAAGACTCTTAGTCACGAGCCATTCACTACAGAACCTTTCTTGAACAGTTATTTTCCCTTCCAGGATTTTATCCTTTGATTGCAGTTTGAGACTCAGGAGCGGCTCATTCCACGTACAAAATGCTGCTGTAGTTCAGGAGTTTCCCACTGGATGTCACGATTGCCCTGCCAGAACCCAGGCACACGGGTGGGATGGAGACAAACAACCCAACCCCGGACTCCCGTTCTCTGATTTTCCCAGCAGCTGAGCACTCAGGACTCCCGCTGGACTCCGCAGATGTTAAACTGCCTGGAAATCAGGCCCTATGGAACTGTGGAGTGCCCAGATTGGTGTTTTCTGATTAGCTCAGTTTCTCCTGCCCTGCTGGCTTTGTTTGTGCCCTACTTGAGGTCCTTTTCAGACTTCTGAGGTTCTGAGGGGGTTTGGCAGAGTAATTGGGAAATGCAACTTCAGCAACAGACCTGCTTCATCTGCGAGAGTGAAATAATGGTATACAATAAACTAATCAAATAAATCAGTTGCCAGATGTCCTTAGTTCTCCATGCATTCATCCATGAAAGCAGCTTTCAACAGCTCCCATCTAATTGTCAAAAGGAAAGGGTCTCCCCCTCCCTCCCTCTCCCGGAGCACTGTTGTTCCTCATGGAATCATTGAGAAGCTGCTCCAAGGCAGGACAAACTCGGTTTGCTCCTGCAGCTCGGTGCTCTGCTGAGGGCCGGGCAGGGCTCACAGCCCCTGCGACAATCCCGGCCGATGGTCCTGCAGGGCTTTTGTGATGAGCCGAAGCGAGAGGTGAAAGTGCCCCTGCTGAGAGACAGGTTTGTTCGCAGTCTCAGAGCCTTCCCTTTCCCCCTATTATCTGCCCAGCTCCAGGCTTTGAGAATTCTGCTTCATCTCCCTTCTTTGGGCTTAGACTGTAATGAACACAATTTATATTGATATAAAATAAAATAAAAAAAACAACATCAGTTACTTCATTTTTCTATGATTTCTTTTACTTTTTCAGTTTTCCTTTTTTTTCGTTTTTAAAAATTTTATATTTCTACTCTGTTTTCGTCTTCCCCATCTCTCTTTCTTCCCATAACTCCTGTTCTCTTTCTGCTGATTGTACAGCTGCTTCTATTTCTCCTTCTTCCCCCAGAGAGAAGGAAAAAACTAAGAGATAGAAGAGAACAGAGAACTGCCACATACCCTGAAAGGGCCAATGAGGACAATATTATTTCCATTTTTCCCGTTGGCTACGAAGCAACTGAATTATGAGCAGAAAGATGGGGGGCTCTCAGGGGAAAGGCTGGGGAATAAACCTCTGAGGCCCTGGCCCTGAGAACATTTCCAGATCAAAGCTGGAAAGGTGCACGGCAGCTGGAGAAGGTGGTGGGCTGCTGGTGCATGAAGACCTGAGTGCGGATGGGAGCGATGTGAGGAGGCCCAGTGTGAAGGAGCTGCTGCCACTTGAGCTGAGGGTGCAGCTGATGGACCCTGTAAATATCAGAAACTCTTTGCCCATACCTGGCATAGCTGTTGTTTTCCTGAGCACCACCAGACACTGTCACTGCCATAAAGAAAATTGTGCTCAGTGAAACTGAGAAGCAAATAAAGCACAAGGAGGATTTGCCCCCAGTACAGCACCTTGCAGCAATACCAGAGTTAGTGCACATGCAATCAAAACTCCAGAGTTTAGGCAAGAAAGTGGCAATCTCAACACAACAGCAAGGAAAGGTGTGCAGTGATGGAATCACCCAGGGTGATAAATCACCCACCTCGTGCTGGGTGAGCACACTGAGTCAGAATATTGAACTGTTGCTACCACAGGGCAGGTGCACTCCTGGCTCAGCCTGGGTGATTTGAAGATGTCTGGGCCCTTGAATCGCTCATTGTGCATTCAGGTAGGAAAGCTTGTAGGTCTGAAGAGCATTTATGATCTAAACTCCTTTTGCTGCTTCTCTGTTGAGACTGACTCTCTTTGCCTGAGGAGGTGCTGGAGTTTATGTGCACTTCAAGCTTTACCTAAGCTGGTAGTTTTGTCGTGTTAAAAGTGCCATGTTCTGCTTATTGCATTCTCGAGGTTTTATATGGCTTTTTCAATGGCCTTCTCTCTGCACACTCCCCATGGCAGAATGAAAAAGTGGAGAGAGGCAAAGGAAATAACATTCTCCTGTGGAGGAATGAACAGGAGCAGTTCAAACAGAGCAACCATTTCCTAGTAACATCATTAAGTATATGGGAACCTTCTGGTACTAAAGTATTAGCTTTTTGCTGTGGGTATTGAGCCCTTGGCTGGTTGTTATCTGCAAGGCTTTATGATCCCTCTTCTAACATGCTCTTTCTGAGAGATCCCAATTTTTCGAAGTGCTTGCAGTCTTAACACTTGTGAAACCAAAGAAAACCGAAGTACTTTGGCACCTCTCAAGAAAAAATCCACTTATTACTGAATTTCTATGTCAGCATTTGTCTTGACCCCTTTAATGCCACTGGAAGGGCTGAGAGGACTGGGTTTGTTCAGCTTTGAGAAAAGGTTGAGGGGAGACCTTATCACCACATTCAAGTATTTAAAGGGTTGCTACAAAGAATATGGAGACTCCCTTTTTTCAAGGAGTCCCAAGGAAATGACAGACGGAATGAGTACAAGCTATTCCTGGGGACATTCTAATTGGACACAAGAGGAAAAAATTTTCACGATGAGAACAACCTGTCCTTGGAATAATGTCCCCAGAGAAGTGGTGCTTTCCCCAACACTGGACACTTTTAAGGTTCAGCTGGACAGGGTGCTGGGACATCTTGTCTAGAGCAGTCTTTTGCCAAGAAAGGTTGGACCAGATGATCCTTGAGGGCCCGTTCCAACTTGGGGAGGCATTCTATGATTTCTGTGTATTCTGATTTTTAATTATATTTTCTTTCTCCCTTGATAGCTCTGTGAGTACAGAGGTTGCAGAACCTTTGGCTCATAATGTTTGTGAGTTCTCTTGCAGTGGATTCTCCTGCAGTGGCCCAGCCCAGCTGCCACCAAGCAGTAAAAATGCCAAATTATGTCAAAGCAATTACTCCTGCTTCTCTTATTAAATTGGCAGCCACTATTTTTTCTTTCCCGTGTGGTATTTTCATATTCTGTCCCACAGAAGACACATTACTCATATACATAAAATGTGAGTTGTGACACCTCATGGAGTTAATTTTCACTATTTTCAGACTGCTTGACAGCAGCCTGTTCTCCTTCATTACACACCAGCCAGCGAGTGGATTAGTTTACTTTCAAACACAAAACCTCATATTAATCCATAAACAATTAATTATTGAGATAAGACAAGCGTATTTTGAACTCAGCCTGTGACTTTTCTACCTATTTCAGGCAACAAGGTATGATCTGTGTAATTCTGGGCAGGTCCTGCCAAACATCCTGCAGTTCTTAGCAAAGATTGGATATTAGGAAGAAATTCTTTCCTGTGAGGCCCTGGCACAGCTTGCCCAGAGAAGCTGTGGATTCTCCATGCCTGGAAGTGTTCAAGGCCAGGTTGGATGGGGCTTGGAGTCACCTGGGCTACAGCAGGTGTCCCCTGTCCATGGCAGGGAGTTGGAATGTGATGGTCCTAAAGGTCCTTTCCAACCCAAGCCATTCTGGGAATCTGTGAAGTTACTGTGATTACACCCCAGGGCAATGTACCTTGGTTCTGAGAATGAAGAAAGGTCAGAAAATGAGGTTTTTCTCCAAGATGTTTCCTCAGAGGGCACAGAACCCGGGGCTGTGAGACCTGAGCAGAGCTGTCTCAACAACCCTTGTTTCCAGGTTCTGACTCTGGTGACATTCCTGCACACAAAGGGACAGAACAGGCTTGTGCTGGCTCGAGTGTTCTCGGTGCACACGAAAAGTCTGGCATTGAAGAAACAACTTCAAAGCAGACCTGATCCTGAAAGCATTTGGACCTCTGATGTTGAGTACAAAAGGCTCCAGCAATCAGTAGCTTTGTCAGTTTAGGTGCATTTTGTTTAGTCATCTATGTCATAAAAAGTCATTGGGAAACAAGATGAGTGACATTAAGAGGAGAAAAAAGGGCACAAATCTATAAATTGCACAAACAAAGCCAAAGCCCTGGGAGCAGAACCTAACGCGTTTGCTGCCAAGATATGTCCATTTTTTCTGCATTGTTTTTAAAATGCCTTTTCATCTGGTGATGCAGAGCCAAATATCTCCATGGGTGACATGTATCTCCCCAAACTCGTCAGAAATTAGCAAGCCTTAATAAAATTTATGCATGGCTTGCTATTGCAGTTCCACATCTAAAGGGAAAACAGATGTTCTCTTTAGTTATTCTCTTCATGTCCGAAGGAAAGCTGTTGGTTACAGTTTGTGTTTAAAAAGGCTGGTGCTGAAAAGGTTACAAATGATGCAATTTTTGCAATCCTACTCCAAGGCTCTCTGTGAACCTGAATTGCTGAGGTGACGCTTGCAGATGCCTGTCACCCATTTACCAGCCTCATATTTCTTAACACCTACACTTTGGGATGAATAAATGGAACAGAGTTCCCAGTATTTGTCTGAGATCATTAACAGTCCCTTGGCTGAATCCAGTGTGAAGTTCCTCAGCCTGGGTTGGTTTCAAAGGTGAGGCAGAATGGATGGTGCATCTGAAAAGTGGCATTACCATGGCACTGAATGGGGCTGTGCAGGCTTCAGTGTGAAGGAGGAAAGCCTTGGTTCTTCACCTCCTTCACCTGGCTCCCTTCACTGAGCATCTGTGCACCCTGCCTGCAGCATTTTCCACTCACATTGCACATGGGCAATCTTTCCTCTTTCCATTTTTGCACAAATATTTTCAAGATGTGCAAAAAACGTTGGCACTTAGAGTGAGTGTTTGCCATCTGAAAGAGTTTGCCCCTGCAAATGTGGATGCATGCACGCACAAATATCTGAAATTCATATTTTACTTTGCAGATGGGTATCAAACACAGAGCCTTTCAAAATGCTAATATTTTTTTATTTCTACAACATATTTATTCATTGCTCCCTGAATGAAGGATCCCAAGCCTTCTTTATTCCTCTGTAGCTACCAAGTGGACATTAATATCAAAAGCTGCTCCCTATCCACAAAAAAATGTCCCAAAAGAACAGCAAGTGCAGTAAATTGTAGACATTGGCTTAGTACCCTTTCTAAGTGTTTGTTCAAACAATCCTTTTTAGCCTGTGAATATTCATGGTCTTTCAGATAATATGAAAGATAAACACTCACACCACACCTAAATGCTACTACCAGCTAATTTAGGAAATTATTACTCTCCAAAAAACGGAGAAGGAATAGACTCTGTCACTTAAAGAAACGATAGCAAATGATGCAAAACCCAGGTGGCAGGAATGCAGAGAAGAGCTGGCAGGAGCTAACCAGATGAGTGATCAGCATTTTATTCAGACAGTGTTTCAGCGTCCACCCAGAGGAGATTAAGTATCCTGTCCTCTCAGTGCAGAGAAGGAGAAATAAATCAGGTTTTACCACAAGTAGGGTGGCAGGGAGTTAATTAGGAATGGAAAAAATATATTTCAGTTTGAAAAGGAATAAAAAATGGACAAATGAAGGAACTAAAATACACTGAAAACATGTTGGAACCCACCTGGGAAGCTGAGTGAGAATCCTGCCCGGGGATCTGCAGCCACAGGGGACTGACACAACAGGTGATGCCGACAGCTCTGAAAGCTGCAGTCCAGCAGCCAAATGCTGCTGCTCTGAGTTGTTATATGAAAGCAGACATTTGCCATAGCCTGTCTCATGTCAGAGTCTTTCAACCACCAAGCATATAAAAAAAGGCAAGGTTGCATAAAGAAATAAAAGAACCTTAGTTTTCCTCTTAACGTAGTTTTTAAAAACCACAACCCTCATTAAAGTCAACAGGAATTTGCTCCACATCTCTTCTAATTTGCCTCCCAGGATTTGTGCAAAACTAGGATATGACAGATCTTGCTATTAAAACAAGCAAAACTACACCAGAAAATTAGCAGAAGCCACAAGCAGCAGAGCAGTGATGAAACCACCTTATTGCCCTGTGTTCAGTGATTCCCATTAATGATTAAACAGTAAAGGTCAGTTAAATGAGTAGTAGATACTGATACACGCTGGCTGTGGCTCTGCTCTGTGTTGTTGGAGCACATGGAGATGGAGATGGAGATGGGAATGTTAAAGCAGGAGAAGCTTCCAAAGGCAAGACACCATTTCCCCCCAGCCTGATCCGAGGTTTGATGTGCCTGGGGCACGTTCCTCTACTCCTAACGAGGTCAGTGCCAAAGTAAGAGCTGCCAGCCCCTTTCTGTCAGCTAAAGAACTATTTCTAGGAGGGGTAAAGGCTTCTCTATCCCTCTGGGATTAAGCCCTGGGTACCAGTGGGTTTGGGGGCATGTTGACTTGTGGGAGGGAAAGTCCTGGCTGGCAGCTGATGGGTGCCACACACCTCTGTGGAAAAGGGCCCAGGGCCTGCTCCATGCCATTCCAGAGCCCTTTTTGCCAAGAATGCCACGGGCTGCAGATCACTGCTCAAGAGGAAAGGCTTGGATGTGAATGAATGCATGAACATAGCTTCTGGCTGAAATATTTAATCAATGTGGAAGTGACTTTGTGCCACCAGTGAATATCAACATTGCTCATTTTGGGTAAAAGCTGGGAGTCACATTCCAACAATATATTCAGAAAGCATCAATATATTCAGATTGCATCCCCTGATGCAGGAGCACAGGCTGTGGTCAATCACCATCCCAGTAATTTAGGAGAGTGCAGAAGAAGGAGTGCTGGCTTTTGACTGTCTCCATGTTTGTTATTTATACACCATGTCATCTGGAGCTTGTGTTTGCTTGTAGCTTTGGGCTGACAGTTCCCTGATTCCAAAGGCAATTCAGCCCCTGACATAAAGCAGAGGAACAATGCAGAGTTCCTGTAAAACAACAGTGCCCCCCCCGCTGCTGTCAGAATGCAGGGATTAGATGCAGAATAATGCAGTCCCTGATCAAACCTGCAGCTGTAATTCAACCTCTGGACAGTGCTGATGCCATAAATTTGGGAAGAAAGTGCAGCTCAAGCGATTTGTGAACAAGAGCTGGTGAGTCCAATTGAATTACAGTTGTGGGAGCAGCCGGGATCCCCCTGCACCGAATCATTACTAATGAGAGCCAGAGAGTGATTACTTACAATTTTAATGAAATTGAATTTTAATTTACAACCTTGGCTGGAAGAAGGAAGAAACTGAGTGTTTGTGGGTGACAGGGCAAAAGTACAAACAGAGGCCCAAAATAAATGGATGGACAATGCATTCTCCTGGAAGAGACAAGACAAAATTTTATCTTCCAAAAAATTTTCATATTTAAGGAAACACTAGTGATACAGTGAGGACTGAAGAAAGCTAAGTTCTGATGGTGAAAGACCTCAGAAAGAAAATGCTCAAATGTGTTTTCTCTGACCCATTTATGATCTCAGACGAAGGGGAACTGTTCAGCTGACCATTGTTTTGGCATGAAATCAGGAGAATGGTAACCACAAGCAACACTGACATATTATGATCAAATAATCCCATGGAACCCTTTCTGAGAAGTCTTCCAATTTCAACACTGAGTAGTTATTCACTACAGGAAGCAAAAGAATAATTAACACTAAATACTGGTTTCAATAGAATACTGTTTCTTGCTGTTTCCCATGCTGGAGGTATCACTCTGCTGTTTTATAACTCTTTTTAATATTGCACCATTTCTACTGGTGCTACAGGAAGGCCTAGGGAGGTTAAGTGGTTTATGAAGTTTGTCTCAGATATGGAAATGTGAGGGGAGAGAGAGAGAGGAAAAACAGAGAACTTGAGTGGGGAACACAAAATGGATGAATAAGGGAGCACTTGTGGCTCTCAACACAGACCACACAAGTTTTGCAACTCAAAATATGAATCTGCAATTCGAGGATCATTAGAAAGATGTGGGATGTGTTGTGGAAGGTCTGAGATATGGGGTTTGCAGCCAGGGTCACACCAATCAGGCAGAGTATGGAGAGGTGCTGAAAAATGCTCTGATTTTTGACTTTACATTTATTTTACAGAAGGTAAATCAATATCTCTTCACCCCAGTGCACTTGTGTCATATGGCTTTCTGTTACAAGGTGACCAGGGCTCGGACATGTCTCTTCTGAACTGAAAACAGCTTAATCCAAAGGGATTTTTTTCTGCAAAATGCCTAAAGCACTGCATTACTTCATACCACTGGGTGATGGGATCCAACCAGTGCTTTATTGTACAATTTGACAATCAGCAAATAGCAACTGTTACTACTCAAGTAGTAAAACGTGCAAATTGAGTGGGAATTCGGAGCTATTTGCATATATTACCCTATTTTGTTAAAAGGTGTAGTATTAAAAGGAGATTTGCTGGATGAGGGGATTTTCAAAGAGACATGGGGGGATTCTGCTGGGACAAATGTTACAAGAAGAGGTGGCTAATAGTGAAGGGTCATTCCCTCCTTCAAAAATATGTTTCACATCAAAGTGTATTGTCGTGTACACCCATTCACCCAGCCTCACCTGCCCTAATTGGTTTTGGGAGCCGAAGATGTTTCCTGCCACCACTGGAGGGAGACCTCATTCCTTCCAAGAGCTGTAAAACTTCTGCTGCCACACTGCACTTCAGTAAGAAGAGTGCAAAAAAAATCTGGAGAAATACAGCTGCTGAATGTGATCCAGGCTGGACACGGTAAATCACAGGTTCCATAAACAATAATAATGCAGCATGAATAAAACAAAGCCAGATTAAGAGAGATACTTAATGTTTCCACTCTGATCAATCCTGCTCAGATGAGTCTGGTCCAGGTGTCTGAACTTAGTCCTGGTTAAATCCACCACCAGTGTCTGCACATTCCCCTCCCTCCTTCCTCACCCCCTCTCTTCCCTCTCAGGCTGTGCTTGCAGAAACCATTTGTGATGTTAAATTCTCAGGCTGATATTTCCTAACCCTTTATCTCACCCTGACCTTAAGTATGACCAAAAAATGTTCCTGTCACTGGCTTTATTTTCATTTTCACTTAACCCCCACTGGCCTAGTGGTCTATTTCACAATCATTCAATTACCCCTACTGCTTAAAAAAAAAAAAAAAGTCCGGGAGAAAATAATTCTTTGTTGCAGCTCAAGGTCATCAGCAGCAGGAGGCCAGGGAGCCATCAGGCAAGGTCCAAGTCTCTCAAACACTGTTGGCCCACTGACAGGTGTATGGATGTGCTTCAGAGGGGCCAGGGCACACAACTCAACTCTAAAACCCAAAAGCTTCAGGTGGTAGAACCAAACGGGTACTTCTCCTACTAAAGAAGAAAAAAAAAGGAGCAATTCTCCCCAGTGTCAGGTGGTGTGTTCCCAAAAAGGATGATGTTGCACATGTCTGTATGGACTCATTCTGCTGTGGGGTGGCACAGATGTGTGTTTGCACGTGTACATGCTCACCCACTCTGCTTAGGTTACAAAACAGCATTTCAGCAGGATAAAACATGTGATAAGAAAGAAATTCCTGTGTGAAGGACTCTCACATTTCCAGTAATAGTGAAGAGCCCATGGAAACTTTCAGCTCAGCTGACTGTCTGAGTTTTGTGTTTTGAACTTTATCAATGGCACGTGCTACCACCTGTGAGCTGCCTCCTCACTCCTCAACTGGGCCAGTTCTAAAATTAGTGCAGAAAACAAAGCTTTTGTTAAACACATATTCTCATCACCTCCCCACGCAACTGCATCTGACACCTACAGTTGCAGCCAACCATGAGTTTCCTGTTGTACTCACTGAATGGGGCAATTTCAGAATAAATATAGTTCAAACACTTCTAGATCTCTAGAGTGAAATCCCTGCTGTGCTGAAAATAGGAGCTTCACCACAGATTTTGATAGTTTTCCAGTCAGTTTTTAAGTTGCTTTTGGTTCTCAGGGAGCCTTGTTAGTGGCAAGGGGACGATTAATGTGATTTTACAGCGTGTGCCACCCTGTGTCTTCCTGCTGACCCACACGTCAGCTTCCATAAAGCACCACGTACCTCCTGACAGAAATCATCTGCTCTGCCCTGATGGCTTAGATGTGCTGGCTGGAGCCTGCAAGATCCAGCTTGTGAAGTGACCTAAGACATCAGAGAAGAGCTAGGGAGTGGCAGGAAAAAAAAATCATCAGTATCAGCTTCATTAATTTTACTGCAAGACAAAACCTGACCCTGGTACAACCTGATCATCCCAGCCTAAGCACAGGTGCCTGTTTGCATGTTTGTACCTTCCAGCTGCTTCAGCTCCAGCAGTGGTTCTCATCAGTGCAGAGCATTTGCAAGGTGTCATCTCAGAGAGATAATTTGTGCTCAGTATCCATGATTCTCATGGATTTCCCTCGGACTCCACCTGCAGGACTTCACACACTGGTGGAGTCTCATTATCACAAAATCTCCCTATGATGTTTTATAGCAGAGAAGGTCATGGCTTAGTTGCTGGAAGAACCCCCTGTTCTGACTATCACCACAGAAATAGAAAGAGCTAAAGAGAAGAGAAATTCAAATCCCTACCCCTCCTGCACAGTGCAGTTCAATCTTCCCGAGGCATACAAAGTAAATAGTAGTAATAAAATGTGATAGGAAAATCAATTGGAACAAATGAAGCACTGTCTGTGCTGTATTCCAGCTCCTCCGTCCCATTGTTACCGCTTTGATTAATAAACAGCAATCTGATAATGAGCAAATCACCTCAGCACCAGGATATGGGGAAGTAAATGCTGCAGACTGGCTGCAATGACAAAGCTGAATCTCCCCAGCAGGAGGTTGGGTTTGGAAAGTGCTGGACTGGTTCAGGAGGCTGGTCAAGAACACCACAACCACCACAGGGTGGGCAGAGCTTGGAGGGCAGAGCTCTCTGGGAGGGAGCTGTTGTCAACCACTGGATTTGATGTCATATTCATAAATGTGCTCTTAGAAC
This sequence comes from Climacteris rufus, assembly GCA_013398175.1. Taxonomy (NCBI): domain Eukaryota; kingdom Metazoa; phylum Chordata; class Aves; order Passeriformes; family Climacteridae; genus Climacteris; species Climacteris rufus. Next base: position 753,275 of record VZRZ01005521.1, on the reverse strand, counting down.
CAGGCATCAATTTTCCACATTCACTTAATAGAGGTTTACCCCACTGGCTTTCTCTAGGGTGCAAAAATGAAGGCAACCGCCCAGAACTGGCTCTTAAAACAGTATTTGAACAATACAGTAATGTCAGTATAAAGAACTCCAACTAGGTCAGAGTCAATATCCAGCTTAGTTTCTTTCTGGTGCATATTTAGATAGAACTGAAAGCTAATGGAATTGTGTCCATTCCTGCCAGGAGTAAATCAGTTTAATTATGAGTTATTCTTTATTTCTTACTGTGTTTATTTCTTTCCTGATCTTTCCTAATGCTCCCATGACCATGGTTAGAGATTGCCTTGTGCAGCCCTTCCTGAGCAGTGTCCTGATGTGCCCTGGTGCCTCCCTAAGCGCTCTGTGAGGAGTTACTCTGAGCACTGGGGTTTGAGCAGGGGGTTGAACTTCAGCAAGTGTCAGTGCCTGTTTCTGTTTCCTTGCTGTTTTGCTAATGCCTTGGTAGATGCAACCACTGCAGGCTGTGCCAGAGATCCTTGTTAGTTCCCCACCTCTGTGAGCAAAAATTATCAGATTCACTGACATTTCAGACACAGAGACAAGGAGCAGTGTACGTAATTGATGTGAAACCACTGGTTGCAGGGAATTTAAATCAGAAATAGGGAGCTGTTGTGCAAAGAACTGGATCTACCCAACACTTGTCATCAAGAAATGGTTCCAAGAGCCAACTGCTGACCATGAGGAGGCTTTTCTACCAACATGTGAAAAAGAAAATAATAGGACAGGAAATCTTAGTCCTAAAGTGGAATTTTTCCAGACTGCCAAGGTAAAATGGCTATTTTGGCAGTGCCCTGACAAGTCAGGATTTCTGCTGCACCTGAGGGAGGGACAGGTGGAGTGGTAGCTATTACTGTTCAGATTGCTTTGCAGCAATTAATTCACATGTCCTCTGTAAACAGCAGGGAAAGCAAGCTGCATGCCATGTCTCTTCCACACTCCATCCCAGCTCCACTACTTTGCACTACTTCCCATTCTCCCTGGTGGGAGCAGCCTGGTCCCAGCCCCAGTCCCAGTTCCTCGTGGCTGGGATGGTGACCCTGCATTCTGCACAGACCCCTGGCAAGGCTGCAGTGCATCTGCCCCGTGCCTCCCTCCAGCACCTCTCACCTGCAGCCTGCTCCTGCCCCACTGATGGCACTGGGGACTGCAGGTCCTTTCCTGCCTTGTCTGTGCCCAGGCATAATGGGGATCCTCTGAAAGAGCCATCTCTCCATCTTTGTCTTTTTGCATCTGCACTTTGGAAGAAAATCAATATTGCTGTTTGTTGCTAAATTGTCAGACAGCTTTTGATGCTAATATCTGATGAAGCAGACATGCTGTTGTAGATAGTTACTCTCAAACAGGTTCTCTATCATCTACCATCTGCTTTTAAACAGTCTTTTTTCCCCTTTTTTCCAGTGACTAATGGTGCATTTAACCCCAGAGAGCCTCTGATCTGAACATCAGACAGTTTCTGCAGCAGAGGAACAGAAAAAAGGAGGTGGGGGAGGGAGGGTGGATGAGCTTCCTGTTGTTCTAACTTGGCTTACTGGTAGGGTTCTCAAATCAAACTAGAAATCTCACCACTGAAGGCAAGCACCACTCAAACCTTGATCCAGCTGCCATTTGCTTCATCCCCATCCAGAGCCTTGAGCCTGGAGCAGTGCAGCCCAGGGGGAGCCAGGCCCATGTGGACCCTCTCTGTCCCCTGCTCCATCTGTACATCTGTCCAAAGACAGCAACAGCACCTTCCTCCTTAGAGAAGCAGTAGTTCTACAGGTGAAATCTGCAGGGATCCCAGGCCTTCTGTGTGCTTCTGTGCCTCAAAGAGATAAAAAATTTACAAGGAATTGAGGAAAAGTCCATGAGAATGGCAAAAATTCCTCAGTGTTTGGGTCCAGGATTGTTTCTGAGGGTTAGACACAGTTCTGCAGAGATATCAAGTGTGATTTCAGGGAGCACAGCAGAATTCTGCAGTGCCTGAAGGATATGGAGGAAATCTTGGGCCACAGTTTTTCAGTCTTTTGGCTGAATTAGGTTTCTTTTCAGAAATGGACAGAATGGTCCCCCCAGCTGCTGCAGGTGCTGTGTGGGCAGGCCCCCATCCCAGCAGTGTCCGTGTAACTCCTACTGTGCCAGAGGGATGTCCCAGGAATGGCTGTACTGCCACCCAAGCTGCCAGAACTCAACAGTCCTATTCACTGTGCTTGAACCAAAATTCACACTGGATTTGGTCTCCAAAGCCAAAAGGCCCACTGCCTTGATCCATGGGAGAGCCTCCTTTTCTTCTGCAAATGAGTCTGGAAAAGCATAAGGTTTTTCTGGAATTACAGTGCTGATTTACACCTGTTCCTGAATCTTTTTGTGCACTAGAGCACTGCACAGAGCAGTGCCCTGATGAGGGACCTCAGGGCTACATACCCTGAATCAGCCCTTGTGTTACTCAGAGTGGAAAGCAAACAACTCTGGAAACTGAGCAAGCAGGAGAAAGGGGAGAGAAAAAGTAACCTATAAGCAGTGAATCACAATCTCCTGGTTGAAATCGTGGATCTCTTTGTGAGGTACATCCAATTCCCAGAACTGAAGGAGAGCAAGGGAGACAGAAACTGCACCAAAGGGGAACACATTTGCACAGTGTAAGCTGATTAAGGCTGAATGACTTGGAGTACACAATACAAATAACTGCAAAATCCGAGCGTGTTGCCCTCCCAGAAGCCCTAAACTCCCGTGTCTTGCTTTTCCAGTCTCCAGGGAACAGTTTAACAACTGCTGCTGAGCCAGCCCAGCCCAAGCAGTGCTGAAGAACCCACGGCAGCTCTGGGACTCAGCGGTGCCCAACCTCGGCCTTGCTGCTGAGCCTTGGAACCCTGGGCCATGAAAATAGCTTGGCACAAAGAATACAGAAACCTCTAACAGGTTTACAGGCGTTTTTCCAGCTCTGGCATCTATCTCCACTTAAAGTTTGTAGTCACAAGTCTGCTCTGTGTGTGTTCCTACGCCCCTGCAAATTGTGCTGCCAGAGCTGTCTGTGCTGCAGCCGGACCGATTGACAGCTTTGCCTCCAGCCAGAATTCTGATTCAAAGGAATATCCAATTCTGTGTAATAAAGTTTGCATGAAATTTTTACCTGCAACAATTCCCCAATGTGCTGAACTGCATGATATTGACTTACACAATGCATCATTTTAGCAGCAGAGTTAAACAAAACGCAAAGCCAGGCTCAGTTTGATTTTTCTCTCGTGATCACAGATATTATACCACATGTGAGAGCTATAAGCCATTTCTTCCACTATTTTTTAGTATATAAACATCAAATGCAAGTGTTTCAATCAAATCAAATGTTTAAATGCAGCCTTTTAGAAATATTTCAACTATAAAAATTAAAAATTAAAACCAAAAATGTTTTCAGATAGAAGATTGAATGTATGTGAAATATTGAAAATGACTGTTCAGTATTATTGAAATACTTTAAATTTTTTTTTAAAAATGAAATGTTAGACTGGAAACATTTCCATAGACAATTGATTTAGATGAAAACATATTTTCTAACAGAACAATATTCCATTGAAAAAATTTCCAATTGCATTTTCTAGTGGGCAATTTTTCAATGACATTTTCAGAAGAACAATCTACATCTGAAAAATTTTCCAACAAGCTCTTGTGAGTTCTTATAGGCAAGAAGAAGTAGGTTTCAAAAAATCCATTTTGAAAGGCAGTTATTACTCTATGTTTTATACCTTTTACAGCAAAAGCAGCAGACCAAACACAGGGCAATTTCTGGGCTTTCTGTTACCTCCTTTCTAACTGAAAATACAAATTGTTGATAAATGTTCCAGACTTCAATTAAAAACCATGAGTGATTTTAAAATGGGCTGTGGTATAGATGTTGCTTACCTGGGATCCAGACATGGCATCTGGGCCTCAGCTCTGGTGTCCAAGCATGGTGTCAAGCTTGAATCTTCCTCTTTTTTAGATTGATTTAGAGAATGTATCTGATTTTTGGCGGTACCTGCAAGTCCAGTTGTTGATCCCAAATCTCATATCAAGTGCTGTCTAAAATACAGAAACAAATAAATAATAATTCAACATAAAACTTGTCCCATCCTAAACCTTTGATGAGATCAGGTGGAGAACCTGCTTGGGATTCTGTTGTGACACTGCAGGAAGTTTTGTTTCCTTAGCTGTTGTTCCCAGGTTTTCAACCACACAACCCCTACTGAAGCTGGCTATGCCTGGGGGGATTTTGTGCATGTGCTGAGCCCAGGTTTGTGTACATAGGATGTGCAAGTGAGGAGGGATGTGGCTTAAAGTGATACCTCACAAGTGAGATTCAGCAGAATGGAAAATACCACAACGATCTACAGCCCAAACTCCAAGTCTGCACTTCAAATGTACAGTTCAGGAACTGGAACCCACACAGATTCCAGCTCTCTGACATTCAGGGAAAATCAGGGTCTCTTTTCAAGATTTGAAGGTGTCTCAAAAGGTGCAGAGGTTAATTTGCTCCAGTTGAGAGGGACAGCTCTTGGCTCCAGAGCAGAAGCACCTCCCAGGCAGTGTGAACGACAGTGGCCCCTTTTGCTCTGAGGCTGTTCTGCAGCTCCACTCCAGCTGCACATCTGCTCTTGGAGTTCACACCCAGAAGTCAAGAGGGAACAGAGCTTTCAGTCCTTCTCCACCGAGTCACAGAGACCTGAGGCTTGTGCAGGCAGCAACACACGGCCGTGCCATGAATTCACTGCAGAGGGTCTGGTTCCTTTGCATCACATGGGTAGACAACCACAATGCCTTGTAGCGTCTGCAGAGCTGGGAATTTACAGATGCACTCAGATATAAGAAGAAAAGTCTGTTCCATGTATCCATTCCTTTCTTGTTTCACAGAAATAATTAAATCTCTTGTTCTCTGCCTCAATCTCTAGTTCCACTTTTCCCATAAGGTGGTTTAAATTACAGATAAAAAGCTAAATGCTAAAGGCCAGACTAATTTTCTCATTTTTGACTGCAGTCTATGAAAACCCCAGACAGTTCAGAGGGCAATTTATCTCACCCTTAGATAGCCATGTCCAGTAAGTCAAACTAACAGCCCTTTGGAGGTGGATCCCCGCTCATTGCAAAAGGAACCTCCTCCAGAGTCTGGCATATGCCTTTCCTGTGCTGAAAGGGAAGTGGGATAAATCACATCTGCAGCTTTGTCCATGTAAAGAGACATAAAGCTGTGGTGAGAGGAGATCACTGCAGAAACAACCATGGCACTCTGAGATGCTCCATCCCCTCTGCCCCACCAGCCATCTGTTGCAGCCATTCCAGCAGATGGTCCTGATCCCTGTGGCACAGCCAGAGGCACACGGACATCCTCCACACTCTGTCCGGTGAGCAGTCAGCTGCTCACTCCTGGAGGCATCTCATGCTGACCTGGCTGAACTTTTTGCTGAAGCAGCTGAGAAATGTTCCTACAGTCCCTTCCATTGCTCAGCTGTGGACTCAAAAGCTTTCACAGAAGGGTCAGGAACAAACCACAGGCAGCTGTTACACAAGGCTGCATTATCAGGACATTAGGAATGAATGCAAAATGCTCCTGGAAGGCTTAGTTCTTCCAACTGATGCTTTCTTGTTTCTGCTTGAGCTACAGAGGATCTCTGAAGAATCATCCAATTTGTTCTATATATACCCCAGCTGGTTGTTATTCTTTGCCCTAGAGGGAGTTGCAAATTGTGTGTGCAGCCTGTCCTTTTTGTAAAGAGATTGCACACAGAAGTATCTCCCTGCTTGCACAGTCCAAGCAGATGGCACTGGGCAGGTAAAGAGCTATGCTCTGAGAAGTGCTAGCTATGAACAGTCTTTCAAACATTAATAACTTGAGAAACACAGCAGCAGCAATTAGATGTAAAGTGACATAAATTACTTCTCGAAGATTCCATTAGTTAAAAAAATGATGTGCATAAAAGAGAAGAGCACAAAAGAAAAAAAGAGCATAAAAGAAAAGCACAATCCCACAAGCCAACACGAACTGACCCAGTCTACCTGAGAGACACCCACAGCAGAATTTTGTTGCAAAGACAAGGGAGCAGCTAATCCAGTGGAGGCAACCAGGCCAGATGTTTTGTTTGGATTCTGATTGGTTTTTTATTGCCTGCTGCTGTATGCCAGCCTGCAGCACTAAGATGGGGGACTTGGGATGAACACAGAAGCAAAAGTAAATCTGTTATTAAATGCATCTTAAAAGGGAGGGATATGGCAATAAGGATCTAAGGATCTAAGGACAATAGGATGTACTACTGTTCATCTGTAGGTCAATTTTTATTGCATTTCAGATCAGCAATTGCGCGAGTCATTATTACCGGGTCAGTTTTATTGAATCCATTTGGCAATCTCAATACAGCGTCCAATGTAGAGAGGGAAAATTTCAAAAGACTGAAAAGATTTAGGAGTCTGAGTCACATTCATGATCAGTGGAACTTAAACTCTCCAAGGACTTAAGTGCTTTGGAAAATGGGCCGTGGTCTCCTCAGTCACACACACACTTCTGGAAGCATTATCCCACTTGGCCGTAGCGCAGCGTGCTGCTCGCTGGTCTCCTCGCTGTCAATCACAGCACCGAGGTCAAGGACTGAGTGGTTCACAGCAATTACTGCCTTATGAAATTCTCCTTTCCTTCTTCTCAGAACAGTCCCTCCTGTTGAGAGCAGGCATGTTGGCAGGCAATGATGTTGCAGAGAAATATTTCAGTGGAGAAACAGAGAAACCTGTTGTCTGGAGAAGACACCGTAGTAATTTCCACAAGTAAAAAAATGTTAAAAACGGAGAGATGTACAAATGAATACGATGCAGAGGCAGGAATAAACTAAATGAAACTTTGGCAGATCTGGAAAGATCTGATGTGCCACTGGGACAGTGAAGTCTGTTTTCCTGTAAGTGCCAGGACTACAAAGGAAACCTGCAAAACTGTTAAATAAAACTGGGGTTTCAATACGAAGGAAAAATTCTCATTTTAATTAATGCCAGGAAGAATAGCTTTTTTCTTCTCTTCTGATTAAAATGGCTATGGAGAAACAGGGCTACAGAGCTGCTCTGGCCATCAGCAGTTGTGTTGCTGCTGCTATCAACCAGCCTTCAGCTTCCTCAGCTGGGTATGCTCAGAATCTCACCTCAGGGGGTGTGTGGGCACATCTCAATTCCACATCCTGTAGCCCAATCCCCATGCTTTATCCCTGTCTCCTGTTTGGTCTCATCAGAAGTTTTCAATGAGCCAAATGAGATCCATATTTCGAACATAATAAATTACCCCGAGCTCCCTCTCAAGATCTTTGTCCTCATTTGTAAACAGTTGCTGTCCCTTAGGAGATGCCAGTGGATCAAAAGTTGTGGTGGTGGCTGTGGCCTGACCCACAACCTGGATCCCAGCATCTGAGACATTGGCTCTTCAACACAGCTCCAGTTCCATTCCAGACATGCATCCTGCCAGCAGGAGTGAAACAGGAGCGAGCTCTGGGCACCTAATCAGAGAATTCTGCGAGCCCCTGCTCCACCTGGATGTGCCCTTTGGTCGCCAAAGAGCTCCATTTTACTTATTGCTTTTTATAGCTGATCTTCATCTACCCAGATGGTTTTACGCTGCTCTTCCCCGATCCTGTCCTTTATTGTTCGGATGAGATCTTCAATGCTGCTCCATGCATCTGCCTCCACACAGGCATAAAGGCATGGCAGTGCTTCCAGTTCCTTCTCCTTCAGGCGGCACATCCGTAAAAACTCATCCTCAGTCTCTGGCTTTGGCAGCAGTTTCCTGTACCAAATGAGCAGACCAAAAATAAATGTCTTGCATTTTAAGTTAATCCTGCAGTCCCAGCTGTCCCATCAAGAATTTATTTTCTACTAACTCCTTACAAGCAATAAAAGCAGTCAAGAATGCAGCTACTCCAGGTCTACCCTCTCCTTCTCCTACCCCCAAGGAGAAATATTTGCTATGGGGAAACAATTTAAGAGGATTGAATGGAGGGAGAGTGCAAGTGTTTACGAGCTCTCCTCTTCCAGCTTGCATTACCTTAAGAAATGCTATGGGAGTGCTGAGCACAGAGAAAACCACATATTCTTCAGTCTCATCTTCCCACAATGCTCATTGCCACCAGTGACAATGAAAGAGTGCTAGATTTGGGAAATTCCTGCTTTCTCTGGTTGTAAGATTTCAGGGAGGAGTCACAGGAAGAAATAGTGCACACAGAAGCACCAGATGAAGAGAGATGAGGTTCTTTATTTCTCTCAGTGAGAACATTATTGGACTCAAGAATTATTCATTGAATAAGACAGAACATCAAATATGCAAAAGGTTTGATATGTTACCTGAACCTCTTGATGTTTTTCTCTGAGACTCTTATAAAGAGAACAATAGGATATATCTTGGCTTTGATTAAATCCTTTGTGCAGCTTATTCCAGCTTCCAGGAGACAATGCTTGTTCTAAAAACAAAGTCATAACTGTGTCACCAAGGAAAATTCACTGCTGTGGAATCTCAAGATAAAGGTATCCATCCCTTATGGGGTCATTTGGAAAGCTCTCTATTTACCATTGTACTGATTTAAAACCTTTTAATCAAATATACATTTAAAGTCCAGCTCCTCCTACTGGTTTAAAACCAGTCAGTCAAATAATAGCTGAGCTTAACAGCTTTCTAAAAAGGTTTAAAATGGAAATGGATTGCTCTAAAGATGAAAAGTATGATAAAATACCAGTTTTACATATAGACACAAACACACAGACTTGCTTTTTGTTCAGAAAGAACATCTACTGCAACTACTCGTGAGAGAAAAAAACATCACTTTAATTCTCCTTTTTTTCCATGCTGTGCATCAAATCCACTCTACTTGACATCAGATCTCTGTCTTGGGCATTGTTATCTTTGTTCTGTACACCCCCGTGCCTGGGTTTCAGGCTTCCCTTTTCTTTGTCTAGGTCCTTGTATCTCTTACTCTCTCGTGTATTCATATATACTTATGATATGAAAAGAAAATGAATAAAGGATGGAGCACAGAAAAAGAAAGGATATTTAGCTGCATCTATGTGGGTCATCACAGGGAATGAGTGGGAATATAAAAGGATATGGCTGAGGATGGGAAAGAAAAGGAAAAGCAAGATCACAAATAAAAGCCATTTGGGGCAATAAATACAAGGCTGAGATGGAAGAGGGCAAGAGAGAGAATGTGCAACTGTAAATTGGTCAATCCCTAATTCAAGACATTGCAGAGAGGTTCACAGAGAGCCCAGAGAAGGGACACAGAGGACTCTGAGCACCTTGGCAGCGACAGCCTCGATGTTGGCAGGTACAATACACTCATATGTGTTCAGATTCTTTTCTCTGCTGAAGATGACAGTCTCTGTCCTTTGCTTCCTTAAGAACTCTTCCTTTGTTACAATATCTAGAAAGAGATGTGGATGGGGACAGAATCAAATTTACAACAGCACAACACGTAGAAAACTATCCAGTAGTACTTCACATGGGATGTAAGGATGGTTCAGGGACGGAAGATGAGCAATGAATTGTCTTAACAGCTGCCTCATTTCTTCCATTGAATTCAATTAAAGCCTAATCTGATCACAGCTGAGCATCCCAGCTATATCCTGCACCAATGAGTCCTTGGGCAATTACTACAACACTATGAAGGCATTAAATTAAAACAGTAAATACAATTCCAGCACCTAATGTTATATAGTAACAGTTCAGGGATGGAGGATGCTGAGAAGTGCTAAAAAAAGAAGGTCTCTTCAGCACAGGATCCTAAAACAAGGATTTAGTGTTCCAACATTTGTGTTTAAAGTTTCAAAAAAATTTGGCTTAGGTTGCAATGTGTGATACCGGCCCCCTTGTGAATTGCAGCTCTACATCAAAGCTTTTGTTTTATGTTGCAAGACAGGGGATATTTATTATAATACTTAACTTCTCAGTTTCTCTGTCTGGATGACTGTAAGGCTGCACACTATGCTGTGGGTATTCAATATTAGTGTAAAAATGAAACGTCAGCTCTGTTTAATGCTGGGTTGTATACAATCCTGCCCCGCAGCCATCACGGCACTGCGTACTGCTTTAATAGTAAATACTTAGCATGGAAGAAAATCAGTCTTTCCAGTAGATCAAATGCACAATCTTCACAGCTTGGATGAGACAGAAACCTAAAGTCGCTCTAGGGAAGATATTCCTCATAATAGCAAATACTAGAAACAAATTAATCAAAATTTCACATTGCCTAGATATGCAGTATGCAAACAGTATGCAAACAGAAAGAGCACTCACAGCATTTCAGTCTCTGAGGGGCAGCCTAGCAACCACACAGCATACACATGGATAATATTTATAGACACAGAATCTCATAACCATGTGTACCGGCTGTCTCAAAAACATTCAAATATCCCAGATAGTCTCAAAAAGCAGGATTTACAGCTACACATCACTCTGATGTGACTTGAAGTACCTCAAGCAACTCTCACATGTGCATTCCCCTACGTGTGCACGCATATATATGTTCATATTTCCAGCACTGAGGGTTGACAGTCATGGCCCTCTTTTATCCCATTACCTGGCTTGCATATGTTGAATTCCAAGGCACCTCCAGAGTTGAGAAGCTTCTGTACCAAGGGCTTGGCAAGCATGGTGGGGGTGAAAAGCACGGGGCGCCTGCGCTCACAGTGGATGGGTCTCACCAAGCTATAAGGGATCAGACTGAGCTTCTTATTGATTTCACCTTCTGAATCCAAATCTGAGCAAAGAACAAGACATTTATCCTTTGGTTTCCTCTCCATCAATATTTGGAGAATAAGAAGGAGAAACACAAGAACCAGAAAAGACATGGTTGGTAATACTGATCCTCCTTCCCCTTTTGCCAGGGTTGTCTTTGCTATATACACAGCAGTGTGATGTCCAACCTAATACTAAATAATTCAAGTGCCTTTTGCTTTCAAGAGATTATTTCATAACTTCTTCAACACAACATTTGCTTGGAAACTGTTTCTGCTTGATAACTTGACTTACTTTGGGTTAAATGTTTTTAAGCAAAAGGCAAAGAAGTACCTAGGAAGAACTTCCAGCCAGGATGTTTCAGTGTCCTAAAGCTTCCCCTGAAGGCTTAGTGGCCCAAGCATTTTTAGCAAAATCAGTTTTGGTCAGAAATGCTGTTGAATTTTTGCACAGTGGACTGCAAACGCAAATCCTATGATAAATTTCCCAGCCATGCTGTTATGTAGATGTTCACGTAGGCCTTTGTGGCAGTGCCATGTGTGTAAGAGCTGTTTTAGGTCTGTACCTTCCAGTTTATCAGGCAGTTGCTTCTTTGCCTCGGATGAGCTCCATGCCAGGCCCGAGGGCCAGCCCGTGACGATGCGGACCCGCTCGTTGCTGTTCATTCGCTTGTATTTGTTCTCAGACCTACTGACAAACTAAACAGGAGAACAAAAAAAAGAGATGTTTGACCCTCATTTCTTGCATTATTTACCCTCCCATGTCTTCATCAGCTGACACTTGTTACCTGTGAGATCTGAATTACCTGTGTCTATCAAAGACAGCACTCCATGGATCTGTTGACTGAATTCTAAGACTCTTTAAATATCATAGATCTGTTTCAGAGCCTGTGTTAATCCCCTTTGGGATTTCTTGTTTTGTTCTCTGCTCTTAAAAGGCATGTTTCCCTTCACAGAGCTCCCTGCTATCACCAGTACAAGCACTGAAGTGTACATCATACTCAGAGTATGTGCACAAATGTATCACAGGTTATACCCAAAGTGTCTCTTCTCTGCTCTGCCAGAGAGACTTAAACACTCCCAAATGGAATCTTTTACGCTCATTTTACACAAGAAATAGGCTTCATGCTTTCCTTCCTCATCCACCTGACTACTCCTCTATCCAAATATTAACTCCTCCTCCTGTGTGTTTGCTAACCTTCACAACCACACTCCTTCACAAGGCTTTATCTTTCACCCACACAGTCTCTGTCACGCTCAGAGTCACTGACCCACAATTAAAGGACTATTTTCTGATGGAGCCCTATCTCACTGAGACTTGGAGATTTGATCCAGCCCACTGGATTTGTCCCTATGGTTCAAGCAAAGCACATTTCAGCCTCTGATGGTAGACATCTGGGATTCCTCAAGGCACATCCGTAATGGAAGGCATGCTCCTAAAAACAAACACCCCACATCCCAACAGAAAACAACACCCATCCTTCTCTTTCACATTTTAAATCTCTTTTTGCTAGGAATAAATTCTGATACAACCTCTAGACCTGAGCTGGCATTTCTGGGAGAATTTGGATAGCCTGAGAGTATCTACTGCTCAGATCCACTATTTCAGGCATTGCACTGAGGATTTGAACTTTATTACCTGTAAAATCTGGCCCAAAAGAAAGCTTGCTCTGGATAGGCGAGGGCTGGTTTTTGGGTCGTTCTGTGGGGCAGGCTCCTCTGGCTGCAATGTGTTCTAGTAAAAAATAACACAGGAATTTTTCTTTCCCACCCTCTTTTTTGTATTTTTTTTTATATCATAACATTTGAGAAACAAAACAAGTCCAAGCAGATAGTTTGTATTGCCAGTAATTGTGATATTTTGATAGTGATTGATATCTATCCCAAATACAATGTTCTAAACAAACTGTAGACATAGCTGAGAAACATTGCTCTTTCACTGCTCTTCACATTCCTTTTTTCACAAAAGACTGCTCTCCACACCTAAGAAAGAGGTAATTGCTGCACCAAGAAAGAGCACACAAAGCTTTTGCTTTCACTGGCACCTCTGCCAGTGATCTCTGTCCCTTTGATCAGTGGGGACGAGAGCACAGAAGGAATGTGTGACACTTAACCTTGACTGAAATCAAGCACAAGCACTGTCTACCTGTCTCTGTCAAAGTTAGAAGCATGAATGTCTCTCAGACTCTAAAAATAACTTATGGAAACTAATACACCAGGAAGGTAGTTTTAATTATGTAAAGATGGAATTTTTGGGTCTAAAGAAAGAAAAATCAAATTACTTTTAGTGATGGAAAAGAAGAAATTAGGAGGGCTGTTTTGTGTGAAGATGTGATAATCCCAATTCTCTCCACACCATGCAGGTTGGAAGAGACAGATCTTTCTCATGTGGGACAATGGGCTCTGTGGTTTAGAGGCTTGTTCACAAGAAGAGAGAAATAATTCTGATTCCTCATGTGTACATGAAGATGCATTAAATGTTTACAGGCAGAAAAGGATGAGAAGGATTAACTAAAACACAGAACAGAGATTTGAATTTTAAACTGTGCTCCCTGATAGCTGGAAGGGTTAATAGTGAACCAGAGCTGGGTTCATTCCCAGGGACAATATTATTTAAAGCAAACATAAGGTGCCCATTGCCTGACACAATCAAAACCTACAGAAAGTGTAAACAGGAATTTCTGTAAAATGATGATGAAAAATGAAAAATGAAAGACCAGTAGCAGGGGAGTATCAGGTGTTGAAAAGACTTTGTTTGGAGACACTTACCCGGAGTGCCCGAAGGGTATTGTAGGAGTTTTCTGTCTCATCTTTGCTTCCTCTGTGCATCAACCGCTGCAGCTTCACCAAGAGAAGTTGCTGGGCTCTGAAAAAAAGGATGGAATCACATAGATCGAGATATTTCTGAAACCACTCACAAGAAAGCTGGATTGCAAAGGGTCTGTGCCTACAGACCCTGTGCCTAAATAGAAATAGCACTGAGGACTGACTGAACCATGCAGTAAATGCAGGAACAAAATAATAAACTGCAGTGCAGTTAAGGATTAAAGAATTTCCAAGGAATATTTGCATGTGATACTTTTTGAGTAACCCACATTATTTTCTCAGGTAACATCTGGAGTCTTCTTTCTTAAGCTTTATAGCTCATGTTACAGTTTAACATCACCAGCCTCATCTCAAAAATTAAGACACAGATACCTCTGTCCTTAGAGCAGTAATGAATTTCCCTGTTTCTAGAGCCCCTGCTCTCAGTCACGGTCACTCAGCATCACCCTCACCTGCTGTAGCTGGGAATGGTCCCCATCTCCAGGTCCCTGTCAGTGAAGGGATCCACCCTGGCACACAGCCACTCACACCTGCCCTGGTACATGGTGTCAAGGATGTGGACGATCTCATCACACTTCACCGACAGGGAGCAGCAGTCCAGCTGGCTGGAGATGTTCAGGTTCAGGCGGATGTGAAAGGAGTCCCCCGATGTGATCAGCCCCTCTTCCAGCTCCGACAGCAGCTTCCGGTACCCTGCAGCAGGGGAGGAAGGGCTGAAGCAGCATCTCACACTCGGCTGGTGCTGCACTCCCGGGCATCCTCTGGGAGAAGCCACAGCACAAATTTCTGAGGCTCCTCTGAGAGAGGTTTGCGCTTCCAGAGCGCTGCTTGCACCAGTTACAGCAAGATCACGGGCCTGCTCCTCAGGGACACTGATGGGGCACTAACTCAGGAACAGCCCCTGCTGCTGGTGTCAGGTCTGTGGGAATATTCTCATTATAATGCTACTTGTAGGTAACTCCATTTTCAGTACTCCACACATGACCTGTGAAACAGAGAACTTCTCGGCAAAGACGCAGACACAGCTATAGCTCTGCCCTCTAAGTACACTGTGAGTTCTGCCACCAATTTTAATGACAAGCTATTTCCCTTATTATTACTCTAATTGGCACTCCCAGAGTCTATAACATGCTTTATCTGCAGTTAAGTGGTGCTCAAAAAATTGCAATAGTCATTCCTACCATTGAAAACATCAAAGAAAACCAAAGGCATAACTTCCTGCGTGATCTATGCAGCTGAAATTCTCTAACCAGCATAAAAACACAAATGCCCATTTATACACACCACTAAAAAATGGATTTTGGAATGTAATTTTTGATCCATAACCTGAAATTATCATTATAGGCCCTGAACACTAAAATCAAATTCTGTTCGCCACACATGAACTCCAGCTGTTAAAGATAAGATAAAGCCACAAAGGTAATAAACAGGTAACTCCATCAGGTAAATGCTAAATCGACCAGCTGGATAAAGATCATTCAGCTCACCACATTGTATTGCAGAAAACTGTACATAAAAATAAGCCTGAATGTGTTTTATGAGTCATGTTGCTATTGGCCACCACATACATTTTTCAGAATGTTGACAAGCATATGGGCTTTTTTTTCTCAGTCACAAGGCTAAAAACTGAAGCAGTTCCACAGAGGAGCTGTAATTAACACCAGTGGCATGCTCCAGATTTATCCCTACACAAAGGATATGCTGGTTCTGTCATTCTTTTCCAGACAAGCTGCTATAACAGACCTGGGACTATGTAAGATGAGAAATACTTCTGGTCTTACCTTCATGATTTGATTTATACTGGAGTGTTACTGGACCACTGCACCTCTGAATTGTCCAGTGAACTTCTTCCTTTGTGCAAGTATCCAAGGGAACACTTTGATTTTCCCCTTTAATGCAGCCCTCCAACTAGATATGAAAGAAATATTACTCTCCAGTGTGGGTTCAATCTATAAGTCAATTATACCATTTTTTTAAAGTGCCATAATCTTTTTCTTATCAAACAATGCAGACACTTTGCTATCAGGATGTAGATTACATCGTAATTATATAATTTCTTTTCCGCCAGATTAGGAATGCTAGCAGTCAACAGAACTGCAGCACTTGGACAGTCCCAGGCTTCCCATGAGTAAGGAGTGCAGGAATATAAATTGTGGGGTGTGCTGTTTTACCTTGGAGGCATTTTAATGGGAAAATGGTTTGGGAACATTGACAATGGAGAGAAAACTAAGCAAAGGGAAACTTAGAAGGAGCACTGTTGAACTTGTGCTCATGTGATGCCAGGGGCAGCCGAGGTGGGTGGACAGACACCCAGTGCTGTTGGGTGGTTATTCCATGCTCACCAGGAGGATTTGGTGCCCCTCCCGAAGGCCAGCTTTCTCTGCAAGGGAGCCTGGCTTGACAGAGCTGATGAAGCTGCCTTTGTCATTGCCCCCCAGCAGGGTGATCTCCGAGGTGAGGCTGTCCCCGTTCAGCGTCACGCGCTGGATCGTGTGGCACGAGCTCCTGATGCGGCCGACAGACGTGACAGAGGGACGGAAGGGCCTGTGCTCAGGAGAGGGAGGAACACTTGGTTATCTCACTCTGAGTTACATGTATGATAAATGAGAGATATATAAATAAACTTCTAGCACAATCAAGCATTAGGATGTAAGGACTCTAAAAGAAATCCTCCTCGTTACTGAACAAGATGTGGAGAAGAGCATCTGGATAGCTCCAAGTGCTCTGGCATGACTGAAAACTCAGTGTCTAACAGTTCTCCACTTAGCAACCTCTTGCAGCAAGATCACAAGGAGAAATTGAAGCCTTTAGAACATTCTGTCTGCCTTGAAGTTTTTGAAATTTTAGGATGACCTTCTGGGTTTACAGGACATGAAAGAGCTCCAAGATAACACTTTATACTGCTGCCACCATAATCACTCCTGCCATTCTAACTTCAGCAACTAATAAATAAACAGAGAGTTTCTACCACAGCAGCCTTTTCTCTCAGTCTCTAAGGCAGGTACACTGGCATTTCAAATACCTTTCCAAAGAGAACTTTCTAAATATGGAGTTGACATGCTCAAGCTCATAGGCATCCAGGCCTTCTGACTGATGAGAAGAAGAGGAAGAGTGCACCGAAGGAGCTCCATGTGACTGCCTGTCATGACTGTCATCTGGAAAGAGAAACAAAAATGACAACGAGTCCTAAATAAAGTGACAAAGATGGAAAAGGGCAAAATTAATTTTAATTGATCCCAGCCAAAGCTGAAGAAAGAAATTCCTGATGCAGAGGCATGATTCATATCCACTGGACATTGCACAAGGAATGCCGCTCTCACAGAACAGAAACTGGGAAGCAACCTCTGGACACTGTCTAGTTAAAGCTCAGTGCAGGGTCAGCTCAAGGAGATTGCTCAGGACTTTGTCCAGCTGTATTCTG
Source organism: Climacteris rufus (assembly GCA_013398175.1). NCBI lineage: Eukaryota > Metazoa > Chordata > Aves > Passeriformes > Climacteridae > Climacteris > Climacteris rufus. The sequence continues at coordinate 736,282 of VZRZ01005521.1, read as the reverse complement.
ATATCTCCAAGGATGAAGAGTTTGACTAAAATTCTCTGGACAACCCTGTTGCAGTGTTTGACCACCCTCAAAGTAGAAAAGTTCACCATTTTCCCACTTAGTTGTTCGGGATGATTGCTTTCTCACTCTCACCACTAGCTGACTTTTTTTTTCTTGATTTATTCACAGACTCTGTGTCCCATTTACTTAGAGCAGGGTTGGTTATTTGACAGTCTCTGTAGCTGGGGAGCTGATCACATAGATCTCATAATTCAGCTATACATGCTGAATTATACATCCTCTTACTTACCATCCAGCTCCAAAGCATCACATCCAAAGCTGTCATTGTCCTCTTCAACCAGGCTGGAATTAAAAACAAAGCATGAGATAGTGGAAGAGAGAGAGAGAAAAAGAGAGAGAGAAAAAGAGAGACAGAGAGACAGAGAGAGAGAGAGAGAGAGAAAGCTGAACACTTTCCAGCTTTCAGCAGATTTCAAACTTCAGCAGATTTCGAAGATGTTGGAGGAGTTGTGTCAGGCAATGGTGCAGCTGCAGAAAAATAAGCAAGTGACATCCTTGAGGGTCCAGGGAAGATACAGAAAAGGGCAGGAAGGCAACACGTGTCAGACAACATGGGAAGCACATGAAGCAGCAAGAAAATTCAGAAGGAAGAATTGTCAACAGCAGTGAGGGAATGAAGATTTTGCTGCAGACAAAAAGAAACTGACTGATGGTCTCGTGTGTGACTCACACCCCACTTGCTTCAGCACGGAGATAAAAGGCTGCACAATGCCTGCTGTGCATAGCCTGCACCACGGGGGTTTTCCATGGCAGAGCAAAAGCCAGAAGTTCACTGATGGACAGAGTGAATGCAAGGGAAGTGACTGAGGTACAGCAGTAAAGGAGTGATTTATCTGCTTGATTTAAAGTACTTGAAGCATTTTACAGCAGTTTAAGGGTACCTTGCATGGCTACTCAGGTACCTGCAGTACAGAATGGCAAAGGGTTCCAGGCTTTTGCACAGGAACTGCCACAGCTCTGGTCCCAGTCCAGCTCCCAGTGGCACAGCCCTTCCTGCTAAAGGTGACTAGATTGGTTGGCCTCAAAACCAGTCAAAATTCACTAAAATTTTGCTATTACAGGGATATCAGGGCTCTCTAGCCAAGTGAGTGATCTGTCAGCTTCACTAGGACTTCATTAAAGCATGTCCTTTGGTTGCAAAGCTGTTTAAATAACAGCTTGTTGTTTTTCCCATTCAGAATGATTTGTAGGTCTCCTGTGGAGCTGATATTCCTCATATTTGGCTTCAGCTGAAGGGTGAATTTTTGCAGCCAGGCTGCAGAGAATCAGCTATTTTTACGCCATGCATAAGCAGGGAAATAATGTACCTTTTCCTACATTAAATGATGATCTCACCTTTTTTTTTTCACACAAATTAAAATCAGATGAACTGTGAAACCTGCAACTTGGCATGCAAATAGCAATTATTCTGGATTATGTTCACAAATAAGTTACAAAAATTTATCATGCTAATTATAAACTGCAGTGAACTTTTGGGCAGGCTCTTGAGATACTTGACTTCAGTGATTATCAGCTCAACAAAGTAAGCCCACATTCAGACACTGATCCAGGGTACTTTTTCTTTCCACATGAAGAATATCTAATATGAAGGGGAAATTCGGATTTCAGTACAACTCAGTCTTCTAATGCCTTAATATATGGAACAGAATACAGTCAGAGCTACAGTGAAATAAATCCACAAGATGAATAATCTCCATATAATCTGTACTGTATTCTGTAATATACTGCAAATATTGAAAAGTTCAGCCATGCCAAAGCTTCTCAAGCACCTGAAGCACAAAACATTCAAATTATTATTAAAACAACGTTTTTTCTCCACTTTGAATTAATAAAATGCACTTTAAAAAGGGACTTGGAGTACAATGTAGGAGAAGCTAAGGAAGACTAGAACAAACACTGTTTAAACCCTCAGCAGCCTAAAAAATGATGTGGGAGAATCAGCTGAGGATGGCCTCAGTGGAAAGCTGTCTTGCAAAGCTGTCCAAAGAGAGAGGCAGAAGTGGCAGTCTGCCCAAGATCAGATTGTTTTGAAAAACATAAAAATCCAAAGAAAGTTCTAATAAACATTAGATAATAAAAATAGATGTAATGAAGGTCTAAACCCTCCACATATATTGCTTTCTTCTAAATTGGTCTGCTTTGCTCTTTCCTCCTTCTGCTTGGGACCTTTAGGGAATGTATTTGTGTCTCCTGATATTTCTGGTGCAGACACTGATGCTATTGACACCACACCAACACAGCGTGTCTGAGTATCACATTGCTCAAAACCTTTTAAAAAAGGGCTCAGTGCCCTTTAGGGAACTGTAAGGGCTGGAGAGGGCTCTCTCTTTCCTGCCACCAACTTCCCACTTGCCAGCTGATGTGATTTCACTGCCAGGGGAAGTCCACAGGGCCCTGACCCGACAGAAGTGGAAGTTGCAGGAGAAGGTGAAGCCGAGGGCAAAGCCTCTCTCTCCCCTCCCTGCTCTGCTGAGATACAGACCCTGAGCCTCACAAAAACCACCTTCCTCCTCCACTTCTCCCCTCCATTCCTCTCAGACATGCAAGCAGCTCTGCTCTGTTTTGGCAGAAATACAGAGCAGAAGGAGGGGCTTTGAGAGAAGGGGAAAGAACAGGGACACACATGGACAGCATGGAGCTGAGGAGAAAAACTGAAGCTGGATCAGTTGATGAAGGTAGAGCACTTTCTCCAATAGCATCAGTGCCGAGTCATTCCAGTGCTGTTTGTATTTATATCCATTAAGAAGTCAGTGTTGCAGTGGTATCACTGTGTCATTCATCCCAGCTGAACTGCCAGGACTCCTGAGTGTTTTGGACAAAACACGGGATGAAGCGCTGCAGCCTTGGGAAGTTTAAGTTAATCCCGCTGCCTTATGGAAGCTCTTCAACCAGAGCCAGGCACAAGGATTTCTACAGCCCGTTTTAGCTTCTCCTTGTGACAGCAGGTGCAGGGCAGGTCTCCCCAGTGTGCTGACCCACCTGCAGTGAGGGGTGTCCTCTCTGCAGCGCCGGACGATGGAATCGTTTCCGGGGGGCTCAGGAGTGGTTGACATGATGCTGTCGTTGCGATTTCGCAGGGTTTGCTTTCAACAAGAAACCAAAAGGTGTCAGAGAGGTTATCTGTCTGAAATGTGCTCTCATTTCTAACTCACAGCAGCGTTAGCAGCGGTACTCTGCACTGTGATGCACACACAACAGTAAGAAGTTGATTCTGACTGTGCAGAATGCTACATCCAAGAGCACTCACATATTGCAGTGTTTTAGCACAATGCACAGCTTGTGTGCTGGCACTGCACCTTCTCCTGTGACCACATAACTGCCTGATTTACTCAGTCATTGTAACTTTACCCTTGATGTGTGGTGTGTGTGTTGCACAGCTGACATAGGAGGAGGAGGATGAAAAGCAGGATGTGTACTTATATCTAGTACACTTATATATAACTTATATACAGTTGAATGAGGAAGAAAAATACATATCTCCCTATATTAAATAATTAATCTTCCAGTACACTGGAAACTAAACCCCGAATTGCACTAGAGGGAAGACCGTATAAGTCACCTAAACATCCAACAGATATTCCAAAAAATATTTGTGACCCAGCTAAGCTTATTACAAGTGGCAGCAAGTTCTTTCCTGGCTATTCTTGAGTATAATTTTAATTTCCTGGGGGCAGCATTTTTCACGGTGTTCTAGAAAGATGTTTTGTTCTTTGTTATTAACACTCTGCAAGAGCACTCTCTCTATCTGCCTGTCCTGCTGTGTCAGTGCTCACATATGTATAATGGAATATCTACCTTGGAAGATTATGGGGATACAGCAAGCAGGGAAGAAATGGTTTGACTATGGTATGCAGAAATTTCCAACTGTGATCTGCACCCCTTTTCTCACTTGCTGTTACTTATAGACAGGAAAAGCATTATAGAATTCAAAAAACCCTTAAAATTTTCTTAGATAAGTTATAAAGCAGCTTTTAAAGCAAATCTCTTTCTTCTAACAGTAAATGTTAAATGGCATAAGGAGACAGCAAGAGGTCATAATACCTTTGAAATATCTTTAAATAAACATAAACCAATTTTGTGATTTTGGAAAAGGCTAATAACATAGTTCTAACAAAACGCTGGTAAAAGGATTAAGGGAGCCTCTGACAAGGGCCTTGAATGTGATCACAGCTGGGATGCTGGGGAAGTGCTAAAACTGAGTTATGAAAGCTCTGAACCACATTAGGAGAGAGGGCTCTAGACAGGCAAGGGGCATCCTTACAATTTTGGTGACTTCACAGCTGCTGATGGAGTTACTGATGGACACAGAGGAACTGGTGTCCGTGCGGCCGGTGCTGCCCTCGGCCCCATCTTCATCCTGAGCTCTGACTGCTGCACTCACGGGGGACACAGGGAGACACAGAGAAAACACACCAGAGGAGTATGTCAGACCACGTGCAAAGCAGATGTGCCACTACACTTCTGTTATCTTTCCATTTCAGCTGATCTTGTTTCCCCTGCCCTGTATTGGACAGGGGCCCTGGACACGCTCTTTCCCTGCAGCTCTGGCTCCTGTTCCTTTCCCAGCAGTTCCCAACAAAGCACAGAAATTCCCACCGCTCTGCACAGACTCCTGCCCCCTTTGTCTCTCAACTCTGTCCTGGATGTTTTTAATAGGTCTATAAACGTTATTTGACAAATTAAAGAAGGGTTGTTTCATTAACTTATATTTTAACTTCATCACCTGAATCTGGCAGTCTGCAGGGCTGGCTCATTGAGCGACACTTTTTTATAACAAAAAATTTACAACAGGAACCAAGAATCGTGAGATCCACAGGCAGCACAGCGTGAATGTGGACTCCTTCCCTTCCTCAGCCCTTCTGATTTGTACTAATGTTGCACACTGCCTGATAGCAAATCTGCTGTTTGACATGGAATACCTTGGAGCAGGAGCCGAGTTTCCCATGATATTTTGTACATCAGGAGCACACTGTCACACAGAGCAGCTAAGAGAACTGCTGCCCACGATGGTGTTTGGTTCAGGGATAGTGTTACACAAGTAAGAGCAATTAGGAGTAGCTCAAACATGAGTGTACAGCAAGAAATTTAGTTACTTAGCAGCGGGCTGGGGGGTGGGTCAATCCCCTTCCCCTTCCCCCAGCCTTTGCAGTGCTTTAGATTTAAAATTAATTCCCTTTTGCTGAAGGACAAAGGAACTCATTAGACAATCACTAGATTAGGGCCTTTTCAGCTTGAATGATTTTTCCAACAGCAAAAAGAGAACAGTATAATGATTTTTAGTACAGATGTTGTACAAATTACTTTACAATTTTTGTAAACTAAAAGGAAAATTAAGTAAACAGAACATTTAGGTAAGCTATGGGATGCACATCATGTGCCTGTGGAGGTATCTTTGGATGGAGAGGACACTGAACTAGAACATTTGACTACTTTAAATTATTACATTGGTAACTATGAGAGAAACTGTCTATTTTACTGACTTGGACTTAGTTAAGGATTTCCCTGGTTGGCATATTTGTTAAAACAACTTAAAGAGATTAACTGAAAGAGACAAAGCAATGGAAAAGGAATAAGGACATGGGTGGTCTTTCTGACCTTGAAACTCTGGTGTTTTGTTCATGCTGACAGGGGATTTAGCTCTTGGACTTATCTAAAAGAAAGGGGACAAAAATCAGCACAAATGCAGAATATTTGCCACACACTGTAAACCAGATCTTTTCACCGCCTTTTTTCACTGTTATGTTGTAATATATTTGCCCTCCTTTAAGCAACTTGACCCAAAATTTAGAAGATATTTAAGTATCTAAATACCACAGCAGTGATGGAAGGTTAGCTACCTGACTATTTTTGAATGTCTGGCCCAAATACATTGCAATTTCCAGATTCTGCTGAGGAAACAAAGAGACAAAAGGTGAAGTGGGTGCCTTGGGACGGGTTTCAGGCAGCTGTTAATACAACAGGCATCCTTTTGGAGTGTGCAATGTGAAAAATGCAGCTCTATTGCCATAAGTAATAATGACAGTCAGAGCTCAGAAAGGTTATGAAGGGCAGGGAGAATTCAAATGCAGATGAAAGGAAAGAGAACCTCAAGAGCCCAAATGTTATATTTTTGTGGGATTTTTTACAATTCATGAATATAGCATCATATAATAGCTGTGTGAATGCAGCTAGTCAGGGAAATCATGAACCTAACTCATGCTATCCCTTCTTGTTAAGGGTGAGGAAATTGCCATAATTTAATTCTAAATGAGATAGTTAATTTTCCTCTCGATTGTGTCCATTTCTTTCTATTTTTCCTTACAGATGCTGTGAGCTTTTCCACCAGTGCTTCGTTTTTCACCTTCAGTGTGTGTTGGACCTCAGGCATTATGTCTTTTTTTTTTTTCCACTAATGTTAAGGAGGCAAAGAATCAATTTATTGACAACACTCCAAGAATGTGAATGAACAGCAGGAGCAAGAAGAAAACAAAATGGGGAGAAGGGAAAGAAAGCAGTCTATGAAGCCTGATTATATCTGCTCCTCAAGATGCAAATCACCACAGGGCAAAAACTGACAGCTCACTATCATAAACAAATCTATTCTTATCTTTACAGCAGTTCAGAGGCACAACCACAACATGTGTTATCTCTGATAGTTCTAACAGTCCCTGCTCCCTGTCATTCCAGCCTCGTATCCAGACACACCTGGATTCCCTTTAGGTTCACTCTTCTCTTGAGACGAACTTGATCAGGCAAGAAGAATTTGTTGTCTTCTGGAGAGTCTTCAGAAGTGGAGGAGTCATCAGCTTCCTGACCATTGGCTTTTGGGCCAGAAGTCCCAAAGGTCTGGGAGATAATGGTGATGGGAAGATTCCGTGGCAAACTCTAAGAGATCACAAGGGAACACTTTACTTCTGAGACCAGCTTGGTACAATTCATGACCTTCCTGTAGAGTAATCTGATTGAACTTACTGTGACTCCAGTGCTTTAGAAGCTCACGTAGAATGTGGCTCCAGACCCAAATCAGTCATTTGTATTGAGATTTGTGGGGACTTCTGTCCACTGACTGAATTCTGTTCACTCACATTACTAAAAAGTATTTTCAGTTTCTACCACAGTGTAGAAAATAACTTGTTGTCTGCATTTCTTTTCCTTCCATTTAAAATCAAGCTGTGGAATGGCAACCTTTGGGAAGCCATGTGCATGACAGACCACAGTAGAACAAGGAACTCACACCACCGTTTAGTAGAAGATAATTTTTTCAGTTAATTAATGGAAAGAATTTTAAAATTCCTCTCTCCTTTCCACACCAAAATGTTTGTAAAAGCAAGCCTTAAAAAGAGAAATAACTTCTGTCTTCCTCAGCCCTACCTGGTCGAGGCAGTTGTTGTCCTTGGAGAGGCGCCGCAGTTTGCACTCCAGGTTGACGATGCACGCTTCCTTCCGCACCACCTCGATCCGGAGCTCATCGTTCCTCTCCTCCAGCTCCCGGATCTGCTTCCTGTATTTATCCTTCTCAATCAGACAGTGCGAGTACTGCATCTGGGCCTCGTCGCGCGAGCGGAACGCCTGCGGTGGGGAGCACAAACCTCTGTGGCACCTGGGCACCAGGCCCTCCTCCCGCTGCTTTTGTTTGTGAGGTGTTGGCAGCAGGGACTTCAGAACTGGTACCCAGCCACCAATTAGCACAGCGGTGAGGACCAGGATGTGCCACAGTAGCACCATTAAAAACTATGATGGTGAGAGTGGTTCATTTACAGCTCCTTCTGGGCCGGTGGGAAAATGTCCCAGAGTGCAAATGGGGTGACTTGACACTGACATAAAGCCTTGCAGTAGCTGTTGTTAGAATCCTGGTCCTGCCTGCCAGATGCTACACTGTGGAAACAACCCAACATTATCCTGTGTTTAATTACCGTAATGTAAATCCCAACAAGTAATTCTTGTAACTGCTTATTTCATAATGGTATTTTGGGCCCAATTACCCACAATTCCCCAAAGTGACACAGAGGAGATGGAGGGTTTTGCTATTGATTTCCCCCACTTTAATGTAGATACCTGGTCTCTCTCCTTTTCCACCTCTTCCAGCTGTATCATCACAGTGTTCATGCGGTGCTTGTACATCTCACAGTCTTTTCCTAGTGTTGAGCACTTTAACTCCAAATCTTCTTTCTCCTCAAGATACTGGAAATGACACACTGTTAACCACCACTGCTCTCCAAGGCATTTGGGGCACTAGCCTGAGACATTCCATCTCTCTATCCTTCCATTTCTCACCTTGTCTCTCAAGTCCTCCACGTGACGAATCTCCTCTTGGAGGTTAAAGATCTTGTTGACCAACTCATGACGATCTTCCAAGGCCTCCTTACGGTCATGTTCCAGAATATCCAAAATGGCTTTGTCTGAATCTGGCAAACCCCTCTTGTCAGCCTGAGGAAAGACATTTCTAAGAGCCAGGCCAGGGAAACAGAAAACAGTATTGCAGAGAGAAAAGTATCAGAGACAGTAACAAGCAAGAGGAATAGCAAATGAACAAGGTATTGCAATGGGAAAGCAGGAGAAGAGATGGACATTTGTTCAGATTTTAAAGCAGTGTCAGAAAAGATGAATAAAGTCTGTCTTGCTGTCAGAATAGTCTGATGAAGGAACTGTTTTACTGGTCTATTGTACTGGCTATAATTTGATCTGGTTTGGATGCAGTGACAATTCTTCACTCCAAGCCCTGCATTCAAAACTCTTTTCTATTAATCAGCTCTCACTGAGCACAAAAATCACCCTTTGCCAAAGAGCAGGGCCTAAGAAAATATTCAGGGGGATTTTTAAGGCATGCACAGGCTTTGCAAGGCTGTGCTCAGAGAATATTAAACATGCCTGGAGTACCTTGTGCCACTGCTTCATTTCCTACACTGGCAGGCAATATTATTTCTTTCAGCTTTAAAATTAGCAAGATTACAAAAGCAGGTTCCAACACATAAATTGCCATCCAAAATTAACCATAAATTAAAAAAGCATAAAATGCCACCAAGGAATATGCATATTTATTTGTTAAATACCTAGACTAAGTTGGAGATTTCAGGGACATTTTGGATATCCAATATTTCTAAGCATACCTAAGCATTTCTAAAACACACTGGTTTGAGTTTATTTATACTTCCACTTAGGAGAATTTTAAGCCTATTTTTAGCTATTTTTCTGTTTCTTTAAGTGCTATAAGACCATTTCAATAAATATAGAGATTCTCCACAGACTAGAACTCCCAGAACCTTCTATCATACACCCTTTTTCAACCTTTGAAACAGATTTGTGTTAGAACTAAGAATTGTTAGGCACTGCTAGAGGCTACAGCCATTTCTGAAAGGCCTTCTATTGATACTTTTTTAAGTGTCATTTTAAAATGCCACAAGCCTTTTCCAATAAAGTGCTACGTAGTCTCACATATATCCCAATATTTGGTTAATCTCTTCACAGAGAAGAGCTAAATGTGCTGCGCATAATCTGTTTCCCCTACCTGCCCAAACACAAGTTCATCAGACTCCCTGTGCAAGTTACAGCAGGGTTCTACAGGGCACTCTGGTACTTAGGGACCACCCAAGTACAGGAACTTGATTACTCTTTGCTTCATTAAGGCCTTTTGGCACAGCTTTGACAACAGCCTAAAACATGGTACACAGAGCCACCGTTAGAAATTTCTGGGCAGGCTGTTTAACATGGCTTTGTAGTGACAGGCTGGTACAATGTTCAGCAATTAAACAGCTGCACTCTGCACCTTGGAAGAGCCAATCTCTCATGCAGACTTGATTTTTTAGATGACTGTTTTTGTGAACTCCTCTTCATGCATGTGTCTGTACAGGGAGCATTAGAAACAGCTGGGAGCTGTACAACCAACCTTCTGTTAGTCCAAACTCTGCATTTATGCTGGTTGTGGCTTTGCAGGCAGAGGTTTCAGCCAACACTTCCTGCACTGTAACTGGAGTATGTGTGAGTTTGAGGTGAGGAACAGCAGCAGAGACCACGCCACCTCCTCTTGCCCATAGGACCCCATTTCCCTGTTACACACTCAGCTCCCTCCATCTTACTGGAGACACACGGGAGCTGTCACCACTCTGCCAGCCTCCTCCAGACACTTAGATCCCAAAGGGCAGCCTCCAAGTCAGGCTGTGAGGAGATGTGGGGTAGGTGAGATAGGATGGGAGGAGAGTGTGGGGGTGCCTGGAGGAAAGGAGTGGTCCAAGCCTGCTGAACCCATCCTCTGGGTAAGCACGAGGGGTAAGCTGAAGTGTCAGGGATTTTAAAGGAGCAATCTGCTTTTATACCTGAATGATGGACTGCAACTCCTGGATTTTAGTCTTCATCATCTCGTTTTCCCGCTCCAGCTCCAGAACCTGTTCCTTTTTGGGTCGGTTCTCAATATCATTTTTCAGCTTCAAAGACTGGTTCCTCTCCAGCTTGCACTCCTCTTCCACCTTGTTCAGGCGATGCTTCAGCTGGTCAATCTGGAGCAGTCAGGGAGCAATGAAAAAGAGAACGAGGAAAGGAAAGGAAAGGAATTCTTCCTGGCTCTGATATTTAGTGCTCTGAAAACACTCTCACTTCCAGGTGAAAACATAGGTGGAAAAAATAGCTTAAACTGTGAATGCTAGCAGAGAGTAGATAATTGGGTGTGGAAAGTCCACAACTGAACTGGTGAAATCTCAAGTACAAACCTGCTACTTGCCAGCTACAACTCACGTGGGCTGGTTGGGAACTTTTAGAACACCTGGACTAAAAAAAAGTGGCACATCCTCAACCCTCCAATAAATAAAGAGATATGAAACAGAACTAACACTTAGGAGGCTGACCACAGATTGTGCTTTTAGCACATGGACTATCTGGATCAGGAAAAATGGGAGCTTTGAGTTCTGGATAGGAAAGAAGGGTTCCCAAAACAAAAAAAGTAATGTCTGGTGTAAAACGTCTGATATCATTGGTTCAAAGCTAAAACCCAGCATCCACTATGGGTAGTTTTCACTCCATCTCATGTGTCCCACACACATAAGGAGGAATTCTATGGCACTTGAAGTATTTCTCTGTAATTCCTAAATTGCCTCAGCCTGTTCCAATGCTCCATGTGAGATTTTCTGAATAAACCCCCAGCAGCTGTAGTGCAAGTCTGGACAACTGTGCCAAGATATTACTGAGCCTGAAAAGCTGAGATTAGGTTTTTACCAAAAAATAATGTTTTAAATTTTATTTTTACTTGCGTTCAGTTCTGTTAATTCATTATCTGCCATTAATACACACCACTGCAGTTGGCACTTCTGTACAGTGATGAAGTTGGCAGTTGGCACTTCTGTACAGTGATGCCCTAACTGGGTAAGCAAAGCACATGAGAGCTCTACACCATTCTGCTGTGAGAGGAGGCCTCGTTCTCCTGCATGCCACTGGCACCCTCCATTGCTGCTCCTCACTAAAGCACCCCAGAACATTTATCTCACCTCTAACTGCAGATCTCGGCTCCTTATCACTGCCATGCTCTTCTCGTCACTCAGCTGGGCATATCTCATGGCCAGATTGTAGTTCTCATCTTTCACCTTGACCAGCTCATCATTGTAGTTGTTCCTCTCCTCCTTCATCTTGTTGTACCTCTCCTGGAAGGTCAGCAGCTCTATCTTGTTCAGCTTTAGCTGCTTTCGCTCATCCTCCAGCTGGCGGGACTTCGCCAGGAGCTCACAGCGCTGCACATCCTTTGTCTTCACTTGCTGCTGAAGCTTGATGATCTCATTCATTAGGAAATGGGTAAGGCCTTCATGTCCCTCCTCCACTGGAAATGTTTGAACAGCTTATCAAGGTCTAGTGGAGTATCTTATTTAAGTTACTTTATTAATAAGGTAATAAGAAGGATCAGCAGAATTAAGAAGCAAATGTCCCAGAATATGTACAGAGGTGCAGAATTTGCACAAGTTCATACACATCTGTATGTCTCACTGGGAACAGTACAAATATTCACAGCACACAGGTATCAGATTCACAATATACACACATACAGCTTGTCTGAATAGATGAAGCCTTTACATTTGTCTTGTTTCAGCTGAGCCTGTGGAAATAGCACAAACTTTGCAAAATGAATCTGTACAAGTACAATGAATCTGAATGCTTCAAATGTCCTGCACATGTGAAGGTCATCAGTGTAATTTAGTACATTGCTCCAATATAGCTTCTCTTGAGATTTCTGGTAATGCCTATCATTCTATTTGAAGCTCTTCAGCTTCATTCAGACAGCTGTGATGTCCCTTTGCTTTATACATTTCCCATTGCTACCACATTTTGCTTTGAAGGGGACTGAAAAGCTGCAAAATGCTACAACAAGATTAGCTTTTATTTCCAGTTCTTGCCTGAAAAAGACCAAGCCAGCCGTCCAGATAGCCCTTACTTCAACAGGCTCCTTTGTGATTGATTCTACTCACCAACAATAGTGGAAAATCTCCGCGTAGGTTCTTTCCCTGTCACCAGTTTGTAGAGTTCAGGGTAGTAAAACTCCAGGCTCTCTAAGAACACTACATAGCCCCTTTGGCCCTTGGTGTGGAGGATGTCCAGCAGTCGGCCTAAGTACAGACAGCAGAGAGGGGACACATCAGCACCACCAGCAGCACAAGCAAGGACCACATCCCTGCAGTCAGATCTGCTTAAAGTTCATCTCTGCCACGGCAACGCACTCTGCAAAATCTGCCTGATTAACTGAGTTCAGCTGAACTCATAAAGTAATGCCATGAATTCTATACGTTTGTGCTGATCATTATTCTGAAGGAGTGTGGGCAAATTGGTCTCTGGAACAGAAATTTCGAAGGACAAGTTATTCAGTGCAGCCTTTACCAGGCAAGGATGGCAGATCCTTCAGTGACAAATCACAAAGTATTGCAAGACAGCTGAAAAGCTACTCCTGGAATGGCACTGGCTGCTGCTTCTGTTAAGTGAAATATTTGCCAAGGCTTTGATGGGAATTTGAACCCCACGAGCTCCAGTCTGCACAGCACTGGAGAGAGTCTTTGTTATCAAAATAGCAGCAGCAGAATCCCCCCTTACTTTAAATCTCCTGTAAATAAGAGATAGGGTTTCCATTTGATAATCTGTAACTTGATACATACTCCCTCCAGGTTTAGCAAGGCAATGCTGTTCAGACAGGGATGTAGATGTAGCCATTCACCAGATAATTACCTGCTCTGTTAATTTTGGAGGGCAGCATAAGTGAGTTGAGCACCTCATCTTCATCCTGCTCATCGATGACCTTGCACTGCCGTAGGTAGGGGGTCAGTTTGGCTGGGTTGATGTAGCGGCTCAGCATGTGCCGGTTGCATTCCACATTCTCCCACAAAGCTTCCTCCTCATCTTTCAGTGTCTCCAGGCAGTCATCCATCTCTGGCTCTGCTCCTTACCAAGGGAAACAATTGGCAAATGAACAGCAAGCAGGACACCTTAAATCCTGCTATTTTGTTCTTCCATGTTATATGGGATGAGCTCAGGACCACTTCTGACTAATGTTGAATTTGCCCAATATTGAAGCTGCTTGAAGTGCAGCCTGTCCACAGCTCATCTGGGAAATGACAGTTCACAGAAGTGCTATCTTGAGTCTATGAACTATTGCTCATTGCTCTCCAGTGATGAATCTGCACTCAGCCAACTCCACCAAGCTCTCTACAAGCCAGAGAACTCCTCTGCTCAACAGAAGCGATGGCAAAGGGCAGGGCACAAGGCAAGAAGGGAATGAACCTGCAGAGCTCAGAGCAGAGACAAATACTGGCTGCAGGCAATGAAGGCTTTCATCCTCACCTGCTGTGCTCCTCTCGGCTGTACTGATGTCAACCTGCACAGATGTGATGAGCCAGCACCTGTAAGTGGCTGCACACAAGGATAGTTAAGTCACCAGCAGGCAGGTCCGTGTCTGTTGTGATGGACTGAGGGGTCTGAGGGCAGGTACCTGTGAGCTCAGACCTTGCCTTTCCCTGCAGGAGGGGGCAGGTAACAGCATTGTATCACTGAAGTCTGAAAATGTTCTTGACTCATGCAAATATTGTCACATGATTTCTGAGTGCTTGCTAAGCAATTTCCTGCCAGCTCCTAATTTGTGCCCAGCTCATTAGAGAAGGTTACATGGTAGGCTACAGTGAGGCAAGGAAACTTGTACTGAAGTTAGAACTAAAGAAACTTCGTAATAAAAATCTTTCCTTCTTTATTATGTAATAAATATTAACCTTTAAACAAGTACTATTTTTTGCATTCTAGTTTTCACAGGACTTTGTGATCCAGTGGCACGTGGAACATAAGCTTCTATTTCAAGTTCAGACCAGTGGAAGAAGAATAAGCAGTTCTTGGGTCATGTGAGATGAGAGCTGTGCTTTATGAGGCTTTGCTGGTAATCAGTAACTACAGACCTCAAAAGCAACATGTTTTTCCCAGCTCTCAGCTTTAGGAGCTGGGGAGCAGCCTGTGTTACACTGAGCATCCCTGGGCAAAACCAGCTTGTAAATTGCATAGCCAAGGGCTATTAATTCCTCATTTTGAAAACTAAAGCCAAAAGTGCCAATCTGCTAAATAACGTGTTTGTCAGTGTTCTCACACAATGAAATACAGGATATTCCTACCAACAAAGAGCACTCTCTCTGCTTGATGCTTTTAAAGCTTTCCCAAATTGTCAAAAATCCTAGTCTGGGTTTCAATATCTCTGTGAGAAAAATTTGGATGGGTTCTTCATAGTACGGCCAAGTTAGGGGAGTACTGTCAGGGGCTTTGTTCTTTTCCTGTACTCCAGCAGAGTTCTTTTCTTTGCAGCTTCACATCCTAGGAACCACTTATTCCATATTTGCTCTGGTGCTTGCATGTAGATAGATTACTCCAGTGACTGGTATTAAATATTCTGGGAGAGACAACAGCCCTCAGAGGGCAAGGAAGAGCAGGGCAGCTCAGTGGGATCCAGAATCATCGGGGCAAGGCTGTATGGGAAAAATCCCCCTCATCTTAGGAACTCCACACTAGCTGGATGAAATTCTCACTGAATGCCAGTATTTATGTGTGGTAAAAATGATAAAGCAGCAATGAGCAGAATAAAGGTTAAACAATAGAAAAAAGCTTTACAAAACAGGTTGCAGTGGGGAGAATGCTAAAGGTGAAGGAGCTTCATCTGAAGTCCACACACATTCCCATGAACCTTACTCTCCAGCACTTATTCTGGGAGTAACTCTTTCATTTCAAAGGTGAATTTAACAAACAGTACATAATTGGAGAAGCTGGACTTTGGGGAGTAGAAAGCAGTGAAGCAGAAGGTCACACAGTGCCTCAGCCATCTCACAGCCTCAGCCATCTCCTGCAGCTGAAAAAAGGAGTGTCACAGGCCCTTTAATTTCTGGGAGTGTACCAGAGAGCTCATGGATGGATCTCAGAGTGCAAAAGAAGCACTTGCCTGAATTTCATAAAATGCAAGATATCTTGTAATCTGCTGCGCTGAACCAGAAATTATTGCACACTGTCAGCAGTTCCCTCAGGACATTAGTAAGGGACTTCTCCACTAAATGATTCAAAGAAGAGTTCACTCATCAGCGCAATTCTCAACATGAACACATTTTTTTTACCTGACATTAAAAAAAAAACTTTATCAAATAGTCCCTTGTGTATGGGCATAGTACATCCACACTGTTATTCTAAGGACATAATGTTTAATGGGAAAGCAATAGGGATATGGCTAAGTGGCTAAGAATTTTGAAAGGAGATTTCTGGTTGCAAACTCCTGTTTAACACAGCCTCTTATCAGGAGCAAGCCCTGAGAAACGACATTTAGTGAAATGGTCCTTCATTGCCATGTAGGAATGTCAGACTCTCCCTTTTGCTTTCTTCTTTGGAATTCCACCTTGGAAATGCCAGAAGCACAGCTAAGCTCTGTCCTAACTCCCTGTGCTGTCCATCAGCTCTCAGGGATGTGTAGGAGGTATCCCTGCTCTCCTTCCTGGAGCCTGAGGTGTTGCCTTTGTTGTGTTTCTTTGACCAGGCTGGTCTAAGAGTACAACCCCCATGTAACTCCACAGGACAGGGGCTGTATTCCAGAGAAAATAGCAATGACCAGCTGATATTAGTGCAGAACCCCTCGTACTGTGCAAATAATTCTTTGATTTAGTATTTAATATGTTGAATAGGAAACAAAATGCTTGTGATTGGTTGAAATTTTGGTGTGCTGGTCAAAAACCCAGATGTAACAACAGTAACTCAGTGGGAAACCAATAAAGGTCTTGTATTACTGGCTTTAATTTTGAAAGTTTTTAGCAGCACATGCATTTTCCAGGCATTTAATAGCCTTATTCCCTGTTTCTGTCCTTCCTTCCTATGATGATGTTGGAGAAAAGTTGTTTCCACTTACAAAATTAACAATGACAGATTTAAAATGTTTTTAAATGTGTAATCACTTATTTAATCTGATCTTTATTACCATTATCTACTTTGTGATTCCAACACCTCTTGAGCTGTAAGCTAACACATCCAGGAGTTGTGATATGTCACAGAAATACTACAGCATCCGTTACAAATCACAGGTGTGAAGTCACAGGCTTGGACTGACTTCAACAGACATCAAGCAAAAAGAAATCAGAATCACCCCAGCAGTTAAAAAATTGCTCTCCTGCTGCTCCTTTCAGTAGTTAGTATACAAAATAGCTTTTAACTGCAGGAGAGCTTAATCCAGTAATAATCTAGCTAGTTCCATCTATTTCAAAGATCTCTGTCGATGCAGACAAATAAAAGAGAGAATCCCTTTTTACATTAAAAGGAACACTCTGCTCCCCTTGTCTCCTTTTCTCTCTCAGGGACTATCCTTCTGCTGGCTGTTACACACAAATGAATCGTTCTGTGTGTTTGCTGGTTTTTTTCGTGGTATATTTTTCAGCTGAACAAATCACCTTGCAGTTAAAGCTGCTCTCTGTTCTCACTCAGACTCCACACTCGTATGTCAGTGACACTCTCCACTGATCAAGGGAATAAAGCCTGCAGGCTTCAGACCCAGGGGTTCTATAAAGTGCTCATCATCAGGTCACATCTAAAGCTTCATTATTTTTTTTTTTTGCTTTATTTCATGATGGTGCAGAAATTAACCCTTCAGCTGTTTAATTATTTGTATCCCCATGCTCTTAATTCTTGCCAGCCTGTCAATACTGAGGAGCTGCCACGGAGCCGACTGCAAATGCAGGTTTCAGTTGGTTTTCTGATTTCCTGATATTCCCTTTGTGAAATGTGAAAAAAGGGTTTTGTCTTCATACTGAGAAGCAGGAGGAAGTTTATTTTGGAAGAGGTAATCTATTGTAATGTTTTGGATTTATGCATTTGTCACAGACGCTCACAGATTGGCAGTATTTAAAAAGAAATTACAGCACACAAAATGTTTTGCAAATTAGAAGTTAATAACAGAATTTTATGTTAAATACTAAGTATGAAAGAATTACATATAAATCATCATACTTAAACCAAAAACATAGATGAAAATAACACTCTAAAACTGTGTATATAATTATCCTCAACATCTTGAGGGTGTTGTTCTACATCCTCTTTCTCTGCACATCTCTAGATTCCGTGGGGCAATGTCTTTTCTCCCTGCAGTTTGTACAGCACCTCACATGACAAAGTGTAACAACTGGGTGATTTTCTCAAAAGCTGCTTGTGTGGATATGTGCAGATTTGCAATATCAGAGCACCACAAAACCACAAAGGGATTTAGAGCTATTTTTACTTTTAGAGGAAAGTCACAGTTTAAAGTGTGATAAGGAAATTATATTCCTTTGCTTAAGGACAGGAGAGCTCTGTGTGCCCTCCAGGCTTTCTGAAATGCTGAATACCAGCAGTTTCCAATTATGTTGGCTGCTCTCTGGATGTTCTGTAGTACTGAAAACCACTTTTAAAAGGCTTAAACATTGATAAAGAAGACTAAATTTGCTTACCTATACTTTCAATTTTTTTCGACACAGATGTCTAAACCTGGACTCCCAAAAGAGAGGAGTCAGTGTCTTCATCTGCCTTTAAGAATTTGCACTTTATATCCATTCTCTGTACCTCGGTGTCCCCACCTGAAAACAAGGCTGCTAATAGGGATGTTTATGACGAGGTAGGGCTTGTTAATTAGTGACTGCAAAGCACATGGAACCACCAAGATGGAAAATCCCCAGAAAAATATTTATTACTAGTGCAGTTTTATTACTTTAGACTTTGCAGAACACTTTCTGAAGGCAGCAGCATTGTTGAATGGGGTGGGCTGTATTTCTGTTTTGGGTCATAGTGATCTGTATGAAAAGAACCATTCTGTGTTCCTCAGAACCCCTTCTTTATACAAGAGATTCAACCAGCTTACTTATTTCAACAAAATATAAAAGGAAAAAATATAGAATAAGAGATACCAAAGTAATAGAAGAGCAAGAAGCTTTAAACACAAAATAGGATTATTTTTGCACAAAAAATGTCCTATTCAATTCAATTGAGTCAATCTTCCTGTTCCACACAGCCTACAAAAGAAACCCCAAACACCAGCAGACCTGCAAGGCTTCAGTGAGGTAAAGCTAAATCTTCAATGATAGCCACAGTCATGAGTAGCACTCCCATTTTCTGAACAAAAGAGAGAGAGAAGTAAGCAAACCAAAGTCCCCAGCTGGTTCAGAGAGCTCTGGAGGCATCTTCACCTGCCTTCAGAAGAGAGAAAGAAAATTCCCTTCATTTTCGTAACTATAAGCTCAACAGCCAAGTAAGAGAACAAGAAATGAAGAATTCTATCATGTTATTCTGCTTCAGTATTTCTGAAAAAAATAAAAAGCAAGCAATGGAATAAATCAGAGATTTATGTCTAATCACTATTCCTGTCCTAACAGAAGGAGGTCAGAAGAATTAATACTCTTGGAACTGTCTTTAATTATCTCTTTCTTTGTCTTTTTTTCACTTTCCTAATAACAGATACCTAAGAACAGAAAAGTCCATCTCAGGAAAAAAAAAAGACAGGGCAAGGCATACATAAAGCACAGATCAGTTATTGATGTTGTCAGTCAGGCCACCCAAGAGTTTGCTTCGTACCACCTAAACCAGAAAACACCATGTGCAACAAAGACAGACAGGTTTTCAATACTGCAGGATAATATTGCCTAAGAGCTGAACAATGCTGAATTCCACACTTAGTATATTGAGCTTTAGTCTGTTTTGAAGTTGCAAATGAAATCCTACACAATTTCCATCACTTTCTGGAGAAAAACTATTAACACATTAAGAATATTATTTTGAAATATTGTTCAAAAGATGCCAATCAGTGCAGCAATACTTCTTAGGGTACTGTAATGATTTCTTCTTCATAAAAGGCTGAGGTCTCTGCTTTCCCATTTTACACTCCACCTGCTGGGAGTATCTGGTCTGTGTCTCCCTCAAGTCTGGCAGCTTTAGAGCCCCAGAGCTCCCTCCACCTGATCTCACAGGAAGGAAATGACTCATTTTGCTCAATGGCCAACAGACAGGAGGTTGTGCTGCCTCAAACAGGCAGCATCCAATCACATTTGGATGTAGAACTTACATTATTGATAATAAACAAAGAAAATGGAAAAATCCTCCCCTACAAATAGCTTAAAAGATGTTTTGACAACTGTCATTTTTCTGTGTGTCACTATTTCCTACACACAATGAAGCTGCTTCCACTTCTGGCAGTGACACTGCCACTGAGAGAGAAGCAAATTTGGGGGGTGGATTCATCTCACCATTTTGAATTAGGCATGAATTCAGAAATCTAGTTCCTCTAGAAAATGGAAAATGTTCTGTTCAAAACTTCATTCCACCATTTTGTACTTCCACCTTGGAATGCCCTCCAAAGATTGGTTTCTAGCAACCCCAAGTGATCTGGGTTCCCTCTGGGGTCTGTGGAGAGATTTGTCCTTCTGATGTCAATATCTACACTGGTGATCAGATAGATATTATTCTGTTTTCAGTTATTGTTTGAGAATCTGATACCCAGGTCTAGAAACTGTCAGTGCTACCATTATTCAATGCTAATGTAAAAAAAGGTAAATGAGAAATGAGAGAGGAACAGTGAGAGATGCTGAAAAAAAAAGTGAAGAGAGGAGAGAAAGACAATATTTCAGGGTGAAAAATGGTGAGGTCAAGGGAAAAGGAAATATAAAAAGGGAACAGGAAAAGGAAATATAAAAATGGAATAGGAAAAGAAAAAGAAAGTTAGAGAAAGAGGAACTCAGAATGAAAGTGAGGAATAGAAGTGAGACAGAGATGAGAATAGGAAAGGCCTTATTAAAGGCAAAGGCAGGGAATGTGGGGTGTGGTGTAAAGCAAATTAAGGAATAAATAGGGAAGGACCTTCCACAGATCCTGAAACATTAGAAATCAGTGCTACTTCTGAGCATGCAAATCAAGACAATGGCACAATAATTTAAATAAATAATTTACCACAGGACTTTAGTGCATCTACTTTAAAGGATTTGCAAAGTAGCAGTGGAGAGCTGAGTGCCTGACATTTAAAAAATGCTTTAATCTACACGTGCTCCATCCTGTTCTGCATGGTGATGAGGAGGGCAGCAGAAATCACTGTGCTAACGTAGTACAAATATGTGTATATAGCTGCCCTTCTGTTCTGGAGCAGCAGCAGCTACTGACACAAGCACTTCCTTTCAACTCCCGTGTGCTAAAAGCCAAGATTAAAAAAGAAGCTGTGGTCCTCAGGCTGCCAAGGCTCATGAGAATGCTGGTCCAACAAACACCTCAGGAGTCATTTCTGGGTCCCAGGTTATTTTTTTCTTGAGACTGACTCACTTTGTTTTTACAGTTCATAATGAGACTCTCATCAGCTCAGGAGGAGGAGGCACAGCCGGGGGCAAGTCCTGTGTGTTTAGGAGGAGCCTTGAATTAAAAATTCAAGTTGCCCATAGATGCAAATAGCTTTGATGACAGTAGGTTAGGTCCCAGTAAATGTGTGCTTGAATTACAAAACCCAGCATTTTCTTTGGTACAGAGAGCCAGTGTTTGTGAGGGATTTCCACAAACTGAGAACCTGGTAAGGACAAAGGTTCATTAACTGGTACATATGAAACCTGCATTACCCTGGTACAGACAGCCTGATTCTTATCAGTGTTATTAACACCTCACTTCTATTAATACCAGTCACATCAGGAACAGAGAAAGAAGTGTAGCTCTGCCAAACAAAACTACTTAAGTCTGTTTCTTAAAAGAATTGTTGCTTTCTACAAACTCTTACAGTAGAGAAGTTTAAACAAAGTAACAGAGAGAAGAACATCTTCCACGTAGTCAGATAATGACCCTCTGTAGGTGATACTCTCATCTCCAAGCAGTCAAAGGATAGCACAGAATGCATTTGAGGAGAGGACTGCACCCTAGTTAAACAATCTCCAAATTCGGGAACAACTGACAGTAAATGGGAAGGCCATTCTTAACACAGAAGAGGTCACACTCCAATCTTGAATCTGTCAGATAATCTCACTGTAATTCACCATGGTCCAAGGAAGTTTGAAAATAATATTTCATATAGTAGGCTTTATAACATGGCAGGAAAATAAGACAGAAACCTGTATGAAGAATCATAGAATCACAGAATATCCTGAGATGGAAGGGACTCACAAGGATCATTGAATCCAACTCCTGGCCCTGCACAGACACCCCAACAATCCCATCCTGTGCCTGACAGCATTTCCAAACTCTCCAGGAGCTCTGGCAGCCTGGGGGCCATTCCCTGGGGAGCCTGTTCCAGTGCTCAGCCATCCTCTGGTGAAGAACCTTTCCTTCATATCCAACCTAAATCCCTTGGTACACAGCTCCAGCCATTACAGAATCCTACAGGTAGTCAAAACACATCAAATACTAAGAATGAACAAATAAGAACCCAATTCTCATAACCCTCCTATGAAGATCAACTTTAACAAACTACTCCAAACACATGAAAAACAACCCCTATGCAAACGGTTTACTGCACTATAAGAGCAGCATGCATTGATTGTGATGAAAATATGATTCAGTTAAATATCTTAAATGCACTCTGCAAAAGTGTAATAGCTCCCCACCCAGCTCTGTGAGGACTTACCTATTCATGTTTAGTCCCTAATTGCTGACAGCATATTCTGTTGAATCAAGCACTGGCCAGTCTACTAAGGGTGATGACTCCCATGGTTCACATATACATTTTGCTCATTTTATGTAAATGCATAGCTTTATGTAGATAGAACAGATATCTACACCTTATTCCTCTTTGTGACCTCTTCCTAACTATTATTTTAAAATATATTATAATTTTAAAGAACAGGCTGCTCTCTTGTAGCTCCACTGCAGCTCAAACAGTGTCATACAAATGCTCCATAACCAACACCTCACTGGAAGAAGGGAGCTTCCCTCCTAGTCACAGTCTGCCACAGTGCTGGATGCTCTGCTCTTTGACCAAGCCCTTGTACCTTGCTCAGAGCTGCAGGAACATCTCAGCCAGCAGGGCACAACACACAGAGCACAACTGGATGAGAAAAAGTCTACAACAGATCACAGAAGCCAGGCCTAGGAAGGGCAAAGCAGCAACCAGAAGGAGCTTGGTATTTTGTTGCCGGAAATTAGAATCTTCCTTTCATATGGAAAGGGTTGTTCTTGTTTTATGAATAGATTTTCCCCACTTGTGCTTTCTGGTCACCTCCTCTTCTTCTTGCTCTGTGCCCTCTCTGTTTTTGCACCAGTGTTGTGGCACTGTGTCGTGTAGCTCCGGAAACCTACACCCACCATCCTCTCTCTCAGACTCACTCTCTATATATAGCAGACAGAAAGGTGCTGGGGGCTGCCTTACTTCCCTTTTCTTCTGAACACAGCTTGTGGGTAACTTTCAAATATGACACCACTGCTGAGGAAAGTCTTAGAGGAAGTGTTCTCACTGCCACAGAGAGCTGGGGGCTCTGGATGGAGCAGGAAGGGCCTGAGCAGGACCTCCAACAGGTCCTTTTTTGCTGCAGAGAACCCAGCTGGGTTTCCTTGGCCATTCCCTGCCACCAAAGGCCTGCACCCAAGAGCAGGGAAGTAGTCTCTGGAAAACAGAGAGACAATTCACTCTCCATCTTGCAGGAGAGCTCCTGTAAGTCACTTCTGTAACAATCTAAAGCAAAAATTGTCTATTTGTACATTGTCTGTCCATTATTTCTTAGGGTAAGGTCTCCATGACCTTGTCTTGCTGTCTTGGGGGAGAGATAATGCCAAATACTTGGTAATTCTATATTTTCTATGTTCAAAGCATTGCAAGGAGGAATTAAGCATCTTCTGTTGCTCTCTCCATAACTAAGCCCTTTGCTCTGATGATAGAGAATAAAATACTGTAAAGCTTTCATGTGGAAAATTTATCCCCAAAGAATTAACTAACCATGGTAAGAGACTAAACTCTGGTCTCAGCAGGAAACTCTGGTCAGTTCGGTACATGGTTAATGTGCATTTTTTTTTAAAAGACCAAATAAAAGAAAGTACTAAACCAGCAATAAATCTGACTATCTGTCTTCACCTGGTGTGGTTCTTGACCATAAGTCAACATAAGAAGAAGTATGAGAATTGTATTGAATTCTCTGCTGACTGTGGAAATAAATATTTGTGAAAATAACAACTGTAAAGTGATGCCAGAATTACATTCCATCTGTGAGCATCCCAGCCTTTGAGGGTGGGCAGCTGCTGTTAAAACAGTATCTACAAAAAATACTACAAAGGCAAGATTTGCAGGATTATTTGCACCCAAACCCTGATCTTCAAGAGATGTTTAACAGTACAAAGGTGTGGTAAGCAACTCAAAATCAGGGGAAGTTTGTGCAACTTATGCCTTGAAGCAGAACAATTCCTTAGCACAGGCTGACAACAAAATCATTTGCAGAATGTGCATTTGTTTTAAATGCAGAGTTGCATTTGTGTCTGAGGTGAAGTTACACACAAGATGAGCACAAGCAAATGGCTCCCACGCGTGAGGATTGATTTCCCCTATTTCTCATTCCTACTCAAGGGCACATCTCATAATTAGGGTCAGCTTTTCTAAGAGCACAAGTGGTATTTAGGCATCCAAATAAATGGCCAGATTTTTGCAAGACTTGCCTCAGAGTGTGGGATAAGGTGGTGTTATGAATCACGGGGCTGCTGAGCGTTAAACACTTCTTAAAGTCAGGGCTTTTATACGCACTTAAATGGAAGCTGAGCGCTTTCAAAAATCTTCTCACTACTGGAACATTCTTCAAATTCTAAGTATTGGAAAAATGGGCCTTTAAAGCTTTGTGAGGTGCTAATTTTTACATGAATAGGGAACTGCTCTCTATAGCACCTATAAATCTGGCTGGCAGCAGTATTTAAGTAGTTCTGGTTCTCTAATGTTGTATAAACTCTCCAGCAGCACACATTCCATGGGGAAGAGGGCAGATGCTGTGTGTCAGTGCTTACCTGTGTTAATTCTAACCCTTCTGAAGCTGTGAAATAAATATTTTTCTAGCTAACAGGTGATGACAAACAGTGCTGATGCATCAATCTCTTTTCAGCATATTGTCTCCAGCCACAACTGAGATTTTAAGAATTAAATGAAATTTTAAGCTTTGAACCCTCTGAGACATAATAAAAGAAGGGTTCTTTCTACATGACTAACAGTATTTCTTTCTACAAGGAACCAAAACAAATTTATTTTTCTTAAGCTCAAAAGCTAATACAGTGCAGAAACTGTATGAGGTTTTAGATTAGACTCTCCTTTCATCATTAGTTGCTCTATTTATCTTTTTTTTTCAAAGCCGGTGAGTTCAGCCTTGCAGAATCCATGCTGCTGACTCAGCTAACTGAGCCAAAACTCATAAAAATCTATTTAAAAAAGGTCCAATGATTTTATTTTCTAATCGTAAATATGAAATTTAATTAGCATCTCATTGCTAACGAAGTCACCGTGGAAGACAAGACTGAGGAATTAGGCACAGGGATGGAACATCAAGCGTAAGACAAAGCAACTGTTATGCAGGAGCCAGTTTAACTCCTGCTGTTCCCCACTCATGTTTTAGATTTTCTAGGAATGATGTGCTGTGTTCACAGGTTTCCTCCTCTGATAGCAAGAGCTCTCTCTGCGGCAGTAACTACTCCATCATGATACCCCATCATGCGAAATACAAGATAACAACAGATAAGGTTCACTCTGGGTTAGAAAAAGAAGCAAGGCAGAGCGAGTTGGATCTGAATTCAAAATCCTGTTTTGTCATAAGCTACTCAGGTCAGCAAGTGTTTCAAATCCTGTAAAAGCAATAGACTCATCAAATGAGAAAAGAACTCTCATTATTCTCCAGGGTACTGCAAACATCAGAAAGATTAAAGGAATTTTTTTTAAGGGAGCATATGGAGAATTAAAAAAGCCTCTTCAAATAGAAATATGCCCAGCCTGTTCATTAATAGCATTTTTAGAAGCTATGTCCTAGGCTGACATCAGCACTGAGGTTGGTATTACTGGGTGGAATTCTGTCTACTGGGAGCTTCCTCTGCCACCTTCTCCCTGAGTTCTTGAGAGGCTGGCAGCTCTTGCTCTGACTTTGCCCACCCAAGTCTGCAGGAGGGGGTTTCACAAATACATTTCCCTGCAGAGCAGCACAGTTACCTGAGCTGAAGGTGGGGACAGGAGCTCTTGTGCTGCCCCACGAGGAGCCTGGGGAGGGAACAGAGGAGGGGACTCGGTGCCAAGTGGGCAGGAGCCGTGGGAGAGCTCTGCAAGGGCTGATGAACTGCAGTAACCACAAAGCTCTGCTTTCTCCCCACACTCACACTGAAATTGTTCACAGCAAGGCAGTGTGGGAGGAAGTGTTTACAGGACCTTGCCTGAGAGCTACTAATTATTAATAATTCCTGGATTGCTAGAAAAGCTTTAGGTGTAACTCTGTGAGTGGGCAAGCCCCTTGGGTGCTCTGAATGACAACATGCTCTGGGGTAAAAAGGAGTTCATTAGCACTGGTCCTGGTTACTGATACGTATCAGTGCAATTTGATATCACTGTTACATGATCAGTCACTTGCAACAGCAAACAGCCACACCCCAGCCACGTTATCACCAAGATGGACGGGGGTAACACTGGACATTTTCTCAGCAATGCTGCTGCTGAGGTGAATGGTGGAGTTGAGGTGAACTGAGCAAGGACCAACAGTTTTCCTCAGACAATGGATGCACAGTCCCTGGTATCTTCAGTGCAGTGGTGATGTCAGCCTCTGTAAATCTGACTTATCTGAGTTCAAATTCCTGAAATAACTCTTTGTTTCTTTCTAATATTTATGATGCCACTTACCCTAGCAAGGCAAAAAAGGGAATTAAACTTTTCCACTCCACAGTTAGAGGATCTGAAATGGATAGTTCCAGTAAAGCATATTTTTAAAGAATAAGGCAATTTTAAAACAATAGCCATATGCTCCTTTTGGATTCTTATATGCAAACTTTTAGCACTTAGCCAAAAATGTTGCTGTTCCTTTTCAGGACAGAATGGTCCAACTGGGGGCTCAGAATCTACATTCAACCGTCAGAAGACACTCACTCCACTCACTGTGTTTTTCTCTGGAGGAAATAAGGATTGCTGGTTTGGGCAGCAGACAGCTGTTCAGTTTCTCTTGGGCTTGTATAAAGCTAAATTCATGGTAGAATAAACTTCTGGTCTGACCTTACAGAGTTCACTGGCAGGAACCACTTCTAGGCACAGACAACATAAGACAGAAAGCCAAGATGTGGCATTGCCCAGCCCACAGAAGCTGATGCTCTGATCTGAAACCCAGCAGAACAACCTGTGTTACTGCAGCCAACTGTATGTGTGAAGCATTCTCCACAGGAGAAAAGAACTGGAAGAATATACCAGATGAAAATCTGATTTTGTCAGTGAGTTTAGAACCCTTGCTAAAGCAGAATGGCCTGCCTCTGCTTTCAAGCAGATTTTTTCATTTGCTTGGTGCATTGCTTCATTTCCCTCAGTCCCAAAGTGGAGGTGAGTGATGCCTTCAGCTCTCAGGTCTGTTGTGCAGAGAGCAGTTTGCCAGTTACCTTCTCTCACTTCATGGGACTGGCCTGGGAATCAGAATCAGAGAGGAGGAGCAAAGGAGATATTAAACAAGACAAGTGAGGTGAGTCAGACAAACTGGGCACTGAAGGGAGAGAGGACTTGGGATGTCCTGTGGGGTCCAAAGGAGCAGTAACAAACCACTCTCTGCCTTTTTTCATGTTCTTTCCTCACATATTTGAATGTTCAAATCTTCTTTACTGTTCAGTCCCTTGTGCAGAAACTCTACTAGATCTGTGCTGATGGCATTAGCTATTTAATAGCCCAAATTCCTAAATGCATTCAAGATTTCTAATACTACCCTGCTCAATTAGCTTTGGGTTTCTGTACTATTGTCATGTTAAAATGATGCAGTTGCAACGAGTTTACATTTTTCTGCATTGCAGTACATACTACAGTGGATCAGGAGCTTGTCACTAAATCCACAGTCTTCAAAAGGGGATTCCAATTCTGATCATTTCTGCCTCAGACCTAGCATTTTCCAGTTGTTCCTTGCAGAATATCCTTCCTGATACTGTATTCTCCCATGGCTTCTAAGGCAAATATCAAGGCAGCACCACTCTCCCAGGTGTGCAGCCCTTGTTGGTCAGTGATTCAGTGAAGGTGTTGCTGACAACAGCATTTAATCCAGCAAAACTGCCTGAATGCTGCTCTCAGTATGGATATGGATGAGTCACAAAAACACCATTCTGTAGTGTAACACTCCATATGAAAATACTCAAGTATCACTTTTCCTTCAGGCCCCAGACTTGCAGATTAAAAAACCCAACAGATTCAGTGTTTCCAGCCTTACGGGAAATGTAAAACTCCTTCACTTTTTTTGAACAAATCAAGCAAGAGGAAAACACATTCTTTTCTATCCTGACACAAAAGTTTAAACATTTTTTGTTTCATACTACATTGATATCTTTCATGACATAAATTGCAAAAAATGAGAGAATAAAAGAGGGAAAGGAAACCTTCTAAAGGAAAACATGTTAGGCTTGGGTTTTTCTGAAAAAATGTAACTGGAAATACAGGAATATGTTACTGGAATGATGAAGCACACACAAAAGACTCTTAAAAATTAATTTTTGAGACTTATTCTGACTTACTTTGGGAACTGTGATGAAACACTAGCAGTGTAGGAGCAGGAAAGAAATCTCACCTTAAGCTTGTTTTTCTTCCTCAGGAAAAAAGTCAGCTCATGAATAGTAAAGAAGGTGGGAAAAATGTATGGAATTTTCTATTTTCAGTCACTGCAAATCATTAGTGAAAAGAACTTGATGATCTCACTTATTACCTCATTAAAAACTACAAAAAACGTATGGAATGTAAACTACCTTCCCATGGTACTCAGAGACGTGATTAATGTTGGACTTGGCAGTGCTGGGTTAACAGTTGGACTCAATGACCTCAAAGATCTTTTCCAACCTAAATAATTCTGTAATTCAGAGAAAGCCAAGCAATAGAAATGCAGGAAGCAGATGCTGGATAGACACTGTGACTTGTTCTTGTAAAAGACTGGGATGCACCAGTAGAATTTGGAGAGAATCAACACAAAATTGCAACCAGGGAGGAAAGGTTCTTTCAAACACAGACTCCATGCAATGAACCAGTTTGGTCTGTCAGTAGTGTAGGTCACTAGTATTTGAATCAAGATGTGAAAAGCCAAAAGCCTTCAAATGGTCTTATAAATGTGATAAAATGTCGGTTCATGATCAAGGAGAAAAGTTTCAATCACCATTTTCACTGTAGTTTGGAAATATATCTGGTGTAAAACCGGTTGAAACACCCTTTGGGTGTTTTCCCAATTTCATCAGGATTCAAAATCCCCAGAGGAAAATATCTGAAAGGTGTCTTTATTAGTATTTCAAATCTTGGAGGAACTTACTTTTGTGCTTAAATACATTAAATGTGTATAACAACCTATTAACTATACCCAGACTGGTTTCAGGTATGGGAACAGCTAGACTGGAGATGTTTATACACATATAGAGCTATAAAAATGAAGTGGAAACAACCAATGCTACTGATAACCATATAGATACTGCTACCATACAACTTTTTCTGCATTGAAGGGGAAAAAAAATCCTTATCCCATTTTAAACAGAAACCTTATGTTACATTTAGTCTTCAGCATCTCAATTACAACTTGAGGAAAATTTGCCAGCAAACAAACACCCAGTGGTCAGGAGGTCAATGTGAATCCTTTCCTTGGCTACACTGAAGATGATTCCTCCCCTGAACTACAAAAACCAGGGCTGACTTGGGTAAGTATCTCTGTGTAAGGCCAAGCTGGCCTCAGGGACCAGAACAAACATATCCCTTAATACTACACCAAGTTACTTCACACAGACAAATGCACTGAGGCAACAATTACTACAAATAATATCACACACACAGCTGTATATACATTTATCCTTTTGACAAAACCAGAATGTTACAGCATTTCATTTGACATTTCTGATAGATTTCCAGTGAGATTTGACAAATTTCTCTTTCCTCTTGAGCTGCTAAACAGATTCACTGAAGTAGATGGCATTAGAAAGTAATGCCCCATCCAGCCCTGAAGATAAAATAGGTTTTGCAGGACTAACATAACAGGAATATTCTCCTCACTACATGTTCAGCACTGAGAGCAGACAGTGCACAACATGTTGCCAGTTTTTGGTGCTATTAGTAATGTAGTTTTGTGAGCTGTGAAAAAACCACCCCGTGTGTTTGCTTCTTGTATAAGAAAGCACAATGTTCTTCTTTGCGGGTAAAATGTTACATGGAGATCATCAAGCATGTGAATTCATGGTACTCACAAACTATCACCCTTCCTAGAGCCCAAATATTTGGCAGAAGGTTATGAAGGGAGGTGTTTGAAATCAAAGTTCAGAGAAGACCTTCCTGTTTAACTGAAGTCAGCGTGCAAACCTCCAGCCAAGGGAATCCACTGCCCACAGCTGGGACCCTCCCTGGCAGGGAATAGGCACATCTGTGGTTTTGTCAAACTGCATTTTAAACAGCCCCTGGCACTGCATTCCCCTCTTGCCTGGGAGGAGCACAAGTGAGAGGGTGATATAGGGAGAGAATACAGACTAAAGCAGCAGAGAGAACGAAGCTTTTATCACTCGTTGGACGTGTGCCACAGACACCAATTATATGCATTTGACAGCAACCATTATAATTCCAGAGTCCTTGAACAAATCACAAGCAGAAAGGTTACCTTCCTGAAAATGTTCATTGCCATTAAATAAGTGACCCAGACTAGAGGGTGAAGGCAGCACTTAAGAGAAAATTTGGGAGAAGGGTGGAGATGGAGAATCTTATTACATATAGACCTGAGAAAACCCCACCATTTGTTCTGAAAAAGGCATTGCAGATTCACTGCAGATGCTGGATTCACAGTAAAGCAGCCAGTGTTCTGTAAATGCAAATCCTACAGACAGCAGTGGCAAACAGACAAGAGAGAAATCATTTTTCTCTGGTATCACTGGCAGAACTTGACTAAACTTGGTGGGGTTTATGGTTTTACCCTTCAGTTTGAAAATCACAAGTCCTAGTTCCATATTTCTTTTTAAGTTTAGATTGCTATGGAGGCTACTGCCAAAGAAAGCTGCCATAGGTCAAACTCCACCATCAGTTACACAACTTAATGACCATATCTAAGTGAAAGATTTGTATTTCATGAAATATGTCTTTCAATATCAAAGAGAGAGTTGAGACATCTGCTAACAAGTGGGTAGCTAAGGATCTCTATAAATTTCATTCTCCGTGAGCAATCATTCTATAGATCTGATAAAAAACATTCACCAAGCCACAGTGTAGAAATCAAGGTCATTGGTATATGGCATCCAGATAACTCCAGCATATCCCAGTTATTTGGGATGCATCCTTCTAGAGAAGGTACAAATTGCCTTTAATTTTAACAGATACATGCAGCCAGATGGTTCTCTCTTTTCACCCATACTGAAAGTTTATTGTTCTCTTAATTCAGAGTTAAGACTAATTGGAAGTAACTATTTGCATAAGAACAGGGAGTCAAACGTGTGATTTTGAATTTCTGCTCTGAGACTGGCTCTCTCAACACAGCAATTTGTTGAGTAGGATAGAAAGTTTCCGGGCTCTTTCGTGTTGAAATTTCTCCTCTGCCAGACACACGATTCAAGAAACTAGACATATACACACACACAAAAATAAACTTTATGTCTCCAGGCCCCCCTGCAAATGTCACAACCCAAGTTTGCCAATGTCCATTTTTAATTCAACATACAGCAAACTATTTTGATGCAAAAGAAAAAGGAGGAAGACAGAGAGAGAGAAGAGATGTTGTCTCAGCCAGTTTATTTCTGGGACACATCAAGCCATTACAAAAAGAAACAGTGATAGGGGCAAAAAGTACCGAAAAACCAAAGCACAAAATCAACAAGTTCTGTAGAATGACTCAAGGAATACAAATGCTGCTCACATCACAAGATGAGTTGTAACAGCGTAAGAAAGAGTCATATTAGATCTGGATGTATAAAATGAGCATCCCTTATTTTACTGTTCTAGGTTTGTGGACTTTTTGCAAGTTCCAAAAGACAAAGGTATTTTAATGTACCTGTTTCTGTATTCAGAAGAGAATGCTCACAGCTCAAAGGCCACAGTTTTCTAGCTCTGAATCACAAAGGATATCTTATAATTGAAAACATAAAATTTAAGCTCCTTTCACTCATAAGGAGACGGACAATTTGAGAGAGCAGGACAGATTGCTGAGAGAATTCTCCCACATAATAATTCCTTTATTAATTCATCTGAGTGTAATAAGTGATCCTTATTCAATTCTCAAAAGAATGCATCAGAACAGCCACAGAAATAAATTTTCAGTTTCAATAGTCCTGCTTAAGAAGGTGAGGCAAAAAAGCTTCATCAAAGAAATACACTTATTTGTCATATCTGATACAAAGCATACAAACTTAAGCAAGGAATAATACCAGCTATTGTCCTTGGATGCAGTTTTTAGCCATCCCTTATCTTGGTGAGTCACCAGTATATCTGGTATAAACAAAATGAGCTGTTTCCAGACCCTAGGAGCAAAGTTACTCCCACTACAGCACTAGAATTGAGACCTTCTATCTCTGAGGCTTGAGATCCCATAGGAATCAACAGGACAAAATCTATGCCAGTGTGAAACCAGAAGTTCTGCTATGGGGCAGTAAGTCAAAAAGTTTATGTAGTAAAAAGATTAATGATCATCTTGAACTACTTTTTACAGTTTTCCAAAGACATTTGGCATTGTGCTCTCCCATTTTTTCATCTACCTTCAGTCCCATGACTAAGCTCTTCATGTGCTCAGGTTGCATATTCTGCAGAGGAAAGAGGAGCTGAGAGACTGCAATACTTCCTCTGGTTCCCCTGCAGGTTGGCAGCAGGGATAGTAAGGCAGCAGAATAAGCCCATCTGCATCAGTAGCTCCTTCCAATTTGAATGCAACATAAAGATAAAAACAGAGAGAGAAACCTGGTAGAGAGTTGTGGTGAGGAGGTAGGAAGGAGTGGGATGGTAGAAAGAGAAGGGATAGAATACACAGAGTCAGGGCAGGCTGTATTTGTGAGTGGAGAGGAAGACAAGGGGTGTTACAGATGTTAGAAAATACTGTTTGTGAGACAAAGAACCACAGGATGACAGTGGTTATTTGTTGTGAATGACTAAATATGAGTCTGAGCACTGGAAGGAAGCTATGCAAGTATAAAAGTCTCATATTTTGGGATGCATCCCCAAAACTGTAAATAGGCAAATCCTGCACATGTCCATGAGAGGGACAGTCAGGAAAGAGACGTGTGTGTGCAAGGACAGCCCAGTGGAGAGGCAAC
This sequence comes from Climacteris rufus, assembly GCA_013398175.1. Lineage (NCBI taxonomy): Eukaryota > Metazoa > Chordata > Aves > Passeriformes > Climacteridae > Climacteris > Climacteris rufus. The sequence continues at coordinate 703,375 of VZRZ01005521.1, read as the reverse complement.
ACCTCTGTGTGTGCAAAAGGAACTTGGCAGGGCAGCAAACACAAGAGTGGATGGAGCAGGAAGTAGAAATGCATGTGCAAAGCTGGAGGGGCAATGGGAAAGGGGAACACAAGACCAAGAAGGAACTGACAGAGGGGAAGGAGGGAGAGATTAGGAACTTGAGGGAGGATGTACAGTCTATTGCACAGGCATGAAAGAGAAGGCAGAGGGAAAGGAACAAACAAGGGAAATATTGGTCACACAGAAAATACTCTTGATGAAAAAAAAGACATGAAAAGATGGTGAAAAAGATAATAAGAGACACATAGCGTTGAGGATAGAATAAAGGAAGTGAGAACAACAAATGAAAAGAGGAAGAAAACCAAATAAGAAAGATTTTGCTAGTTAACAGAAAGCATAAATCTCAGTGAAGAGATTTAAAGAAAGGGCTAGAGTACGAATCACTACGGGCAGAAACAGCAATTCCCTGGAGCCCTGTGCTGATGATTGTCATTTCATCTCCCTTCTCTAGACCATATCAGCTCTCTTTCCCAGTGCACGTTTGCACCTCCAGCTCCAGCCCGTTTGCCTCCCCGAACCCTGAGCTCCGAGGTCGGTGCCCGCAAAGCACGGGACCTGTTGAGGGCAAGGAGAGCACGAATGGAACCATTTTCAAAGAAACTCTTGAATATCGACGCAAAAGAGGTGAAAGTGGAACTTTCAGTGATCAGAGCCAAGTGCTGTGGCAGGCAGCAGGGAGGTGGAGCTGCTCTGACAGCTGCTTTCCTTACCTTGGGTGCTCATGAGTGACCGACTGCCTCGCTGCAGCTGCTGCAGGCTGCAACTCTCTACATCGCCTCCATGCAATTACCAGTGTCTTCCCAAGAGTCTCGGAGAGGTTATTTGTGCTCTGCAGCTGTTGGAAAGTAAAGGAAACACAAGGAGTAAAACACCCCCTGGCCCCTGAAGTACAAAAGTTTCGGGAGAATCGGGAATGAAGCAGGCTGGCGCACTGGTGTCAGAATGAGCAAGGAGCCACACAGAAAGTAAGAAAAAAGTGTGTCAGAGACTGGGAGGGGCGGAGAAGGAAAATGCAAAGATCTAACAGGAAACCAGACTATAAATCTGCTTTGGGTTTGAAAAAAACACATTTCTGCTCGCCAGCGATAGAGCCCGTTTGCAAATGAGTCTGCAGCAGGTGACAGCAGAGCCCTGTCTCGCCAGCCCAGCAAATAAAGAGGCAGCGCTGCCCCTTCCCCAGCAAGAGCAGCGGGCAGAGGCGGCGGAGCAAAGGCCTGGCTCAGGCACAGAAAGCAGCCTGGCTCCTGCCAGCTCCACACACTCCAGAGCATCTTTCCCTCAGGCACAAGGGACATGATGAATGCCAGCCTTGCTGGTGCTGTGCCTCTCCCAGCACAGGGCAGCAGCTCTGGTGTCTCAGGACACTTGCTGGTAGAAAGCAGGTGGGAGAGAAAAAAGAAAGAGAACTGAAGAAAACAGAGTTTCAAGAACAACAGTTCCAGGCAGAAGGAGTTCTGGGTTTTCCTGAGGTTTCAAAGGTTTTTCAAGAAAGCATCTATTTTATTAATAGCTGGTTTTGCTGTACAGGTAGTCGACAAGGTTTACTTTATGCATTAGATTATTCTACAGCTGAATGATACTTTCAACAATGTATTTTCCAAAGGGAGTCTTTGCTGACACAAAGAAGCTGCAGTATTTTGTATTGCTTCAATGTTGGATTCCAGGCTTAAGGCCAGCATGCAAACACAGCCCCTGGTGGGGTCTCCCTGAGGACATTCCCCTCTAGGCTGCTACCAGGAGCCTCCCTACAGCCTGACCCACTGGAGCAAAGTCAGTCAGTCCCTGACCTTGCTGTTCTCTCGGTCCTGCAGGATCAGGAGTCACCATCACTTCTAGAAATGTCCTTCAGTGCTGCTGCCACCCTGCCCAGAGATCCTGAGCCTGAACCCCTTGCATGATGTGCTAGTTCTTGTTCTGCTACTGCCTCTTTAACCCCAAGGGGAAAACAAAGCACAGACAGAGCTCTGCTCCCAGTCCTTCCCAAGGCTTTACCTTTGCACTGGGCAGATGTGCACAAGTGAAGCCTCACTGGAGTCAGCAACAGGTCCTGGATGTGTGAGGATCAGAAAAGAGAACCCTTGAAGGAAGGATGAGTGTGATAGGGATGCAAGTGTGCAAGGGTGACTGTAAAGCTCACCAGTTCAGGTACATGTACAAACACATCGAGTTACAGGAACAGTAAGGGAGAATTTGAGCAGAAGTGCCCACTGGTTTTGATGCCTGGAATACATTCTGATCCCTCATGATTTTTGCAAAGTTCAGTTTTTCTGTGAGGGTGATTAGCAAAAAACAACTATGTACATATGGGCATGGGTATGTTTTTATTTCCTGAGAGAAAATAACAGATATAAAAGCAGAAACACTTGAAAAATAAGCATAAATGACCTATGATCGATAATTTAGGAATGGGGGGGGGGAGGAAGCATGACGACAATAGCGGAGTGAGAGAATAAGCAAAGAAAAAATATTTGGTAGAGAATAAAGAAAAACACAACAAATGGAAAGTAAGTATAAAAGAACAGTGGAAAAACTATCAAAGGATACAGCAGCATCAAAGAACAGAATAGAGGAAGTGAGGTGATAAAGTGAAAAGAAGAAATGTAAGGGAGAAAATAAATGGCTCAAAGTGTTGCTACAATAACAAGCAAAAGTGTTCTTACCAAACTGAAAACCTGAACCTGCAAGAATTGTAAGGGTGCAAAATATATTCCAGGCAGCAAAATGTGATGGGCAGCTCTGCTCCAATCCTCCCTTAATTTTTCTCTAATTTCACATGTTTGTACCTTTACTTGGACTGGTGAGGGTCTAAGTTTACCCATAATGATGATATTGAAAGGGATTGTGGAAGCAATTCCAGTTCTCTAAATTAAGAGCTCAAAGACTAAGGACAGCAGGAATTTCTACCTCATGCTGAGCAATAGGAGAACATGCTATGCCCTTATCAATTTTTTTCCAGTGAGGACTATGCTGTTATGTGCTACTTATATTCTTGTGCAAATTTACCCAAATTCACTGCTGAACAAACTTGGAGCTGCAACAAGGTGCAGGAAAACCTCCTGCTCTGAGCAGTCAAAAATCTCTGTGTGACAACTGCACAGGTGAACTTCTACAGTTTCTGACTGGGGGAAAGCGATACTTTGGGGAAAAACTGTGAAATAGAGCTATGAGAATCATGGCCTACAATTATTCCATCAAAACCAATATAAATTACTTTTGAGTTGAGCTTTCTGCTGCTTTCACAGAGGAAGCTGATTTGTGCATGCAACAGAGGAACCATTTTAAGCACAACCAGAGAAACTAACTCTGCTGGCAGGAGGCTTTGTGGCTTCACTTCAGTTTGAAAACCACAGATCTTCCACACATGGTTCCTAACCTGAAAGGAAAAACATGCTAAAAATTCAAATCAAGACTCACCAAGTCTTATTACAGCTTTCTCCTTCTGTCCCTGATTTCTTCAGCAAACAGGGTATCAGACAGCAGAGTCTGAAACTGCCCGACAGAGCCAGGCTTAGGTATCATTTGTTCCTGTTTCTGCTTTTGCTTTGTTTAATACTGTAGATTACAAACAGATCAAAAAGTACAATAACTCTTTTAAAGAAGATGCTACATTTCCCTGGGCCTAAAGTGACGCCCCAGAGATGAAGCAATTATCCAGCAAAGCCCAAGCAGCTTTAAGGAATCTATCACAGAAATCAAAGGACCTAAAATTCTCATAGTCATGAAGGCTTTACTGGCAAACTGAGATTAGCTGAGCAGGATCCAGCCATCAATCACAAAGCCACATGTAACTGAGTATCAACTTTCTTTTATAAGAATTTACAATCTTAATCCCAGTTTTCAGGTGTAAAAAATTCTCTCAAGCTATAGTTACTGTGAGGCTGCTGTTTCTTGAGGCTGGTAGACTGAAGTAATGCGTTTCACACAATTCAGGTGTAGAAAATAATTCTGTTCTATTAGGCAACCAGAAAACACAGAAAAATACAGATGCATCACCTAAAATACAGCAAAATTTGCAGAGTTTGAATCAGGGGCTTTCCTGGCCCAAATGCAGAGTCCGGGAGCCTGACTGGCAGAGTTCTACGCAAGAAATTTCCCTTTTTTTTTTTTTTTGGGTCTTTCTTTTGGGCTGGGGGTGAGGAAACTGAATTTCCTCACAAAGATACCTGTCTCTGCCATCTGTTTCCTTTTTTACAATAATAATAAGAAAAAAATCCACTGAAGCTTTCAGTTTAACAAGCTGTCCAGTTAAGGGGTAACAATAAACAATACTTTGTTTTGTTATCGTTGTTGGTATGGCTTCTCAGACTCCTTCCATTAATCTTGGTACGGGAAACAATAAATTGCACCTCTGCTTTCAAAGGAACTCAGCTCACCTGAAAGTCCCCTGGAAGGACATGGGGATGTGTTTGCTGGTATATTTGCTGTTTCCCTCTTTCCCAGAGACTTCAGGAAAGAAGGGCATATTTAGTTCCTTCCAATTGGTCTGATTCTGCAGGATGTGAGCCCTGATGGCAAAACCTGAATAACAAATGCATCTCAAACCATTTGGTGGTGCTGTACCGTCCCTTCCTCCAGGCTTTTACTTTGGGATCCTTGCATAAAAAAGCCAGCTAAATGTCAAGGTTATTCTATTAGGTGATCAGACAGTGGAGAGGACTTGGAATCTTAGATATTCCTCCCCATTGTTGCTGGCCTCCTAAGTATTTTGCCCACGGGTGACTTTCATACCATAACATTGTTATTGGGGTCTATAGGGAAAGTTTCTTTCTTTTCATGTCTATCCCACAGGAATTACATATAATTCCTGTGGGAATAACCTTCCCTCAGTGGAAGGTTCTCCTTGAACACCACAACTTCCTACAGAAGACAATTCATCAGCTGTAAATCAGAACTGAAGCTGCTGCAGAGCTTTAAAGAACTGCAGACTGAAGAGTTAAAGAAAAAATCAGCATTTGGAAGTAAAGAAGCACAAAAGTGTCCAGCTCTTAATCTGCTTCTCCTTTTCTTCTGTTCCCTTCTTCTCCCAAGAGAGCCATCCCAGCCCATGAGGAGACTGCCCTTGACTCCTTATCAGTGTAACAGTCCTGAAAATCCCTGGATACCAGAAACGCATTTCACAAACTACTGATTTGAGAACTAATATATTGCATTTCTCCTGCATGCCTGAGCACAGCAGCTCCGTATATATTGTTAACACAACCCTTCCAACTCTTTCGAGCAGAGAAACAGAAGTATTAAATATTTTCCCTGTTTTACATATTTTATGTTATCAGCCTTGCTCAACTATCCTTAGAGACTATCACTCTTACTTAAGGATGCTCACAATTTATCATTTTTCTCTGGAGATCTGACTTCCAGAACAGAAGTATTTCCCTATTCAATTCACCAGCCTGTGAATAAGCAGCTGTTAGTGTTCATCTGCCTTTTCTAGGCATTAACATCAAAAATGCCCCTTGATCTTAAAAAGTGACACACAGCGTGGTTTCTTTAACACCTTTGGGGGTAATGGTTTAAATCCAGCAGGGAAATGTTCTCATCTATAGGTTTATGATACACATTTAAACAGTGTTTCAATTGCCTCAACTATGAAATAAGATGACAGCCAAACATATATCAGAGGGGAACAGAGAGCATAAAATTCTCTTTTTCATTTGACAGTGGTGGGGCTTACGTGGTTTTGCACAAAACGTACAGTCTCTGTCGAGTTTGACAGTATTATGGGATTTATCCCAGTCACCTGTTAGCATATTCATCCAGTATGGAAAATTTGGGTTCAAATCCATTCTGGGATCTGGGTTCACAGTCCATAGCACAAAACACCAGTCCTCCACTGAAGCAACGAATCCAGACCTGGGCTTTGGATAGAACAAAGGGGAATAGCTTTAAGCTGAAAGAGGGTAGATTTAGATCAGATATTGGGAAGAAATTCCTTGCTATGAGGGTGATAAATCACTGGCACTTGCCCAGAGAGGCTGCCCCACCCCTGAAAGTGTTCAAGGGTGGGTTGGATCAACCTGGTCCAGTGGAAGGAACCTGGTGTAGTCCCTGTCTGTGGCAGGGGGTGGGACTGGATGAGTTTTAAGGTCCCCTCCAACCCAAACCAGAATGGGATCCCACAGCTCTGTGATTCTGTGACCAATTCTGCCCCTTCTTGCAGCCAAAGGGACGGAAGCTCCAGACACTGTGACATTCTTTCCAGAAAAGTCAGAGTTAATTTAGTGGTTATTCCAACTTTTCTCTTTCCCTTACACATATATCATTCATCAAAATTGGGTATGAGCCACAGCTCAGGTGCTTATGCTCTTCCGTATGTTCTTAATTACATGTCCATAGGGCTTAAAATCCAAGGATATTTAAACTTTCCAGACAAATGATTTAGTTTCACAGCAACCAACGAGTTATATATTCATATCCTCCCTCAATAGATGATGAGGCTACGAAAGTACTGGAAAAGTAAGAAAGGAATATTTCCTCCCCCTTAAAGATGGTAAAAATACAGTTTTTTCACATAGTTCAATTTTTTGGCCTATTTAAAAAAAAAAAAAACAAAACACAACAACTAGAAAAAGTTAAGACATCAAGACAAACACTTCTAAAATAACATTTTTCTCTTAAAATAAAGGGGGATGGCAAGAAATCCAATCACTATTATTGAAAAAAACCCATAGAGTTCAGATCATTGCCACCAGAACAAATAATGGAAAAAATAATTTTAGTTCAACAACTTCTGTTAACATTTTTTCTAAATAAATTAATCAGTCCCATATCTCACCTTTTACTTAAAGCACAAAGTAATCATTCCCTATTTATGCAATAGTAGCATTGTCAATATGTATTCTGGTTATTAGACTGAATGATTTGACATATTTGCAATCTGAAGGATAATCTATCAAAGTTGAAATTTAGTAGATGCAAGGAGAGATGAGTTACTTATTTTTGTTTGTTCATTTTAACTTGGAAAAGTTTCTTGTCTTCTTTATAGGTCAGCATTCATTCCAATTAAAAAAGTATGCAGATTTTTAATAGAGACAAATTGAAAACAACTGCAGAGTTTTAATGGCTCACATTCTTTAACATTTTATCTTTTTGAATCTATACAGATTCTTCAAAAGGTCAGGAGGAGGAAAACCTGTGATAAGAGCACTAAGATACATCACAAAAATAGGAATGTTAGAGTTAATTAATAATAGGAATGATGTAACTTCTAAACAAAGAGTTATATATTAATCCACATAGCTTGAATGGTAAGGGGACATTTTCCATGGCTGAAATATCCAGGGAATGCAGGGAAGTTCAGGGATGTTTAAATTTCATTACAGATGTTCTGCATCTGCCATGATTCACAGAATCCAAAAGTGCTTCACTCTCCTCATCTGTAAAGAGACCCATGACACCTTTGAACTTGAAACTGTTACATAAATGAGATGTGTCAAAACCAGACCATGAAACTCCACATGAGCATCTCATCAATACATGTTAGAAAAGCAAGAATTACTGTATTGAGTCACACCAAAGATCCATCTCTGCCAGACAACAGAAACTCCATGTTCCCAAAGCTGGAAGCTGAAGCCATCCTTTTGAAAATCCAGCTCCACTGCAGCTGAGCTGGTTCATTACAGAGGAGCACAGAGATAAGTTTATGAAAGAGGAATTTGCCAAAATTGACTTGGGCTAAGTCAGTAATTTGATGGAGAAGTTATCAGATCCCAGAGGTCAGACTGAGATATTACGATGTTATACCTTTTTTCTCCTTATTGTTTCTTTTAAATAGAACAAGCTACAGTCAACATCACATTCACAGGTATTCTGCCAAAACAGAAATGATCATTTTCGAGGCAGGTTATGAACATATAATGTTTTCCAAGCAAGGGAAAGAGGGCAGAAGCAGCAGGTAGTGGAGAGTTCTTGAGTGGTTTTTAACAGTCTGTGAGACTGAACTGGCCTGTGTGACTTAGGGCACAGCCCTGAGCTTACAGAAACCTTGATGCCACACTTGATCAGTATGTGGGATTTCTCTATAACTTGCTACTTATAAATTATTTTTTCATCTTTGGATGTATTTGTTCTCCCAAGCTCTTGTGTTCATTTTCTTTTTAACTGTGTAGTTCCCAAGGGAAGGACTCTTGAGCATTCCTGTAGAAGAGCTGGAGAAGATGCATATAAATAGTGGTCATATATCACGGAACATTTTACATATGTGAGATTAAACATAGCCATAAAACTCTATGACTGCTATTTATTGATCCATAAATGAACACATGGGCTTGAATTTTTAATATTTCCCTTTGAAACAATAGTGTAGGTTTCTGGGAGCTGTGCTTTCTCACTGCATCACAACTCTGTGTTAGAATGTTTAATACCTTTACATCTGTAGAACTTTCACTTCATTCCAATACCCACATGCCCACAGACATTACAGGCCATGAAATTTGTAGCAAACATAAATTCACTTGTCATTCATGGAGTTACTTCTGATGCACCTGATGTAATAGAAGGCAGATAACACATCTCAAAATAAGTCATGGAAAAGAAATTAATTCAAGCATACATAGGTCTAGGTTTTTATCTGGAGATCTAAATTGCCACAATTTTAATAACTTCTTAAATTTATTACATTAATAGATAATGATATCTAATAAAACTGAAGGCTGATTTTATGAGACATTGCACTAATTACCTGGTTCGATGTGTTAATTACCCAATTCTTGTGTAAAACACATCAGACCACGGAGCTTGCTGACCCCCATTCATTCACAGAAATATGTCTACATTATATTTTGTATGTAGGAGAGAAAGGACAGAGACATGGAGACAGTCCCTTCATAAAAGACTGAAAAAAATTGTCTAAAATTTACAGCACTGCATAGCGCTTCAGACTTATTTAAGAGTCTAAGAAGTTTTGGATAGAGCAAAGAAACCATATTGTCTGTTTCTGAAAAGACATGAAATTATGCATTTATCCTCTTTTGGCTCACCACAATATGAAAAACTGCTTATAAACTTGTAGGCTTAAACTTCCAGTGAGTAAAACCTGTAAATTTTAAGAAACTCCAGTGACTCCTAAATTGGCTTTTCAGCGAGACAAAGAAGTAATAATCTTAAGAGTATTGACAGAAAGAGGGAACTACCATTTTATATTAGGATTTAGGGAACGATATATTCCCCTTGCAACTACTGTATCCAATTCTTATCCTTACATGATGAAACAAACTAAATTCTATATTCTATCATGGATCTACTGAGCTCTTTCTCTACACCAATATAATTGAGGAATTTAACAGCAATAGTCACTCACACTAATCCTGAAAATTTATCCATAAAAAAATAATTCTTTCTCAACATATACCACCAGACAGTCTTTTACTAATTACATTCCTGTTGTTAGAGCCTTGCCTGACTTTCTCCTGAGCAGAAGTCATGAATGCCTTGTACCTCATGTTGTTGTATTTCTTTGACCATGAGAAATGAAAGTGTGCATGGAGTGCATTTGCTCCCACTGCATTTAACCACTCACTAACAGGTGATTCAAGGTTTTTTAGCATCATCCACTAAACAAACAGGACAGGACACTTCCTCCAGGAATGGTCAGCAATCCATTTCTGGCTGTGCTAGCTTCCCAGGGGAAAAGTCAAATGTTTGGACAAGACTGTGGTTTGGGTCTTAAGAGATTTAACACATCGACATCAGGCTGTCAGGAAGGTGAGAGCTGCTTGGAAAACCATCAGTCTTCTACTGACATGGCAGGGAATGGGTTTCCTATAAACATCCTCTGAAATCTTTGTCCAGTTCCATTGTTACAGAATCTAACTCTGGTCACTGCTAAAGGCAAGATGCACACAAAATATCAGAGAAGTTGAAATGGGGAATCTGATTTTTTTCCCGTTTAATTTACTTTTAATACAGAAGGTCTAGAAAATGCTTCACATTTGTACACAGCCAGTGTCTGGAAATACAACCAAAAGTAACTAGGCAATGATGTAATCAAAGTAATTAGGCAAACAGGGTTTGGAGACGAGAGAGGAGCAGTGAAGATGGGTACATAAGTTTCAGAAGACTTAACTCTTGCAAAGACAAAAGTACAAGCTGTTAGTGGCCAACAGGTGAAGATTTGCTGGCCAAAAGCTGCAGTTCTCCGTAGTTCTGTATGCACAAGGAAGCAAAATTAACTAATGCAAATGGAAGCGTAATGAAATTGTCTTAAAAGTGATTTCATACACACAGAACACCTTTCTTTTCCAAAATGATACAGCAGTCACTGGCCTAAGATCTTCCTGAGGAATAATCTGGTAATTCATGGCTTCAGAGAGGAGAACAGAGATGACAGCAAGGAAGAATAGAAAGCCCTAAATATGGAATCTGAAAGGAATCGAAAAATCTTACATGAATATTGCATTTGAGATGATAAAGGGAAAGGACAGATGGGAAAATCAAACCTTGGACATGAAATGTTGGTGGGAGGGGCTGCTGAGCAGGTGTGCAAGGAACAGTAATGCTGAAAGCACAGATAGACAGACAAAGGGGAAGATTTTGTTCTGATTTCCTGAAACAGACCAGGAATTAGTTTACATTTCTAAAGACAGTGGTAGTGTTCTGCTTTCAACAACAGCTAAGAAACACACATTTGCTATCAATAGTACTGTACACTGCTACAATACCATCATCTGAGGTTTCCAGCAGCTTCTCTAAGCGTCTCTCTCTACCTTTCCCAAAGAAACAAGCTCAGTAGTATTGACCTACACATACAGAAAAAACAGAACTTGAAATTTTACAGAACATTTTACAGACATTCTCACCAGAGGCAAACAAGAAGTGCCCTCATAGGACTTAGCACAACTAGATCGTTATTACATTAAAATCAAGGTCCAGCCTTTTTTCCATATGGGAAACCACTGTGGATGCCTGAGATAAAAGAAACAAAACAAGTACGATAGCAAGTAACAAAAGCCATAACAAAGATGAATTAACAAACAAGAAGAAGTAAGGAGAAAGATTAAGATGATGATACAATGCTTTCAGCAGAAGCTTTCACTTTGCTGAGTCTAGTGTAAACTGACAGCCCTGGCTGGGAGCGAAAACTCAAGTGTTCAGAGGAGTGGAGAAGGAGAGCTCACTTTTGTGTTTTGCTGAGTTGAAAAGTGTCACTTTTCATTTTGCTTTTATAGTTGCTGGAGACCATTACTGCTCAGCCTGGATTGGCTTTCCCTGCCCTGGAGAAAGTAAATGACATCTGAGAAGGCAGTAACTGTGTGGTTTATCGGCTCATTACATGGTACCCCCACAAAACCACTGCAGGCTCATCTCAGCTTCACATCACTTGGGTGAAGCAGTGTACCAGGCACAGCTACTTTTGTTTATATAACTCTCAGCAGCTTTGCAATAAGGGAGCAGGAACACAACGTCTGCTCTGACAAGCCCAGAGGAAAGCAGGATCATGACAGGAGACCTTGTAGGAGCTCACTGTCCTTGAAGAGAGGAGGGGTGATAGGGACAACTACCAGGACATGTAGTGGAATGTGCACATGATATAGACACTGGGCAAATCTTATTTCTGCAATAAGACATATACATCCTTTTCAGCTGAATTCAGAATGTCTCCATATGGTGTGAGGGGGTGAAGGTGATGCAGTAAGGACAGATTCTTTCTGGCATGACCCTGAGAGCAGAGAAAAGGGCATTACAAAGCCCAACTGCTTCTTTTTGGTTAGAAAATTCAGATTAACCCACTGTGAGACTTCTGAAGGAGGAGACAACTGTGGGTCTGATAGCACCTCCCTTTTTTCTAATGAATACCCAGCACTCCTGTGGATGGAATGAAGAGGAAGAGGAGGCAGCACCCAGCTGTGCTGCTGGAATGGTCAGAAGCAAAGGGTAACTAATTCTGTCATGGAGCAAAAGAGAGTAAGAGAAAATAAGAATATTCATTGTCTGTAGGTTCAGTGACTGGATGGTAGCAGGGTTGTGAAGTCAGAGACTGTAGGATCAATGCACAAACACAACCTGCTGCTCTGCAGCTCCCTGTAATTGAGGCAGCTGGCAATTGTCCCTGAAAATAGTGCACTGTTATAATTAAGAAGAACACTAAGGCGAAGTTAGTATTTTGGATCTCAATTCTGCAAAGTCTCACGTAGGTTCTTCCATACTGTGAACAATCCTACTGAAGTATCAGTGCTTAAAATTAAGGCCATTAATAAGTCTCTGCAGGATCAGGATCAAGGGTTGCATTTTAAATCCTGTGTTAATCCTGGAAAGGGGCTTCATGAGAAAGACATTAGAATAAAGTAGACTGCAAAGCATATTCCATAAATTCTAAGATCCTAGAACCCATACAAGCTGTTCTATTCATTAACATTTCTGGTCTTCCCCAAAGTCATCAGAGATTAATATGATTGCTGCAGCAAAGGACTACAAATACCATTAAGAAATAAAACATTTACATACATATAAAGCCAGACTAGATTTGATTGCCTTTGCATAGCATCTCCACATTTGTATTGACACATTTGCTATCATAAAGTGGGAAAAAGAAGACACTAATTTCTCTGCAGGATTTCTAGTGCTGAATCCATCCATAGTGTGAAACATAAATCATAAACAGCTGTGAAATCCAGCCTTTCATCCCATCAAGGGTAAGACATTAGCCATGTTATTATCAGTGCAATGATACACACAGAGAAAAGGAGAGGGTTTAGGGTGGGTTTTTCACATGAAAGGTAAAAAGCCTCTTTCCATGGTGTGTTTCTATAACTGTTTTCACCGCCTCAAGCAAGTTGCATCAACCCCCCCTGTACCAGATATCTTCCATTACCTCCATATGGATGCAGAGAAGGTTATCTCGTACATTAGCCTTTTATTCAGGTAGCTAGTGATTTCAACCAGACAGAAAGTATTAAAAATAAAACAGAAAATTTGGTTGGAATGGTTTTACAGATTGCAAACTCACAGGAGCTAGCAGACTCGGAATCAAAAGTGAACTTTAAGGCTTTGTACAAATTGAAAGATGGATTAAAATATACTTCAGCACATTTCTTTTGTATTTACAGTAGATTCAATTATTATATTTGGTTCTTTTTGAGATGTTTTTTTCCTCCTCCCCAAGTACCCTACTCTTTTCTTTGTTCCTGCATGAAAAGAGACAATTCCATTCCTTAGCTCCCATGCAAAATCATACGAAAGAGATCTGTAGTTACTTAAGAAATCTTTGCCTCCAAACCCAGGTCCTCGTTTGTTTGCCAATGCTGACTTAAGAGAGCAGGCAACGCTGTGAAACTGTGGAAGCAGAGAATGTGCACACTTGGCAGTTTCAAACTTCTCCTTCCCGGATGTGCTCAGTCACTCGCAGCCTTTGCTGTCCCTGTTTGCTTCCCCAGGAACAGCAGCGCAGCTCCCTCAGCTGCCGAGGTGTTATTTGTTCCTGTGCCATCTGCAAGTGTGACACTGATTTATTCAGCACTGAGAGAGCTCCCAAGTTGGGGCCAGGAGGACGAGCAGCAGCTTTGCTCTCCTAAGCAAAACATTTGCACAATCCCCAGCACCAGGTCTGATTTGCACCTATGTGCCACTTCTATCTGAGAGAACCAAGAGAACCCAAATAAATGCCCAGATCACAAAGTCTGTGAGTGCAGTTGTTTTCACAAACAGGAGCAAACAGCCCCTTCCTGTCCCTCTGCCCCTGCAGTGGTCACTCCCCACTGTACCAAGCTGCTGTGAGAGCTGTACTGTGCTCTGCTACTTCAAAAACTTCATTACTTCTACAAAATATGTTGCAGCACATTTAACAATGCACTGTGAAGGATTATAAATAATTAAAACTAAACCATTCATGTCAGAAATAAATGAACAAAGCCCATTTTGCAATGCACCATCCCTGATTTATTTTTATTGCATTCATTTAGCTCATTTGTTAATTCTCAAAACCCAGCAGCCCGCACAGAGTGGGTCTCACACAAGGTAGTGAATGCTAGTGAGGGTTTGTCTTCTCTCATAAAGGAACAGATCATTTTGGGTCAATAAAAACCATACAAAATACAGAAAATTATCAACCAAGTGCTTCTGGATTTCACATTCTGTGTTTTCCAAGTGTCTGCTGCTCTGAACATCTCCTTTAAGAACCTCATCTGCACACTGCATTTGCATGGGGGTACAAAATATGCAGAATCACACTCCAATTAGAAAGAATTTTAAATACAGCTCTGGCTAATATCTACCGTGTGAGAACTGATACTATCTTGGCTGCTTCCTGACTTCCAGTGGGCTTGTTTGTGAGCATCTTAAATAGCATTGCTTCTATTTAAACTTGTAGTTTCACAAGGTGAACATTTCTTTGGAGGTCCAGGTTATGGTAGTGGGCATCAGACATTCTTCCTTTATTGCTGTGGTGTTCTTACTTTCTGTATCACTGATATATTTCACAAAAAATGCTGTGATCACACACAGGAGAGGATAAATTAGCACATCACCTTAGTCTACTGCTTGTAGTATGAAGCCATAATATAAAAAACCCTACTCTTTTGTTTCACCTCATTTTTAAAAGAGATTCTTTGTGGACACATATGTAAATATATGGACAAATTCCTACATTAAACACTGAAGCAAACCCTCAATAAAATCAAAATGGGCTTTAAAACTCTACTTAAAACTATTTTCCAACAAATATACATGGACCTGCAGTAAAATAAAATTCTGGAATAATCTTGGACCCTTCCAATTCCACTCATTTCATCACCAGCCCAGGTTTGTCTTTATGGCTCAGTCCCTCACAGCAGGGACTTCTGTAACAGAAAGAGCTATTTGGGCTTTTTTTGCTGGAAGAATGCCCAAAGAAGTTGGAAAGCACAAACTTATGTGAGAACCAGGAGAAAGCAGAATGCTCATCTCTCTTAAGTGTCTTGTCTGCCAAAAAAAAGGTCAAATTCTATGCATGTATTGTTAATGCTATGCTTAATTTAGTTCATATTATTCCAATATTAATTATCCTACAAAATTTTGCAACCACTGCAAAATTATCTTTGGTAAAATTTCATAGGTTTATTGATTGCATGTCAATATTTTAATCATAAACAGTTTCACAGATGGAATATTTAAAATCCCTCCTAAGATTTCCATGTGCTTCTCTGGGCTATTTTTTCTTGCCATTTAAAGAGGAAATACATTCTCAGAAGTTAAAATGGATTTGAACAGGTAAGAAAGCAAGGGCTTTGCTTCTATTCTGTTTTTTTCTATATTACACTACACTGTTAGGTTTCATTCCTATGTTTTTCACAACACTGGGAGTGGAGAGGTTTGTAGCTCCAGGTCACTGCTCTTGTTTGGGAGTTTCCCTGTTCTGTAGAATATTCTTGCCTCCATTCCAAATGCACCACAGAAATTAGAGCATTTAATCTTGCTGCCTATCCACAGCAAAAACACCTATAAAAATGAACAGGATGCAAAATTAGGTGTCATAGCCTTTAATTCTGAGAACAGCTTGCTATCAGGCATGATGTTTCCCAGCACAAACAGCTCCTGATGCCTGGGCAAATCACCATCTCCAAGTGTGCTGCTCCCACAGGGGCTGTGGGCACACGGAGCCCTGCAATCTGTAGAACACAATGTGCTCAGTGTGGCATAAAAAAGACTTTGAGAAAAATGTATTCCTCACTGACAGGAGTGCAAGTGCTCCCCAGTGAGGGGGGTTTACACAAGGAGGTGCAAAGCAATGAGTATTTGCTGAGCTGAGGTCTAAGGGGAGGGGAGGCAGCAGATCCTCTGCTCTGATTCACAGCAAGAGAGGAGCCTCTGCACAGCCTCTGCTGAGCTCACCTGAATCCCTCAGCAAGAGATGCCCGTGTCCACACCTCCACAGACAGGCCTGGGACAGACACCACTAATACATAAATAAATGTCCCTGGTGTTCAGTAGGATGGGAGGAGGCACTCACTGAGCACTGGCTTCTCCCATAACATACCACGCTCAGGGGCTGAACTTATGCACATAATGATTATTCTGCTCCATTCATCTTTATGCATGAAGTGGATTTATTTTATTTTTCTAAGCCATTATTTAATACAATAGGCAGTGCAGAAAGTAAGAAGCGAATACAATCACTTCTGCTGTGTACTGCATGCTTCTCTGGCTGAAAATGTAAAAATGCCAAAATGCATAAAGTATATAAGAAGTGTCACTAGGCCTGTTTTGTATGCAAAAGAGCACTAGCGAAGTTATTTTATTAAAAAGTATATATTTACTCCAAATTACATTTCTCCTAATACACCTTCAGTACTCAACAACCAGTTTTCAAAGTTTCTGATTGATTTTTAGATATTTATAAATAATGCAAATCAAATTATTAGCAAGACAGATCCAGGCTGAGAAGTCAATATGCACAACAGCCTCAGCCTGAGCAGGTCTGTCATCCCTGCGCTTTGAAACAGACGTGAACAGTTCAGGTGCCTCCCAGTTCCCCCTAAAGGAACAGGTCTGAAACCTATTTTGCATTGACCAGTGCTGCAGAGACTGAAATATTCTCAAAGGACCTTTCAACTAATGCTGCTGGGTTTTAAACCTGAATTCCCCTTACATTTGGTATCTCTTCCTTTCTACCTTACACATAATTTTCATCAGAGAGAAGCAGCTGCAGAAGGATCTACTCTGGTCACCTGAGCACTGTATTTTTTTTTATATATGTGAACTTTCTCAGGGATTGCAGTTCAGTTTTGGTCCTGGTGAAACACAGTTGTGTCGCTGTGATAGTTAAATGATGCCATGACATTTGAACCAGTGACAAGTAAAGCAGAATATGTGATTCTTCCTCTTCAGCTGGACAGCAAACAGGCAGAGGAAGTCAGGCCACAGCAGGGCTTGCTGGAGCCCCTCAGCACAGCTCAAACCCTACCTGCTCACACTGGCAGGGCACAAAGGGGCAGCTCCACGAGCTGGATCAGGAACAAGAGCAGCTGGAGCCAGGGAGCAGGGCTGGGATGCAGGAGACACCGAGAGCTCTCTCTGGGATATCCATTCAAGGGGGTTTGAGCCACTACAGCAACAGGCAGCAGAGTATTAACATCACCACCACAACAGTGATGACTCTTCATTGTTGAAGAAACACTGTTTTAATCACCCCCTTTTTCTATTAAAACATTAACAAAAATCCCCAATAAGCAATCTGCATTTCACAAATGACAGTGACCTCGGTCTGCTGCTGCTACAAACATAACTTGCTTTAGGGCAATGGGCTCTTAACAACCATCAGTTTACAGCAAATGAACATTTATCTGACTTTTTTTAAATTCTATTGTATTGTATTTCTGTAATGGTGCTTGAAATTAACATTTTTACTATGTTTTTTTCACTTTTTTTAATCATTAATGTAGTAAATTATACCAGTAAAATTACTACAACAGTTTCATTTGTGTCCTAAAAACCTATTAAGTGTCTGAGTAGAAATTGTGTCATTTTTGGAGGCTGACTGTCTCATTTCTAAGGTCATACTTGGCCTATTGACCTATACCAAACTGACTCCACCTCAAATATTAACAAGAAGAATCTTACCAAATTAAAAGAGTGAAGTGAAATAGGAAAATAGAGCCTAGACACAGGGTTACATCATCAAAGCTAAAATTATCTGTAACTAGTCAAAATGTTCCAGAGGTCTCCATGGGCTTTCTCTTCCTGGGAGGCCCCTGTTGTATTCTTCAGATTTAAAAACACCTCATAAGTTGAGATATTCAACAAGCTGCTGGATGTAATTTATCTTGCTTCAATTTATTGGAACACGTTTCTATATAACTGTTCTTATTTTAACAAAGACATTTTTTAAACTGGTAAAACTAAATGCATATATAATTTATTTCACCCAGTAAAGGATCTTGGAGAAAATCAATTTCCATTTACAAAGGTATCCCAGCAGGCTGGGTGTCCCATTACCACAGTATCGTGCCTCTCACGTCCAGGTTTATGTGACACACGGTATCATTTCTTCTCCATGATTCTATTACCTCTGGAAAACTATGTTAAAACATAATGTAATATATCATGTGACTTCAGACTGACAAAAGCTGTGAAAATCAAAGGTAGTGCTGATCACTGGCAGGTTTGCTGACAGCATCCCCAATGATCATTGCACACATTTTCATATTTCTGCCACTACGTGACCAAGCAAACTTCTTACACCTCACCCTCCCATCTACTGAGGTACTACCAACAGTAGTGTTTCAAATCTGCTAGGGCATGAACTGGGTTGATATTGCTGCTGTTTTATTGAGTCATTTACCCCAGCCCCAGGACTGACAGAGCCACACTGACACATTCACACAGCAGCAGTTACTCAGCTGGATGAGTTGTTCCCCTCTGAGCTGATGCACTCAAAAACTACAGTGATCCATCTCCCCCTTCCCTATATAAAGGCCACTTCCCCATGCTTGGATCAAGGAGTGGGATTTTGTGTCCATTTCTCAAATCTTACACTACAAGCAAGGACCCTTTCAATCATTTATAGCTGCCACAGTCCTCATATGCTATGTTAAACCAACACCAAACAATCCAACTCTAATACAAGTAGCCTTTGTGAGACCCAGTATTCACATAGGAATTTAATTTGATTTCGGGTTGAGCCTTAACTTCACTTATAATTTTATCTAAGTATAAACAAGAAGTGTGTGTTTATATACATATGTAAAAGGTGTTGAGAATTACAGGACCCTAATTCCATTGAGGCTTCTGATGACATCACAAACCATGGCAGAGGTAACCCAGTGGATTGTGCAACCAGAACCCAAACCATAAATTACATCTCTGTATTTTAAACCTGACCTGCTTTGTATTTCAGACAAAATAATGGTAGAACTGCTGTGCAGTTCCCAGCATTTTAGCTCTCCTGCACCTGCTTTTTCTGCTTCCTCAATATTGTGCCCTCCACATTCCCATGTCTGTTGATTTCCACTGAGCCTGGCTCCTCTTCAAGTGTTTCTGAAGGGTTTTGAGATTCTTGCACACAACATTTTGCAATCAATGAGCACAGCTTCAGGAGGAATGCTGATTTAGGTGCTCACCAGCATACCCAGGAATTACGAGGGTTTTTCTGGAACTGCAATGTGCACAACGCTGCAATGAATAATGCTGCATTCCCCAAGCTGGCATAAGAAATAGTTGTAAAACTAATCACCTCCTAGCCCAAGAGTGACACAGCTGAGCTTGCCTTTGCATCCTTGATTCATCTGAAGGTGTGTATTCCCCCTCATCCACAGTAGCACAGTTTCAAAGGCAACTTAGGGAATCCAATGCTCCTGTTTCACTGAAGTTCCAAGGAATGTAGCTCTGCACTCAGTTTTAGAAACTGTTGAAAAGTATAATTTGCTGTATTTAATTATACAACCCTTCTGTCTTACTCAAGGATAGATGGTGCTTACTAAAGTCGTGTCTGAGCAAAAGTAATCAAGTTCTTAAATTTAAGTGTATTCTTAAATCCCATTTCCTTTAGCAGGAATGTAATGAATCTCTCTTCTGATGAGGTGTGATGCTTACTTTAAAATAGTATCTGAAAGCAGGAGAGAAAACCATCTCACATCCAAGCACTTTGCTTTCCCGAACTGCAAGAGGACTCAGCAGTGAAGAGGAAGACAAAAAATGTGTCTATCTTAAGCATGCACGTAATCACCAAAGACAAAAAGAAGGAAGACAAGATTTCCAAATGTGGATGTTGTCTCTTGTTTATTCACAGAATGAGTATGTAGACTACACAACAGAAACACCTATGTTCAGTATGAACACTTCTTTTGCACTTGCTAAGGCAAAGCAATTGAAATTTGGAAAAGGAAATCATAGCTAAGACAGTGACAGCAATCATTCCAGTCCAATCATTCTACCCATGTGACAGGAGACATTCAATTTTTATAACCTGGATCTGTGTCAGGTGACTGGGATCAAAAAATAGAGGGCAATTTGTTCCTAACACATTTTTGTTGCACATTTTTTACAAGGTTTTAACCTCCAGCAACTCTGGGATTTGAAAAGAGGAGGTATCTCCCTTACACAATATCCCTACATCCCACATCAGACTAAGAGTAAATTCCAGCAAGCCATTAACTGTGTGTAAATCAATAAAAACCAACCAAACAAAAATAAATCCCAGAGACCAAACATATAAGATCAGAATTTCCAAGTACTTGCCTGATTTATAGACTCTCTTTACTAATTCTGAACCCAAGCCTGTTATCAGCCCTCAAGCAGTGCATCAGGAATGCCACACAGCCACCAGTCTTTATCCTTATCTTCATCACCACTTCCCCTCTGCCACTTCAACACAGCTCAGAAAAAGCAACAACTACTCTACTCTTGGATATCACTACAGGCATTTTTGCTCATTATTTGAATATTATGTACTGGAGTGCTTTGCACTGATTTGTTGTTACAAATATGGTTGTTGTCTTCACGTTCCATTCTTTAATAAGCCGCTGTTAAAAATGCCTTAAGCTGCCCAACATGTACAACTACATCACATAAAATACAAACATACAGAAACTGCAAGGGGTTTGCATGCATGTGTGTGCACACATGGAACAAAGTGCAAGGAAGGAAGCACTTCTAGAACTTGTCCTTTTGGAAGACCGTGCTGCAACACCAGACAAGGTGATGCTGTACCATCACTACACAAACCTGCACAACAATTCAGTAATGCACCAACACTACGTCCAGAAACAACACCACCACAAGGAAATGCTGCATCAAATCACTACAAGTTGAAATGAACGTGGAGTTGCACATGCTGACTTTTTCCATATATAGCATAGGAGTATGGTTTTCCTCTCCAGATCTCTTTGAATAGTTATGAGAGGTTCAGGCTTCTTGTGAGCAGTCACAGAGCTCTGAAAATGAGTATTTTTGTACCATGCTGCTGGTGATAGCATCTGTGGAACAATGTCACGGCATATGCCACAGGAATATATCACTGAAATCAATCAACAAAGCCTCCTCCTTAACATGCTGGGGAAAAAAAAAAAAAAACCTGAGACACAAATATTTCATATTTAGAATTGCATATGTTCAAAGCAGGCAGTTCTTCAGGAGAGCTGTGCTCAGGCAGCTCTGGCTCTCTGTGCTTTGCAGAGCTGCTGCAGTGTCCCTGCTGCAGTTCAGCCCTGTGCCCTGAGCCTCAGCACACACAGCCAGCACCGAAGGGATTCATCTCTCAGGAAGAACAGGCAAAATGCATCCCTGCTCCCAGCTCATGGATTGCAGAACGCTCACATCCAAAACAGAGTTGGTTCTTGTCTGTGTAACACCCTTCCTCACAATATCCATTAAAATATCATTTGACAGAACTCCAAAAAAAAAAATCTGTCACCTTTCTTTTAGCACTGAGGTAACTTCATACTGCTAGGGATGCTCTCAGAGGGTGCTCAAAACAATTAGGACATTATTAAGTAATGAAGCTCATACAGCATAAATCATTTTCTCCCTAATATCTGGGTCTCTGAAATCTTATCTTCTCAGAGGATGAAACCAAATGCAGTGTTCTCAGCTGTGCTGCCCTGTAACATACCAGACACCAGCACTTTGTGACAATTACTATTCCCTAGAAAGCAGCTTTGCTGTGGCTGGAACGTTCAGCACATTTTCAGCATATTCTGAGTCCATGTCAAAGGCCAGCTCGGATGGGGCTTGGAGCAACCTGGTCTAGTGGAAGGGGGTTGGAATGAGATGAGCTTTAAGGTCCCTTCCAACCCAAACCATTCTGTGAGTCTATTATTCCATAAAATTAGGTGTCCTGTTGGCCATAAGCAAGGACAAAGTCCCACAGAAAAGTTTTGGAAGCAGAGGTGGGGAAGTGTAAAGAGGCTTTTAATTCAAATGCAAGGGGTGGGGGAGGGCAAGAGCTCATTCGTGAACTTTCCTCCTGCTGTCATCCCAGGTTGTGTAAATATTAGCTATGTGAACTGGAATAATGGCTCGACTGTCTGAGAGGATGACAAGTGACAGCGAAGAACTGGGTCAGGATCAATCCCTATTTGCATACCAATTAGTTAATGTTCTTTCTTTTCTCACACAAATAGAGGAAAGGGTAACAATTCTCACTTTCAGAACAGAAAGCTTCACATGTCTTTTATGCAATAACTTCTGTTGTATTTTTAGAAAATTTGTTTAGGCCTCAGGAGCTCTGCTAAAACTCCTTAATCCTGATTTTAAACTCATTTAAGTCCCAGCTTCATCAACTCTGCTAATGTATCTTGTACCACTCACCTTTCCAGTAAACCCATGTGCTTAGCAAAGTGTTTTTTTCTGACTCTGGAGCACTCACTCCTATTTTACTCCTACAGTGCTTCTTTATAACTCCTATATTTTCCAGGATATTCCAAGAGTGATGTTTGTGGCTTTCCTCTTTTCAAGCCACAGGCCCTCTGTCAACACACCAAAGCCCAAACATGTGGCATTCCTGCAGATTCCCTCTTTGGTCATCATTAAAACAGAGCTTGAATTCCCCCCGGTTGCTGTGCACAGCAGATTTATGGTAGAAATTACAAGAATCATTCATCTTTTTCAGGTTTATAGTAGAGCTCACTGCTGGACCGTTACCTCTCTTAAAGAGGCTACTTGCAGTAAGGAAATTGGAAAGAGGAGCAGCTAGATGGAAACTTTTATCATTTGGACACTGTTCTTGTCCTTATTGATCCCTGCCTTAGTTGAGCCAGTACCCCAGCTCCAATAACACCTTATTTCCAAACAGGGAAGAAGGCTCAGGGAGACTCAGAATGGTGAATTAGTAAAACCATCACTTTCTAGGCTTATTTCTTCAAGTATTTTAATATTTCAAAGAATTAATTCTAAATGTTTTAAGAGCTTTAATTTAGTAGCTGTAATCTGATCATAAATTAAACATCTTCCCTTCCCAATGAAAGGCAATGCCAAATTATTTGTATACTTACTGTTTGTTTACACTCTGCATCAAGATATTCCCTGGAAACTGATTTTTATTGCCAAAAGAATCTGAAAACACAATACAACTCCCATGCTAATTAATCTCATATTATGCCTTCATCAAGCAACTTGTGCATTTCTGGTCATGCACAAACATCCACCCAAACCCATGAAATTTTAAATGTAAATAAATATCCCAAAATCCACATAAGCAGAGCACCTAATTCTCACATCAGAATGCAGATAGGTAAGAATATGTGTGCAATCATATCCAAGGGGAATTTCAGGTGATGCAAAAGCTTAAACGAAGAGCTCTGGCCAAATGGAGGAATCACAGTAACTCAAGCTTCTCTCTCCAGGCAAAATGGAAACTCAGAGTCCTAGTCATGCTCAGATGCTAAGACTATTTTTTTATATATTTACATTTTAAAAATACAGTACACTTCAAGTCACATCTGGGTGCAACCCCACTGCTCTGGATGCTGCATGGCCATATGGCTTAAAATTACACCAGAGGAAAGTTAAGTGAATTGGACACAAGGTCAAAATTTAAAAAAAAAATTAAAATTATGTGTGCCCATGCTGACTTCTCTCATTATGGAAGGCCTCTTCCCCTAGATTTTTAAACAAACTTAAAGCTTTTGGACTTTCTCATTCCAAGGAAAATGGATGCTCCACTAGACATTCCAGAAGATACACATTTCCTTTGATTGCTCTAGGAACCATCCCCAGGCCAACAGGCAGCAACACAATGGATCCTTCAGATGCCATTTCCACAGCTCATTCTGTTATTAATGAAAACGGGAAACAAAGTCCAAAGAGAGAAAAGTCACCCCAGAGCTCGACTTTCCTATTGGTGCTGCACTGCTTAGAGAATGAAAAATCCACGTTTGTGAAATCCCAGGTTCTGTCCCAGTGTTCAGAGCAGCTCTCTGGGAGTTTTACATCAGCTGTCTGAGGGCTGGGTTACACACACTGCCTGTATGCACATTCTTTGCCTAAGGTGAAAATAAGTAATAACAACACTTCATTTACCCCTAATTAGGACTTCACATGACAGCTACATCCCATTGGAATAAAAAACCTGTCAAGTCAACTGAAGGAAGCTTGAGAAAACAGGAAACAGAAATTTAAAGTGAGTTAGATCTCCGGAAATCATTAGCCTTTGGGCTGGCATTGTCCAAAAGGTTCACAGATACAAGTAAAACATTATTCTGTATCAATTTCTCAGTTTCTATGCCTCAGAAATTGGTTGACTCAAATTCCACAAACTTTAGAAACATTCAGCCTGTATAACAATCCTACATAATCCCAAGTAGGTATTTTTTTACAATTTTTCTACAGTTTCACATAACTCCTACAGTACAGCCATAATAAAAATATACTTTATAACTGAAGAAAATTGAAATAATTATTTTCTTATTGGCCCATTTGTTTTCTTAAACAGCATAAATAACAGCCCTTTTCTAAGCATTTCTAGATCTCCACAAGGGCATGTTCATGTAACTCATATTGGTTTCACTGCAGTTGAGTGCCTGTGCATTGAGTACATGTGTGCTGGTTTGGGCTGGGGAGAGTGAATTTTCTTTACTGAAGCTGATACGGGGCTGTGTTTGGGATTTGTGCTGAAAAGAGTGTTACCACAGGGATGTTTTAGTTACTGCTGAGCAGTGCTTACACAGAGTCAAGGTCTTTTCTTCTTTCCTGCTGCCCAGCCCAGCAGCGAGGAGCGTGGGGATGCACACGGAGGTGAAGGAATGCCTTGGGGTGCTTTGCTTGTTTGTGAGGCTTTTGCTTTACCTATTAAACTTTCTTTATCTCAGCCCAGGAGTTCTCATTTTCACTCTTCTGATTCCCTCCCCCATCCCACCAGGAATGTGGGTGAGTGGCTGTCTGGGGCTTCGTTGCTCTCTGGGATTAAGGAATGACATCTTGGGAGTTCAGCTAAAGCAGTAATGAAATCCATACAAGTCACATAAGGCTCCTGCAGACATCCCTTTGCTACTGCCCTAAAACCAAAGACACAGAAACCTCAGTGGTTTCCAGTTGACAGAATATTTACAAGTGTCTCATGCCTAAATGTCATTCTATTGCATTCTTCCTGCTTCATCTCCTATAAATTAAAAGATGTGTGATTAATCAGTGGTCCTTTAGGTTCCACACACGGATTCATGGCATGTCCTGCCAAACCCATAGCCCAAGTGTGCCATCTAATGGCCCTGGAGTCAGGAATGCACCAATGCAACCAGGACAAGTTCAGCAATAAAACCTAAACAAAGCATCGCTTCACTTGTTGAGGTGGAGGAGGAGCTTCATCATTGTTTTCCTGCAGGACCTACTCACTACATTTCACCAGCAATTCTGCAGGTCAGGTGAAATAATTGCTTTCAGGCAGTTCAAAATGTTTTGATAAACAAGCATTTGAATGTGAGGATGAGGTTAAAGAATTCTGCAAAGCTTTAACCTCGCAGTCAAAACCCATTGGCTACAAGCTGCACAAAAACCTGGACACTGCCTGGTTGCCTCCAAGTCTCACTGCTAAATGACCACCATTCCCAGTGAAGTTGTGATGAGTGGCAGCAGCAGATTCAGCCTGCCAAATGAATGAGGTTTTTATCTGCTGAAGAACGTACAGAGGCCAAGCTTAATTTAGCTGATATCATCTCCTTAAAATGCAGTCCATAGTCAAGAGAAGTGTTTGCCTTAAGAAGTATCAGGGAAAAAAATTACACAGAGCAGTTGTGGAATAACACTTGCAATGGTGATACATACAAAGAGAATATAATTCCATTATAAAATAAATACCACGGTGGCATACATTAATGAAGTTGTCAAGCAAAGTTCTTTAAAATACTATCCACCTAAAAATACTGTTAAGGAATAAAAAAGAAATACAGATGCAATTAATTTATATAACATTTACTATTGGTAAACATGGCTACTTTATAATCATTTACAAAAGAAAGCATTACAAACGTGGGGCAGGGGTTATAGATTAAGGAAATGAGTTACTGATTTGGTTATGTACTCAGCAACTGAACACCAGGAAGGAGGTTTGGGATTTACGCTTACATTGCTTACTGTCAATGCCTGTTTTCTACTACTTGAAAAGAAGATTCAGAAAATGCTTACATTTGCATGGGATTAATGATTTATTATAAACACCGTGTGCCAGCAGATGAACAAGGGATGGAAAATACCCCTTGACATTCAAATTATTTTCATATGTACTCAATGCTTCCTTTTCATTACCGTTAACTAATAATGTAAAATCTAAATATTGTCAGATACAAAACTGTATGCCAAGACAGTGTTTACATTATTTATTTTGAATAACTTGTAATAACTCCCCATTTCTATCCAAATATGCCTGAATTCTGTGCCTTCCTTTCCAAGCTCTACTTCACCACCTTGCTTGCTTTAGGCAGGAAGAACCATATGAGCCTTTGATTCTGATAAATTCAGCCACACCACAAGACCGCTTTCCTTTATCTAATGTTAACAGTAGTAAAGAACAGTTATAACTGTTTTATGGAGCTGTAGCAATACAGAAAATCTCCATGACACATAACTGTGGAGGAGTAATTACTGAACAAGTGCCTTGACTGTATCAGTGGCACAAACACAGCAAGGAGGAAATGCTTGTGCCTGTGGTGGGCTCCTGACAGACCCCGTGATCCAAGGTGCAATTGAACTTCAGTCATAATCAAGTACAACATTAAGCACAACAAATCCCAACAAATGTATGATACATTCTATATGTGTGTCAATGCATACACACTAATCTAAAGTCTAATGCCATTTACATGCTTTGGAACTCAGTGCAGGGATGGGGGAGAGATCACTCTAAAGATAATAACACCCTTCCACTTGGTTGAAATCCCACAGGTGAGAAAGATGCTTGCATTTCAGACACAATGACCTCAGTCTGTTTATTCTGAAGTTCTGGAAAGAGATTCTATTGCTACAATTGGATAAGAGATCTCAGAGAGCTCAAGCACAAAAGAAAAAAAGAAGTATCTTATTTACTGGAGTATTTAGAAACTCTGCAATACACAGCTAAATTTATGCAACTGTCACCTAATTTGCTTATAATTTGCTTACAGATGCCTTTTAGCAGCTGGTAAGATGTACCAGCCGTGTGGAGATTCCAAACTCTAGTGGAAAGCGCTACTAAAGGAATGCATCTAGGAAACCATCAAAACAATTTTAGGATGCATTTATATCCTTTAGTCCAAGTATACTATTCCTGAGGCAACCTCCCACCAAATGTTCAAGCAAATCTGAAACGAATCCTTCCATTCTGATGGAAGCACCTCTATTCCATGGGATTTAATTTCTATTCCAGAAGCCTTCTGGGTATTTCCTGTGCTGTACAGAACTGAACTTGTCCATCAAAGCAAAAAGCTTTGTGAACAGGGGAGAAGGTCCTACAAGTCTGTCTTCCTTTCTAAGATTAGGGTTGAAGACATTTTTCAATCAAAGTGTACTTCTTCAGTTTCACTACCAAATTCTCCATTTGCTACCATGGTAAGAGGTGGAAGGATGTGCAATAGAAAATATTTCTTTCTCTTTACCTATAAAGTCTTGATTTCTTTTGCCATAATGCTGAAGCTGTTAGAACACACTGCATGTTGCTTAAGCCAACAGGAGTAGGGGGATGAGGCAAGAAGGAGTGGAGTCAGAGTAAATGGCAGAACTAAATAGTTGGGGTTTTACCTCTCTTTTTCTCAATTCTCTGTATTCATGCTTGGACAATTTCACACAGAGCCAACTGACCCTGCCCATCCAGAGCTGAAAGGTTCTTTTCATTTCAGATCTCATTTCTCTGACAGGCTGCCAAACAGAGAGGATGTTATCTCACAATTTGTCATCTCAGGATTGCTAGTGATGCAACAAAAGGAAAATAAAGATGGAGAATAGCCAAGAAGAATTAAGGCCTCATGGCCAAGACATTTCCGAAGAAGTGAAGTTTAAAAAGGTATGGTTCATACACAATGCTTGTCACAACCAAGGCTGCTCTGTGGCTGGCTATTTTAAGACTGGGATTGGGTACTTATGGAGCTCTAACACTTCCTTTATTGTGAAAAGAACAAGACATCCCTCCTATCCCATTCCTTTCCTTATTTGCTGTGTTGTGCAATTTGTATATTTTGCTAACAAATGCCTTTATTTCATCTCCTTACAACCAACACTGACCAAAGGACTTAGCCTTGGTGGAAAGTTATCTCCACTGCAGGTGTCAGTAATTGGCAAAGAAGGAATCACTTGATGTTTGTAGGCACAACCTTTCCCACTCTTTATTTGGAGATAAAATTCCTTAATGTATAGCTCTCTTAATGTGTGCATATAGCTTAAGACTGTAATTCTGTATAAATATTTAAATTAAATCAGTGGCAGCTTTCTCAAGTGACGAAATATAAATGAAACTTGCAAAGAAAACAAAAAAACCCCAACGCTTTCACTGAATGCTACTGAAAACTGCATAAGGTTTTTATGGAAATTTTTCACACCACTCCCCCTCTCATTTCCTCTTGTCATATAAATAATTCACCAGCAAAATCCTCACTCTGAACAAGAAAGGAAAAAATTAAATAAACAGAAGATCTAAAGATATGTACCTTTACATATATCTATATGTATGTATACATGTGTGTATATATATATGTATGTATGTACGTATATTTATAAATATATATTTATATATAAAGATACACCTGCACAAAATATAATTTTGTTTTGTTTTGTCCAGCTAGGTAGGGAGTTGTTAGCAAATTTGTTAGGGGACTGCAAACAAAGTTGTTAGGGGACTGCAAAACCTGCAGATAGATAAAATTGCTGGAGAGGCTGGAATCTGATTTCCCTGTTGGAGTCAGAAAGTTGGCTGATGCAAAGCAGAGTGCAAGCACTCATCTATTGGGTTTTAAGCATGCAAAGAAGAAATAGTAACTGCCCAGTGATGGCTCTGAGTGGCAAAATAAGTCACTAAACCAGGTGAATAATTCAAATTTGACATATTTGCCAAGGTAGGGAAATGGCCCAGGTGTCTTCCTATCAACAACAAATAGTAGATTTTCCTCCATCTCTATCATGCTCCAAAGATCTTTAAGTGAAAGAATCTTATTATCTGAATAATCCAGTTTTAGCTCAGTGGAACAGAATTTGCAATTATAGAATGCTGCTGTAAACTTTGACATCACTCATGCAAATGTCATTCATCCTAACGTGATCTGTAAGCTCAAAAACATTTCCAAAAGTAGGATCTCAGCACTTTAGAGTGAATCCTGCTTCATGTGCTTGTTGAGCCTGCTGATCCTTTCAAGACTATTCTTCCGGATGGGGGAAAACTTGAGCATCTTAGTTTGATGGCTGGATAGTTTCTTCCCAAGAGAAAAAGAGAAGGAAACTTGCAAACCATTTTTGATTCTCATTAGGAGGTTGCCTGGGTGCACATCCCATGGCACCTACACTGCCCTGTCAGCAGCCACTACTAGCAAAGAGCAAAAGCCCCATTCCCACAAACACGTACAAACATTCTGTTGTCAATTCAGGGGAAAGCCTGCTAAGATTTCTGAATGCAATAAAATGTGTAGTCACATTAGAAACTCTTACAAGAAAGCAAAAATTTGCCAGCATTAAAAGTTCCTAGTGCAGTATCTAATGAATCCTTCCCATACCACCTTTGTGGTACAGACAGAGCAGGCGAGTGTGTGTCCTTGCTTGCAGAACACTGATGTCTGCTGAGGAAGGACAGACCCTGGCCCATCAATAGCAGATGGTGCCTGGAGAGCAGGAGAAATATTTGTCAGTGTGTCCTGAGAACAGCCTGGAATCCAGAGTGCTCCCAAGACACTGCAGCCAGCCTGACCAGCTCTGTTCTGGCTGCTCTTTGGGGCTGATGTCTCCAGGAGTCCAGGCCAGTAAAAACCAAGAATTGAAATCTGGGGGTGACTCTCAGTGTTGCTTTCAGAAGAGCCTTGGTATGAAACCTGAGCACAGCTGTGCTTGTTAAGCTGTTACTGGATGATCATAAAAGGCAAGAGAATAATTTTCAAACAGAGGTGAAGTCAGCAGAAAGCTCCTCTTTCAGAAATAAAAGCCTGATGCATCCTGAGAGTTTAGTCCAGTTAAGAAAAACAAGGAAAACGGCAACCAGTTCTCTTGATGTGATCCCACTAAAGTAAACTACAACACAAAATATATTTGAACATAGAATTTCTATCTACGTGCCAAAAAAAATAACATATGATTGTGTTTGTATTGCTGTTTTACTTATGGCTTCAGGGTGACCTAATTGTGTCTTTCTAGTACCTGAAGGGAGCCTAAAGAAAGATGGAGACAGACCATTTAAAAGAGCATGGAGTGACAGGACAAGGGGGAATGGATTCAAACTGAAAGCAGATTTAGATGAGATGTTAGGAAGAAATTCTTCCTTGTGATAGTAGCACAGGGTGCTCAGAGAAACTGTGGCTGCCCCATCCCTGGAAGTGTCCGAGGCCAGGTTGGAAGGAGGTTGGAGCAGCCTGGGATAGTGGAAGGTGTCCCTGCCCATGACAGGGGGTGGAATGAGATGAGCTTTAAGGTACCTTCCAACCCAAACCATTCCATGATTTTAGGATTCTATGATTCTTTCATGGTGCTCTTAGGGAAATTGATATCATCCAAGGGTAACTGTCTCAACATCATAAGAGATTTGAGGGGGCATGTTCTGTCCTTAGTACTTCCAGAAAACTCCATTTATGTCAATACCATTGCAAAAATGTAACTCTGGGTAGAATTTGGTCAGCAATTTATAAATGATCATGTGCTGAAGTCTGCAGCTGTGTTGAGCTGATATTTAGCTGCTCTATTGTGAGCCTCTGACTTTGGTATGAATAAATACACCAATGACAGAATTCACAAGCAGTGTAAACCTCAGGGGGACTGCAAATGGATTTTCTTGTTTGACTTTTTTTTTTTTTTAATCATTCCAATCTCCTTTATTTGGAACAAAGGATTTTCTGGGAGGAGGAATACAGAAAAACCTTGTGAAAATACCATCTAGGTATTTCTGAGTTTGAGTTTTCAAGTAGCCTGTTGCAGGGTAATTAAACTTACATCATATTAACAAGTTGTGTTTGTGAAGTATAGATATGAACAAGTTTGTGGCAGAAACAAACTAAAACCATTTTATAGAAGATTTTTGGATACTGCAGAGTTTTTCTGGAATTCCTGGAGATAGGGTCCCACCTTTCTTCTCCAGGCTGATGGGAACAGAGTACACTGGTGACCTTTGCAGTTCTCACTGGTACAGTTACAGTTCAGTCCCATACACTGACTGGGATCATCAGCTAATTCTATACATGGAGAGAGAAAATATAGGACATGTCTGAAGGGTGAACTGTAGACAATTGTGTGCTGAGCATCCTTTGTTCTCGTCTGGCTACATAATGAACAAGCTGTGATCCAGAGCCACATGGACTTGCTGGGGCGTGCTGGTGTTTCTGCTGTTCCCAGGCTTCCACCCCGTTGGTGCTTCCAGGAGAACGGAGCCAGCCTGGCTGTGCCACGCCAGGGCAGAGCAGGAGCAGAGCTGATGCCACAGCTCCCCGTGCCTAAAGATGTCCCTGGTCCCAAACCTGCCAGCCTGGACTGGTCAGAGAAGGAAAAGCTGCCTTACATTGAGGTAAAGTATATTCTTGTCACATGAAAAGGTTTTTAAAATCCAAGGCAAGTTGTCTCAGATTCATTCCACTGTATAGAGCTTCAGAAAGGAAAGACTGAATGAAAGGGGAAATTCAGTGCTACCTGGTTTGCATTAGCAAAGGTATGATTTACCTTCAAGATCAATGGAAAGAACAATGAGGCTGTTTGGAAACTCATCTTTAACAACACCAGTATGGAAAAAACCCCAAAGGTAGGCAGTTTTTTTCCTTCAGACAAGATAGTCTTTCTAGGTCAGAGTTGCAGCTTCACTGCTTAACCAAGATGCAGAGAATTCAGGACTAGTCAAGTTTTACTGAAGGGAAAAAAATATCAGAACTGAGGACTGAAAACTACAAATCAAATAAAACTAAGTAAGGTTTCTCTTTTCCACCAGTGAATTTAAATCTTGGTCCAAACTGCAGAACCATAATTCTGAGTACAGAATTTTGAAAACAAAGATGTAGGCAAAACATATTTTGCAATTTCCTTTAAATGAATCCACCGATTCTATCTTCCAGGGCAGCATTAAACTCTCGTGCTGCTTAACCAAAATCAAGGGATTACTTGGCACTATTATCCCATAACAAACAGAATAGGTTAATAGCTGTCATTGCCATTTCTAAATAGAGAAGCGCATCATTATGCATTGTTCGAGCTGCCAAGCTCACATCCCTATTACAGCACTCCTGTAACCTCACACAATAACAGCAATGATGTTTTGCAAGATGTTTTGATATCTGCAGACCTTATGAGACGTTAGTAAAGGCAGTGCTTAGGTTAGACAGGGAAAAGGAGAGCAAAAACAGAAATGTTTTTTCTTCTTCATTCTAATTTAATGTTGTTTCCCGCACAACTCTTGCAACTTTCCTGACATATGAGAAATGCCTCAAGGAGGCCAGTCTGTCAGCAAAACAGCCAGAGAGAAATTTATTTATGGAAAGAACAGAGGTGTAGTTAAAAAAGAAAATACTCCCCTTTGAGAGGAGATGGAAAAGCAGGTATAGACTAATGAGCCTTTCTTGAGATTTCCTCCTTATTTAACAAAAATGTCCTAAAAAGGTCGGACTCACAACACTCAGAATAGAACTGGAAATTGCCATCCAGTGTCTCCCAAAGCTTCCTCCAGTATAATAGATGCTTGCTTAGGGACTATTTCCCACATTTCTCCTGTGTATTACAGCAGTTCCCACACATACCTGGTGGTATCCACTGGAGATCTGCAAGACTCAGATTTGCACTCCAGCTTCAAGCCCAGGGTTTGATCCCTGTGTGAGACACTACCCCAGAATCACATATCAGTGTCCTTAATAATGGCTGCTCTGGTTTTCCAGTTTCTTGAAAATGTTTTTGAAAGATTGGAATTCTTCCCTTCTGCCTAATCGTACTGCCAGGCTTTTTCTTTTCCCTTTTAAAACAGGTGAAGGAATTGCAGAACAGACAGGATATGGATGGTAAAATTATTGTACAAGGTAGTAAAATGTTATGACCAAAATCACATTTCCTTTCTTTAGCTAAGGCCCTCCTGAAATGAGCTTGGACAACAAACCCATTTTACTAAAGGAAAACCATGACACATTGTTATAGAAAACATAATATAGTTGTACTTAAATTTGTGAGTTAGCTATTGGCATTTTCCTGTGAGTGCCACTGTCTCACTTGGAACTGCACCTACTGACAACAGTATAATTTTATCTACAGCCTGTTTGGAACACGGGCAGCTTTGTTGCAGGGAAATGCATTCTCATAATTCCTTTTCTCAATCTATCTTTCTTAGTCATTCACACCATATAAATGCTTTTGGTTTCACATGTATCTCTTCCAGCATACTAATTAAATGTTTCAAAAGGCTTTATCCATGGTTAAGTGATGATAAAATTTTAATGATTTAATTAGCAAGCTCCAAGAAAAAAAAATAATAATGAACAAAGACGGGTGCTTTTAGTGGCTCTTGCTCTCATGTTACATTAGAAGCACAGGAAGATGCAACATTCAACATCACTTTTCCTCATACACTCAGCAACAGAGAACATGGTCCATACCATGCTAGAAGGGGAGTGTGGAACACAAGGCAAGTGAATTCTGTCAGTTCTCAGCTGCACCCATGAAGGGCACTCCCTCAAGGAAACATTGCAGCTTTATGGAGGGAAAACAAATCAAATATTGTTTGATCCCTAATTTTTGAAAGCAACTGGGGAAAAAAATGAATACTACTTTCAAGAGATGCACTGAAAACTGGTTTGTTTTCAATATTTCCTCATGATTTCATGCTTCTCTTATCATTTGGCTGCTTTACCCTTACAGGCCTCTGCATTTAGGGTTTGGTAAAAATAAAATTCTGTTGTTCTGTATTATGGGTTGGAGAATAAAAAGCTAATTGCTCTATGTGAATAACTTCCTATTACAATTTAGAATGTATTCTTCTGCTTTCCTCTCCACCAAGATTAGCCTATTATGAAAATCACTACCCAGACACCACATATCAGTGACAGAAAGCACAATATCACAGCAGTTTGAGCCTGCCTCTGGGATGCAGCCATTCTAATCCCACCACTTGGCTCTTCCCTCCCTAATGTGATGAAGTTGGTTATAATATTCCATTTCATATAGACCATGATGCTCTATGCTCTAATTCACATACTGAATATCAAAAGGAGATTAAAGGTAGCCTGGATTGTTCCCTCATTATAAAGCATCACTCATTCAAAGAAGTTAAACGCATCAATAGGCAGCTGCTCCCTCAGCACAGTTCAGAGGGATCAACAGCACATGGAGCACTGCTTTAAGAATTAGAGACGAGGACAGAGCAGAAGGAGGGCTCAGAAAACACACATTTAGCTGCAATTAGAATTCCAGCCCATTGTAACATAATCATTGTTTTAGTTCACAAAATTTGCGGTTGGCAGCAATCTCACTCTGTCAGCCTTCGCTGAGTCTGCTCTGCAAAGACCAAGAGCTGTGCTCAAAATCAGCTCTTGGCAAAACTGGTCACCATGCAGTCACTCAAAGCAAAGTGATATCTATATTCTCATCTCATTATCATTATTCTTCTCAGCCAGGATCCCCAGTAAGAAGACGGAGCTGGCCAAGTCCTGCAGAAGGCTCTGTGCACAGGATAATAAAGCTGTGAAAGCTACATGCAACAGGAGGGCACAGCACAAACGTGCCATGCAGAGGGAAGGCAACTGATAAGGGATGTAGTGAAGAAACTGAGGAACTGATCCCAGACATGAAAATCCACATAACATGTGACTCTCTAAGAATTTTGGTAGTATATAGTGCTTACTCTATGTTCTAGTTCTTATAAACTTAGAATATGGGCACTGCTCAAGCCTTTAATCTGCAAATCCCCTGAAGCAAGGATTTACTTTTATATGTGTTAGTCAACCTCTTGTAAATCACTGTGCACAGCTAACAACGCTGCAGCAATGACTGCAATAAAAGAGCGCTAATATGGGTGGCTGAGGCACCGGCAGAGAAAAGTTCCAGGGAGCAACTGTAGAACTGATGTAGATGTAAAGAAACACTTGAGGTGTTAAGTGGTCAGCTTCACATATTCAACTTAAAATTCAGACTTGTTTTTCAATGCTCAGTTAAGAAACAAATTATGTGAGCCGTACATATCAAAGTCCCATTCACTTGATATTTTTATGCTGCTCATTTGTGCACAATATACTCCTCACACTATTTTACTTCCTTCCTGTAAATCTGACTAACCAAAGATGACCTGTGCTGTTGAAACACATTCAAATTTAAATGGGTTCACAAAAGCAGGTTTGGGGGACAGAAAGAAGAGCAGAGAATATGAACCATTCACTTATTAAAAAGCACCATCCATTCACAGCTCGCATTTTACAGCTGATGCGTTTTGTTTTGCTTTCTCTGCACAAACAAATTGAACAAGGAAATCAACAGTTTTGAACTTTGAGCTATGCTGAAAGCAGATATGGAGAGTTCAGCCCTATGTCAACTTAAAAAAAGCCCAAAACAAAACACCACTAAGATTCCTTACAAATAGACTTTAGAGATATTCAATATTTAACTGCAATAATTTGAAGAAAGTGCAAGGCATAGTACACCCAAATCTTAAATGTAATTACACCAGTATTGTAATGTCCTCACTCTTGCAAATGTCAGTGAAAAGTGGGGATGGTGATTCAAAGTGTGAGGGTTTTCCACACTTCCCACTACCACAGAGTGCAGCTATTTTCCTGGTGAAGCCATGGAGTACTACCTCCTTGCTTAACCAACAGTAACATCATGGGAAAACTTATGCTATAAATACATTAACACTTTGGTTAAAATTTGGTTAACATTATCATAGGCTTCTAGGAAGCAAAAGCCTGTCCAAGTCAGCTGTTCTTGCCTGGCATCTTTGCAAATTTGCCTATGAGGGTCTTCAAAAGCTCTTTGATAAAGATTAATTAAGGAAGAAAGAGTCTATGTTTGCAATCTCTTAAGCAATGTAAATGTTTGAAAACACTGTGAGATTGGTTTCTGCTCTTTTTCAAATAGAGAACTATCACTGGAGATATCAATGGTTGGGTGTGGGCACAGCCAAGAGACAATTACAGTAACCAGTGTCATTTGCTGTACAGCAGATCAGCTGGTAACAACTAAACTGGACAGATGCAAGTCTTCCAACTGCAGCAGTATCTCAAAAAAATTTCTACCAGGGATTCTCACATTGGTGTGACTGTAATAAAAAGTCTATCAGTGTTAGACTTATAAGTCTTGCTTAATTTAACTCCAAAAATTTGCTGGAGGCAGAGGTTTGTAATATAAATTTTTAGCCTGACAGCAATTTCCACTTTACACATTTTGAAAACAAACGTGGCAATGTTTCAGTTAGTGGAGAACAAATAATGTTGCAGAAGTCTATCTGTTAAAGGAGTTGAGAAAAGGAATATTTGCACATTTTAAAGCTGACAAACACCCATTACTATCAGTGCTGACATGTGCTTGGTTAATTCATGCTTTACCAGAAACTGCCATCAAGTCAGGAAATGTGGAATGACTACAAATGTTTCATAAGCATT
This sequence comes from Climacteris rufus, assembly GCA_013398175.1. Classification (NCBI taxonomy): domain Eukaryota; kingdom Metazoa; phylum Chordata; class Aves; order Passeriformes; family Climacteridae; genus Climacteris; species Climacteris rufus. The sequence continues at coordinate 666,707 of VZRZ01005521.1, read as the reverse complement.
CACAGTGACAAATCACGTTGGATTCACTTGACCAGTTTAAGCAGGAACATTTAGAATATATTACAGAAATCCAGACTTGATGGTTCTTTGCCAGGTACTTGCTGGTCAGAGGTGTCAATTTAAATCATCTCCTTATTCAACAGGAGGAGGCACAGAGTCATAACTTCAGATGTCCAGAGTGTCAGGTGCTACAATCCAACTTGCCATGTGCTGAGCAGTCACTCACAGTGCCTGGTAAGTCATTTACTTGACAAAACATCAGAACTTGGACACAGGATATCACCCTGCATCTGCCTATTGCTAACCACTGATGGGAGTTAAAAAAAACCAAACACTTCTCCATAAACTTTTTCCTGTTGAAAATGTTTTAATGCAGATTATATGTTTCATTAGATCACTTTCTGAAAAAAAAAAGGAAGAAGAATTGTACTAACCACTCCCAGATAGGAGTAGGAAGATCGGGTTGGGTTTTTTGGTTGTTGGTTGTGCTTTTTCCCCCCTTATGAACAGACATGTGTGGTTACTGTTGCTCATTTGTTTCATGTCTGTCTCATAATTTTAGATGTAAAGCTGTCAATTGCTGCTTTTCAAACACTCTGGAAGTATAATAAAGCATCACACTACAAGTGACAGTTCTGGAGAGAAAACATGATGCCAGAAAGAGACAAAGAACCCTGGATATGGGGCAGAAGTCCATTCAGTTCTGGAAGAGCAACTGAGTGTGATGCAAAGCACAGATCAGCGTGATTCCAGAAATACCATGACCCTGAGAGTACCCATGTGTGCACAATTCCAGGCACACCAATATTCATTTGTCCACAAAACAGGCTCTAATAAATCCTGATCAGCAGTTGTGCCTGCTCTCTATGTAATTAGCATTTGTGTGCTTTTCACTGCCCAGGACTGTCATCTAGAATCCTGTAGATTACTGCTTTCCATTTCCCCTCCAGTATTGTAATTTCTGCCAAACTGCCTTCATGCCAGAGAACATAGTAGTAAAATGATTAAAGAAAAAAATAAATGAACAAACTCATCATGTTTGATTTTAACTGCTTTCCACGTTCATTATGTGATTCGTGTTTCTCTCTCAGGCTTTGTGGAACTGCTTACCCCAGGTACAGCCCTGCAATCTCCACTGCACAATGGAAAGCTGGCTTGCAATTATTGTCATGAAATTAAAAGGATGGTGTGAATTTCCATAACAACAACTTAATGGATTTCAGTTCTTTATTTGACAAGCAAGTTTTTGCTTATTTCTTAGATGATTTGCTGATTAACTTCTTGGTAAACTGCAGCAGTTTGGAAGTACACGTGTTTTATAGAAATGGAAAACAGAGCATCTCCAGACACTCAATCAAATCCATGGAATCCACTGCGGTGCCTTTTAACCAGGCCCTGGGAAAAAGCAGGGGTTTACTGGATGCTGTGAAGCTTAACACACGTATGCTCTGATGGACCAAGGAAATAAATTAATTGCTCCTCAGTGGAAAATGCTCTAGTCTCTGATTCCTGATAAACACTTTTTGGTTTCTAAGGTTCTTTCACTTGAGCAGATATGACCTAAGGAGAGATGTTCTCCAGGTATGGTCGGATTAACACCATTCCAACCGTTGAATCGTTAAGTGTACCCAGAAACAAACTGAAAGCCAATTAGATCTAAAAAGAACAAAGATGATTCGCTTTAGCAAAAGATTCTACATTAGCTGAGATTTCAGAGTGATCTTTCAGTATTGCTCTAATGTAGATTACAAATCTACAATCAATTCTTGAAATGGCAAAGTCATGGATAACTGCAGTGGAGACTGCTATCTCTAAAGCTCAGGAAATAGAAAACAAAGAAGGTGATAAAGCAGGACAATATTTCAAATATTGAATGTTTTAAATAGATATTTATTCTGCAAAATTTTACAAAAGTTTAATTTAAAAAAAAGTCCTAGGAAACTCGATTTTCATTTGAACAGAACCATTCCAGAGAGTAAATTCAATCATTAAAGTGCAAGTCCTGCTTGCTATAAAAATATCAATGCAACCTGAACTGCCAATTTACTGCCGATAGCTCTGTAATACATGGCTTTATAAAGCATTGTCCAAGATTTTTAAAATTAAGTATTTATACTCCTAAATCACTCCTGCCTGAAAAATACTGGGTATTCAGCAATTTTGAAAATCATGCCTTTGCATGTCTAAATATAGATGTGGGATGTTCTTGATGACTAAAGCATCACAGAATCCTTCTCAGCTGAGAGAGTAAATATTAATACTACTCTGAGTCCTCGTTCATCCCTCTGCACAGTGCTTGGAGATCTCTGCATGAAAAGTGTTACACATCTATTAAAGGATCTTCTCCAGAACTCGGAAAATATTTAAAAGCTCTGTAAATCCATTTCTTCTTTAATAGGACTTACAGCACATGCTCTCCAAAAAATGAATGTGCCATTCTCTTTTATATACTGGCAATTGGAATTCTGTCAGACAGAGTTCTTTTGCCTTAACCTACTCTTCATTCTATTTTTGTTTTTCTGTGTCACACTTTCTGCCTATTGATGGATGCTGTAGCTACACTAAATGATGTGTGCCTTTAATGAAAATAAGCTCACTTTTAGATTGCTAGCCATGTCATCTCCACTTCATTAGTTTCTGTATGTAGGCTATTTCTTATTAATTATGTCTATTTATTTAAAGAAAATAAATGCTGAAAAATAAAATACAAGTACATGTATGAGGCCTGGAGCCAGTGAAAAAGTGAAATAACAGCAAGGTAACCTTCCAGTAATGTTCCAGCAATGTTCCAGCAATAGGTAGGCTCTGGCTTTTGTTGCATATTTGATCTGTCCAGAGCATTTTTGTTTCTCAGAACAGCTGGTTTACAGCTCTAGTCCACAATTTTTTAAAAATAATGGTGCATTCCTTTTAACCCTATTAAATAAACAAAATGAAACTGCTCTTTGTGATGGCAAAGGGTTTAGCTTATTTTTTGGAGGCTTTCTGTACACTGGGACTAGCAGGATTGGATTTTAGGAAAAAAAAACCATGTCTGTTTTGAAAGGGTCCAATTAGCAAGTCTGGGGACGCTCAGCTTACAGTGCTGAGTGAAATTGGAGCTGGACTTTGCAAAACAAGACTCCAGTCCCCTGCTCACTGGATAGAAAATGTAGTCAACTGAGAAGCAGGAAATAAGAGGAACAAAAAGAAAAAAAAGGAAAGTGGATGATAAAACCCATTCTCCCCCACATGTTTTCATTTATGAGTGTCATAAAAGCCTGCTTAGAGGCTTTTGTTTACTCTTAAGCCAGACACTGGAGTTTTCCCTGAACATTCAATATCCCTCACTAGAACTAGTAATATTATTTTCATAGAGGGACAGGAATATTTCTTGCTGATTTTTATGAAATTCTGATTTTGCATATATTGGAAATGGTGCACAAATTGATGAATAGTCTGGGAATCTCACAGCAAACAGAATTACTTTCTTTTTTGTGCAAAGGAGAGGGAGAAGAGGAAAATATGCAAGATTAGTAAGTATATAAAAACAGTCCAATTAGTGCCAATGGAAAGAAAGGAAATCACCTGATAATCAAACTTCAGTATTACAGATCAAAGAAGATTCTATCAAATTCCATGAAGTTATTCTGGGTTAACCCAAACCAAACTCATGCCAAAGCTTTCAGATGCAGTACAAACACAGATCCTCACAAACAAACATTTCAAATGACACTTTTCTCCCATTCAGCATTAAACCCCAAAAGGTTATAAGATTATAACTTATAAGGATCTACCAGCCTGTATTTTCTGTTCTGCAGTGGCAAATAACAAACCAGGCCTACATATTACATGGAGTACAGCGACACAGTTGAAACACCAATTTCAATTATAATCCTGTTCACTGTTGTCGACCCCTCTCCCCATCTCAGCAGCATCTAATACATCCTGAGGTCTCTAAAGAGGGTACCATCAAAACATCTCAAAAAAGCAATCGGAAGGTTGTGTATGAACAACACGCCAAAACTACCAAGCAGAGCTGCAGCTGGGGGCTGCCTTGGTGCCTAAGCACAGGGACACAACAGGGAGAAAACCTGCTGGGAATCTTTGGCAAATTCTGTCCCCAAGGGATGTTCCCCAAGACAGCACAAAACCCCCAGAGCAAGCTCCACACCTTTGTGGGACTGTCACACGGAAGGGATTACAAAAGCCAAGAGCAGCATTGTTCTCAGCACTGGTGCTGGCAGCTGTGCAAACACAAGGAGCCATCTGCTGTCATTTCATAAGTGCAGGGGTGATCTGGGACAGCAGCAGGCTAAAAATATGATCTTCCTAAGTAAGGAGGTTGGCTTAGTTTCTAACATTTCTGTCAACAAATCTGTGGGCTAGGTCATGCTCCTGAGACACTCCCAACTTAGGTTCTGCTTGTAGGTGTTATATCAATGGGTTTTATGACCATATTAGTTAAGCCCTCAGGACAATGATTGCATTTCATGGATCTTAGAGGATGATATGCTCAGACTCGACTCTGTGGTAGAGGCTGAACTCCACAACCACCACAAGAAAAATGCAACGCACAAGAGAAAAAGAACAAACAGGGTATTTGTGCAGCCTAATCCTCAACAGCGTCCCATCCAAAATTCATACACTGTTTGGGGGGGTTTCCTGCTTTGCTGGCACTGGCTTGCATTATGTGTCATGGCAAACTATACTGTAGAAAAGGCATTCCATGGTCTCAACACAGTGTTGCAATTCCTACAACAAATACACAGTTATCTCCACCTGACTATTCACTGCCACCTCATGTGAAAAAATGTTGGCTCCCGAGGAAGAACAAGAGTGCAGCAACATATAGAAAATAAAGGTTTGGTTGTTTATAACATATAGCAAGAAGTCACTTAAGTATTACTATTTCTTGTCAATGTTGGCTTGTAGAGATTACAGCAAACACTGGCTATTTATCCATGAAAACAGACTAAAAAATGAGGTACATAATAGAAAATCATGTCATACAAAGGAAAGAATACAAATTTATAGATCTCAGAAAGGTAAAATTCATGGTTTAATACCGTGACTTGGTACTTCCACGAAGCTTTGCATTTCCAAAGAACAGTACAAATTGCCTAATTGATCCTCATGAATAATTTACTGTTTGAAATGACACTATAACCCTTGCCTTTCAGTGTATCACTGAACCTTCTGCCTTATTTCAAAACTGTGGATTCTGCAAGGCATACACATAAGCATGTTTTAATCATTTAATAGAATTTCAGTAGGGCAATAGTCCTATAGTGGAATACTGGAAGCTGTTCACCTTATCACAAACTACTTGTTGATTCCTTCCCATGATGAAGGGTTCTACTCACATAAATAAATTAAATGCTTATCTAACTGCATTAAATATGCTACCTTTGCATGTGCATTCTATCTGGGTAAGTATGCACATAAAATGCACAAAATCCTTAAATTTTTTAGAAAGCACTTCCCCAATAAAAAGTTGTGAACTTCTCATTAGTCTCATCGTGACTTATGATGGCAACACATAGAAATCATTACTACAGTGAATCATTTGCAACATGAACTCTCTACACTAAATCTCAGTTCACAATTTCAGCAGAATTCAAATAAAGGATCAGACAATTACAGAGCAACACCCAGAATTACATCGGATAAAGTTAATTATCAGGGATACAAACTGTTTGTGGTCCTTTTTTCTACCCATTATGAATATATTTTTACTTGCAAATGTCTGATAGATACAGCCTTAAATGAACAACCAGTTTGATCTGCCATGGCAATTCTTATCTTCTTAGAATGTAGAAGGGTTTTTGCAATATTCTCTGTGAAAGCACAAATCAACTGGAATCAAGTAGCAGCACAGTAATTATTTTTTTAAATGAATGTGCAATAGCATCAATGGCATTAATTATTTGATTTAATTTCTAATCGGACTTTATTTTTATTATTAAACATGACAGTTGTGTGCAACACACTTAATTCACTTTCACTTAGTTGGTACCTAAAATGTAATAATTGTGTTACCACACAAAACTTTTTATATGACTTTCATCACATGTTCTTTAGTGCACTGTATATTTTTTGAGCCCCATGTATATTTTAATAACGCTGAGTGAAAAATTTATAGGAAGCCTTTTTGCATCTTTTCAAGCATGAAACTGCCTTACTACAGATGAAGAACTATTCTGCAAAAGTGCATAATGCTATGACAACTCCAGAATTACACAGAGAACAGTGCACTGTGCAAATACAAAAGCAAATAAGAGGAGCATTCTACCTCATATTCATACAATCCACAGCTTTTTCCATTAAACTAAAAAATTCCTTGATTCCATCTTCCTCCCTCCTCCCTACACAATGGCACAAACATTATTTCACACACACATAGTTTCTTGAACTATAAACTTCTTCCACCTGCAAAGTAAATTATAAATTATAGCCCCTGAGGGCTAACTACTGATATTCTCTTAACACACATGGCCAATAACAATATCGAGTTTCATGGCTAAATAGTAACCCTGTAATTCAATCATAGGCTCCTGCTGCCATGTATAAATTGCTCCAGCTTTTATGATGCCAGCATCACACCTTCTTTGGAAATGCAGAATGGGATTCAGGCATAAAACTTGTTTTATTGTACCTGTACAAGGACTACAAGGCAGTGTCCACATAAATGTTAACCCAAGGGGAATATATTCTTTCTGGTCAGAGTTGCTGATGCAGTTCACCAGGCTGAGACCTGTTTCCTGAAGGAGGGAAAGGCAGGTACACTTACCTTATACTTAAAGGCTAAGATGTAACAAAAACTAGACAAAAACCATCATGGAACAAAGGTCACCTTTCTTTTCTTGCTCTTGCAAGGTCTTGTACTTTGTACTGGGAGAAAAGGGTGTCAGAGTTCTAGCAAGCTCTGTAATGTAAGGCAGCCCCTTCCCCATGAAGCAGAGCTTTTGTGTGACATATTTGATTTTCATATCTGGCATAAAATTACAGTTGGAAACCCATATGCCCACAAGTTCAGGGAAAGCCTAAAGGAAACCCGTGGAAAAGAATTAGGTCAATAAGGAAGAGAAGAAAAACAGTGAAAAGAGGGAAGTAGGTGAAAGAAGAAAAAGAACATTTATTTCCACTGCTGTGGATTTTTTTTTCCACAGGTCCTTCAACAGTCAAAGTTCAGCAAGTGTGATGTGCTGTATCAGAACATCAGCCTCCTTCCAAACACATCCTGGCATTGCCAACTGACACCACAGGACAGCTATGGAGGGCAGGGATTTCAAAAGTCTTTCAGAAAGAGTATGATATGCTTATTACAGATTCTACACATTTTGTGCTTTTTTAATAAACATTAGGTTTGTTACACTACTACCATAACAATAATTCTTCTAATGAGGAACCTCTAGTGAGAGGAGTTAATAGGTTCTTGCTACGTGAATACTACTTGGTCTTTTAACAGTTAGAGGAGATGAAAATAATGGCACTTGGCACAGTTCAATAATTTCACTGTTTTCTTTCTTTTGGAGTTCACACTGACACCCTACTGCTCTTCAGGGAATTTTTTTCCAGGTCAATTCCAACATAACACTTCAACGTCAGCAGAATTAGCATTGTCTGTCTCTCATCCTCCCTTTCCCAGTGACCTTGGACACTTATGATAGAATCTGCAAAATCCATAGAAGGGGGACTACACTGAGAACTGTGATCCCCAGGGTTTTAAAGAAAGTTTCCCTGAATATAAACGGATTCATACTTCAGATTAATAACCAAGGAGAATGAAACATGAACGGATGCATTATGACTGTTGCAATTCAGAAACTGAAGCATAACTGAAAAAAAAATGAAATCAGGTTATCTCCATGTGGCTACCATTGTGGCAGGAGCAATGGGAACCACAGCCTCGTGCCAGATGAAAAATCTCTGAAGGGAAAAGCATCAGTCAAACTTTACACAGCTCCATTCATCCTGCCTGTCTTTGAGGGAACTGAGCAGCTGACCCACCATTTGACCTACTGAATTGTAATTGGAAATACATATTTCTGCTTCATTTTCTGTAGGGATATCTGTTCAGGGTCTCACATGCAGTCCTAAATCTCAAGACAGTCAGGATACACATTCTGCATTTAAATATCTCGGGTATTCCACACAAATAGAATAAATTTGTACCTAAATTAAGATAAATCTGATTATGTATAGCTTAGGCCTCACTCTCACTGACTGCCACTTGGTTACAGAAAGGATTGTAAAAATGCTGTTGTAAAAAATACCAGGACTCCATTGAATCCTACTGAATCTCTCTCTCAGTACATATATATATATAGATATCTAGATATCTAGATATATATTTATTCACACAGGCATTAATGAGTAGAAAGCCACGAGGTGACAATGCCTGGATAATTAGTTTAGTCATTATTATCATCTGCAAATACTATTCCCACTGCAATTCTTGTTTTCTTCAGTACATACAGAGCTGACAGAAACGTGGGAAAGAAAACCTTTCTTTACTGAAATCAATCTTGCTTCAAAGCAGATTCATAAGGCAAAGCTCCTACTTTAGCACATGTCAATGACACAATTTTCTGTGTTTCACAGGTTCATCAATACACAGTAAAGATCTTTCAGCTTTATGACTAAGGCAATAACAGAATCATGGAATATCCCAAGTTGGATGGACCCACAAGGATCATAAAATTCAATTCCCTACTTCTCACAGGACTACCTGAAACTAAACCATGTGACTAAGAGTGCTCTTTGAACTCCAACATCACTCCTCTCTCTGCTTCATAGGTCTGTTTTGGGTTTTGTGTGAACTAATATTTTTATTTTGTTCCAGGGCAATGCAGAAACAAGTGAATCCCCACTGCTCCCACTCGAATCTAATGCCAGCTGTTTTCACATAGCCTGGCTGTCATCCAGCCTCTGGATGGGTTCTGCTCTGGTTTGTATGAACAGAGGTCATGGACTGAAGTCCTGGCGAACACAAACACATACTTCAATATATGCTTAATAACAGAGCTCCAAGATAATAGAGCAAACGTTGCTCTTTCCATGTTCCCCCAGACCATAAAGGTGAGTTAGCCTCAGTATAAATTCTGGGGTTCTAACTGGAAAGACATAAGTTTAAGCTTTTCACAATTTAGGGAGCTATTCTGTGATCCTGATAGTACTAAAATCTCTCTGTTCTTCTCTGGAAGTATATAGACAATGTTCTTTAAGTCTCTGATGACTACAACACTTTTTAATAATGCTCTTTCTCTTGCTTCTCCTTTTCTGATTTAATATTTTTAGACTCAAAATGTCTTTCCAAAGGATGCAGAGTGAACAATGGAAACATCATTCAATCCAGCTTGCATACAAAGATTGACTTTGTACCACTGACACTCTAACAGGTTGATGTCACTAAAATTAATAAATTCCATCCAACAGTTGGACCCTAGCCACGGAAAAGGGTTATGAGAATGAATGATATAGCAGATGTCATATATCAGGGTAGGAAGAGTCATTGTTTTCCACTCTACACAATGCCCATGATAACATATTTCAGGAAGGACATCAGATTACCAGAAGATTTTCAGTGCATGAGAAAACTGGACAACATAGTTGAAACTGGCAACTTATCCATTCTCTACGTTTATTAGAACTATGTTTCTAAGCATATTCTCTCTCTTTATATAAACACCATCAACCCACTTTTCACACAAACTTAGAAAGCCAAGCATTGACTTAATTACAGAAATACAGAATCCACCGGTTTTGTTTCCTTGATTAGCTGAGGTCAGTGGGAACACAGGGATAAACTAGGATAAAATTAAGCCTTAAAATTACATTAGACTCCATCCTTATGCATAAAAAAGCAAAAGGCATAACTACCTCCTGGGAAATTATTATCATAATATACCCTTTCAGAAATACAATTGAAACAGGCATGTAGATTATTTTCTACAGCTGGATTTTTTTAATAAGTGTATGAACCCACTAAATATTCTCAGGTTTGCTCTACTTTCTAAATTATGAAGTCATTCCATTCTACCACATCTGAGCCATTTCAAATAGACAGATTATTGTGCTTGGCCATTTTTGTGTAAGTTATTTACAAGTAAGAAAATTACAAACATCAAATTATGGACAGAAGGCCAGCTAAGTCAACCAAGTTGCACACAAACACTACTTTATATACTGAGTTTCTGAGATATTTCCTTGTCCCTACAGCCACACACCAGAGGATTACAGGAGAGATGCCTGGTGTTTATTTACTGTACAAAGAAGTCAGCTGTGTCATCTGAAGAAACTGCTTAAGCTGCACTGATGAAAGAAATCAAACCATTTTGGGTTTAACCATCAGAAGGCTAAAACACTCAAAGCAGTCAAAATTCTGGGTTTTGTTATTTCTTTGGTTTTTTTTTTAAACTGGGAAAAAATGTTCATGCCTTATGATCCTAAATGTCTTCCATCTCTTTGCAATGAAATCACCCAAAGATATAAATAAACTATTCTAAATAAAGTTCAGACTGACTGCAGCATTAGATATGTCTATTAATGTATGTGACTGTCAGCCAAAATAAATTAACCTCCAATAGAAGTCATTTTCATAAAATTAATTATTCCAATGTCAGCTAAAAGAGTCAGGTGCATTCTCTCTGCTCCTTCATCCAGACTTTTCAACGAACTTCTCAAACAGGCTGCAGCTAGAAAAACTTCAGAATAGAGCTACATTTGAGGGTTTTATTTTGTTGCTCTTTCTGTCCTGTGAGTTTGGGTTTTTTTTTTGTTTTTTTTTAAAGTAAACCAAAGCATCTGGCAAGAAAAAGAAAGGATTACTGAGCAATTTATACAGAGTACAACAAAAATATAAGAGGAGACTCAATGACATAATGGACATCAAGCCTCATGGACTAGAAATGGGACTGAGATACTGGCAAGAACCCGTAACTCACCTCAGGGATTCAGCTTTTGCCACTCTTCTGAAAACTTGCCCAAATTTAGTTGCTGCAAATCTTCGAAAAAATTAGCTTCTATAGCTCACTGGAGACTTTGATTTTAGCTGCCAGTTGCCTGCAAGATTGAGAACAGAATGGATCAGTAGGAAGGGACCTACAACAATTTTCTAGTCCAAGTGACACATTGAGCACATCACAGCCAAACCTTCCCAATGCAGCCACAGCTTTTGGCTGCTGTGAACTGTTTCTAACTTGAGGCACAAATGTTTATCCAGAGCTTGCATGGGAATTCCTGCATACCAAGTCTGTCTGTCTGCTATCCAGACAAACTCTGAGCACGTACGACCACTCCCCTGCTCTGAAGGGAGCCCGTGGGGAAAACCCAGCAGGTCTGGGGATGAGCTCTGGATTTGGTGAAGCATGGAGCAAACATGAGAACCACTGATTACAGAGGAGCAGGTCAGGGTTTCATAGTTAAAAAGGACTTGTATTCTGCACTTGTAAAAGATGATTTCAACTGCTTGTTATGTCTGAACAAAAAAAGGTGAATTCCAAAATTTGTCAGTAAACCCACTTGGTATTTTTCTGAGGTAAAACTGATCAAAAACCGATTAAAAATTGAGTTCTACATTAAAATTTAACTTAGACTCTACGTGCCTATTGCTAAATTGCGGGCAAAGTGCCAAACTTTTAGAGAGGAATTTTAACGTCCAGAGTCATAAATTCCATCATTATTAGCAGTACAGATCAGACCCAAATGACATCCAAATGTGTTAAGACCTGGACATGTATTGCTAAGGCATCAAAACAGTGCTGCTGTGGCAGAGATGGAATGCTGCAGGGTACTGCCCACAACCACACAGTAGGACCTGAGCTGGAGCCACTCCAAGCTAAAACACCCACATGGAGCAACAGTGGACTGGGAGAGAACATTTCAGGTCCTCAGTTACTTCTGGTTCCAGTCTGCCTGACCTTTCCTGCTATACTGGGGGTCTCTGTTCCTCATTCAATACCATGTTGTAGATGTGCTCTGAGGTGGAGCAATTACATTCACAAAAGAAAAAAGAATGTGCTTACAACTCGGGTTCATCTAAACCAGTGTAGCAAACATATTTTCATTGTAATCCTGTACTTAATGCAGAGGTTCTTAACTTCTCTAATTTTGGCAGGGCGACAATGCCATTTTCTTGCTGCACCACTCTGAAGTAGCCTGAAGAGCTCTACATATATTTTCCTCTCTGTTGGCATTCTTAAGTTTCCCTGAATGGCATTGCTGACAGACTATTCAGTCTCTTAACTCTGTTTTCGTGCCTCACAGATCAATTTAAGCTCAAATATACTAATGCAATTTTCTAGCTTGGTAATTCTTGGGTTTGGAATAGCTATTACATTTTCCTGACATAAACATATACCTTTGTTTGTGTGTATTTTAAGGATGCTCATATGTATTCTCAAAATTGTTTTCTTCCAGGCTTAGTGTTTTGTGTGTGGGGTAACAACAACTGCTTAATTAACATAAGGAGAGTTTGCAAGGGATAGCTAAGAGCTTGTTGTGAAGAGGTTTGTCCTCACAGCAATTTGTATATAAGAACATATATTAAACATATGGGTAAGGAAAAATCATAATGCTCTAGGCAAGGCTTTGCTGTGGAATAAAGATCCATCTCCTTCTGCACAGAAACACAATAGTTTCCTAACATCACAACATTCCAAGAGAGAATTGGAGCATATACTATTCAATTTTACAAAACTGTTGAATTGTGCACTTGAGACAGTAAAAATGGACAGTAAGATGGACAGATTTTTTATTCCAGCAAAATTATTTTGTGTTGATATTCTGTGCCCATGATGCATTGAAATAGCTGCCCTGGGGCAAGACCCCAGTGCAATCAAGCTGTCAGGTTTAACATATATATTCTATGAAAATAACTTTAATAAACAAATTAAAGATCATGGCTACTTGCAAAGAAGGCTATTCACTCTTTTAGTGGCAGTTCAGGCATTTTTTATCTCTAAATTAGCAGGTTGCCATCAGATATTTGGAGTGTTAGTTTCATCACCAGCAGGATAAACAAAATTATGCTCCCCAGTCTTTAAATCCTTCTCCTGTCTATGTCTTAACAAATTCAAGACAGAATCAACTACTTGTACTGTCAGCATGTTAGATGGAGTATGAGTGCTGTCAATTTGCTGGAATAAACCATTCTGTGCACACAGATTCCAGAATGCAGCTTCGGATCTACCTCAAGAGAATAAGAAAAGTTTTGGTGCAATGAATATCTAACCTAGCAAAGCATAAGTTGCAGACCACAAAAATATTATTTTCTTATTGTATAGCATTTACATGGTCTTCATTTATTTGCATCCCAAAGGATTAAAATTATTTTAAAGAAATAGTCCCCCAACCTCTTAAGGTGCTTGATTCTGCTATTGTTCTGCCTAAGCTGATTCAACTTATCTGGAAATACAATGTAACTTCAAAAAAGAATATTTTTATTTCTTGGTTGCTATAATTTTCAAGCAACAAATATACAGCTGTATTGTATTTCTCTGGGCACTCAGAGGAGAGCAAAGACATGCATTGTAAGTAGGATGTAGGAATTTCCCAGCACTAGGTGTTTGGCTTGTGTTTTTATAGGTCTAAAAATACAGACAGTGAATAGCAGTAAAGTTTTATTTTCTGGAGCAAAACATGAAGTCAGCTTCCCAAAGCACTTGCCTTTCTCAGAGAAATGAGGAAACTGGAGCAACAGCAGCCACATCCTGTAGGTTCAATGGACAGCAATGGAGAAGAGCCTTCAGTCATCTGGATGTTGTTATGGGAACTACAAAATCAGAGATCCAACAATTGCAGACATCAGTAAAAAATGCCATTTTTCTCAAAATTCATTTTGGTTGTTCACTCTTCTCAACACTAAAAATCAATAGGTATTTGATAAAGAAGCCACATCAATTCCATTCCATGTGATGCAACCCACAGCCTACATTTTATAATAGACTAATATAAAACCTTATTTCCTCCTCTGTGTGATAATGTCAAAACATTTTAATTGTAGGCTTGAATACAGCTTGTTAAATAACCTGCATTTGTTTTTCTTGTTCTGAAATTAGAATAGTCTATGTCAAAATGACAGTCTAGCAATTACGGCATTAGTCAACATCAGTAACATTACAAGAATCAGATCCTTAGTATGTCTATTTGAGGCATGAATTTGTATGAAGTAGAATAAAAGAAACAACAGTTCAACCAAGCTGCTGAACACATACTTAACTTTAAACATGTTCTCAAATACTGTGTAGCATTTAGGCCACCAAAAATATAACCAAGTCTTATTTTGTAGCAATATCCAGTTTACAAATTAGTGCCCTATAAAATCAATTTACAGTAAGAGGCAGTCATAGTAAAACACAGGCAATACAGAGTTTAATTAAAGCAAGACTTTAATGATGTCATCAGTGAACCACATTTTGTGCTTTGTAAATAGCAATTACTCCAGAACTGCAGAATTATTAACTTAATCCTATTTATCTGCTCCTTGGTATAAAGTTTTCCTATTTAAGCTGTGAGTTACATTCCTTCATGACTTTAAACAGCATAAGCATAATAGGGAGATCTAAATTCAATCATAAACAAAAAATTAATAGAGACCAGTTTCTTCTACTTCAGTCACATTGTAAATATCGAGTAACTGATTTCACAGGGATGAATTGTAGAACAATTCAAAACACACAGAAGCAGAATTCTTACTAATTGCTTTTATCCTTAAACCAGTATTGATTCCAAATGCTTAGCTACACTGGGACACATCTATGTTTGAAAACTTCCTGATGTTCTCTGTGTGTGCGAACATGTGTACAAACTTCACAGTTTGCTAATTTTGTGTCTAATTAATGCAAAACTTGCAAACCCATATCTTATAATTAAAGTTCTTTGTCATTAGAGACATACTGTTAAGACACTTCACAAATATGTCCAATTTCATCTGCAAAGAATGACACACTATAAGCAGCACATTAAGCAATTTGAAAATCATTTGGGAAAAAAATCAAAACTTAATTACAGAGTTCAAATTATTGAAATTGCTCATGCCAGTGTTAAAAAAAAAAAACCAAACAAACCACCACAGACCCTCAAAACTCTGCAACAGAAACTATTGACCATTCGTGTAAAGCTAATCTAAGAAATACAATTTGTCTTGAGGCTCTGCTTAAGAAAGCAATAATTTAAAACTGTGCTGGTCCCCAATAAGTAAGGCTCCAAGACAGTTTTGATCCATTGATGAATCCTTCCTAATATGTTCCCTGAGGTACAGTTTTCCTAAATCTATTAGACATTTACAGTCTTTCAGGATGTGCTGCCTGAGCTGCTCTATCACACTGTATTAACTTGACAAGGTAATGCAGTGCTATCTTTTATTTCCATGGAAAGAACTAAGGTTTGACCTTGGAACTACTAACAACAGTTTATTACCCCTAACCTTACTAGAGGGACTTTCTGATATATTACTGCAAATTATTACCCTAGACATATGATACACATTAGATGCATGGAGGAAGTTATAGAGGGGTTACTCAGGACAAGATCCCAGATCTGCTAAAAATCACAATATTATTTCTACCTAAAACCCAGTTCCCAAAGAATGGCAAAGCAAAGTAAAAGCAGTCCATAATGGTCTAGTAATTCATAAAACAGCTAACAAAAGAAGAAACAATTCCCGTTTGTTGCTTAGTTGCTTCTCTAGGCTATCAGCATGGAATCATGGTACTGACTCCTCTTGGAATCATAATGGATCTTGAACCCCAGATACAATTATTCTTCTTCCAATATACACATTCAAACGTTTGTGGTAACAAAAGCAGCGTCCAGGCCCTTCTCCCCTATTGTGCAGCAGCCTCTGGAAGAGTACCTTGAGTATTATTGAACTGATAAAAGGATCCCAGCTACACTGAGCACAGTTGTAAACCCTCCCATGCAACAGATTTTGTGAGTTTATGCATCACAGTAAGCTTCCAGGAAAAAGAGTTATTTGTGCATTAATCTTCATCTTAATAACCCCTTTGCTTCAAATAAATTAGCTATACTTAGCTGTGTCATACAACATTATACTGCAATGTGCTGGAAGGAAGGCTGCTCTTTCATTTTTCTTTTTCAGAACTACTCTCCACTGCAATGTTTATCAGAGAGCCAGTGCAAAGTGTGACTAGTCAGCACAGGGGCACAACTAAAACAAGGGTTCTTTTTCACCCTTTTGATATTTTCTAGGGACAAATTTATGAAAATTACTTAAAAATATATCTTAAAGTAACTAAACCAGAATAATTTAAAATGCTTTGTAACTGAAAACTTCTACATCTGAGGTATTTCAAGCAGCAATTTAAGATGTATTGTTCTTTTTTTTTTTGTTCAGAGTTTTTTGTAATCACTATTTTACAGCATTTTAGGATGCCTTTTAATGAGTTTTTGCCTAAATAATGAACGCTAAGTGACTGGAAGCCCCTGGGACTTGTTAGAGATCAAGCAATAACAGTAAGCAAGGCACAATGTCTCCAACCAGCGCAGCAAGTTCTGCTCCAGGTGACATTCACTGAAACTAGAAGTGTCTGCTTAAATTAAATCCTGCAGAGATATTCATCTGCTGGAAGTTAAGCATGTATATATTACTGCTGTAATATATAGGATTTGTCCCTTGCCTGGAGTACATGTACTAAGTCCTTGCAGTATTAAGGCTTTATTTTGGATTTATATCATTATGACAAAGGGCAGAATTAGTCTCAATATTATTTAGAACAGATGTATACAGTGAAAGGAGAAAGGTCACAGCTATGAAAGTTTTTCTTGATCTACTACAACTCCCTGAGACTTCAAACACCCATAGCAGGATTCAGACTCCATCCAGGTATCCAACTGATTAAAGCTACTAATTTTGTAAAAAATTAATTACAACCGAATGAAAGAAGTCTCTGAACATATGGTTTTGAGATTTGTCAACATCCAAGGCCAATTTATTTCTTGTTAATCTATGTGTGTAAGATGTCTGAGACAGTGTGTAAATCTCCTTTTGAGAGGCTGGAGTCAAGAGATGAGAAAGAAAAAGCAAGATGTGACATTGCCAGTGAATGCCACAAAGCAAAGCTTCTCTTTCCACATAAACGAAATATGGAGACTCCAAATTAACTTTTCTTGCCATGCATTTTACAAATAAATGGAATTGGAAACTTGTTTTTTTTTAAGATTTAATTGCAAATGTCCTTCCTTGCTGGCTTTGCTCTTGTCACCAAAGCAACTAACACATTTTATTCTTGACAAGTCTCTCAGAATTTGGAACACTTTCTTGTGGTTTTCTTTTCTCTCTTTCACATTGGAGTAGTTCTTTGGCTGATACTGTGATCAGCAAAGATCTCTGGATTCAGGTGAAACCAAGAACAATCAAGCATTGTGGAACAGCAACTTCCTGTCTTTTCCCTGAAACTACTGGAAAGGCTTTCATTGATAAGGTCAGAATTTTACTCCAGCTTGTGAGGCAGCTGTTTCTCTAAGATTTGATGAAGCAAAATTTGTTTATATTGCGAACTCCCAGTCATTTTTAAAGCTAAATAACATGCACAAACATGTATTTTTAGTTAGAATATTAACACAACTATTATTTTTACTGGAAAGCAATATTGAACATTAAGAAAAATATAATTGGGAATAGCAAAAAGTCTATTTACAGATTATTTTTTAAGTAAGCAACAATGTCTTCTACAGACAGAGAGGCCATTGCATTTCTAGGTAAAGTATGTGAAGACCAGTTACCAACTGGAATGGTCTGAGTGGAGGGATCAGGAAACCTAAACTGCTGAACACTGGCAATAAATTAAACAATTTAAACTCAATGGTGATTATTTAATTTCAGATGTTAAAAATCTCTTAAATTCCAAACTCCAGCACACAAGCTCACATTACTCAGGAATTATGACATCCACAAAGGGATTTATCATTCTTCAATTTATATTCTGTAATTTCACCCGTTCAGTTGCCTCAGCTGAGCTTTTTCCAGTGTCACCATAGAGATGCTAATTCACTGTTGACAACCTCTACTCTTATTTGTGGTCTGAAATAATTCAGCATCACTTTTCAACTGTGGACTTTTTTTTACGTCCCAAAGCACGCTTTTCCTGACAGATGAAAGATTTCTTAGAATGCCATTCTCCAGGAAGGATCCTGAAAAACATCTGACAAAGTTCCCCAAACACACATTTCTTCCACACACCTTTTCTGAAGTTTGCTTCAGTTTATCATTCCAATCTAAAGGGCTGAACATCAGATAACACACTCCTTTGAAACAATAATCAGGCGAGACATTATGGCCAACTGACAGTGCTGAAGTACCTTAAATGAAACAATGGGAGATTATCTGTCAAGGCTGATGTCATCCAAAGCACCAGCATCCTTGTTCAATATCTGTTTTCCATAAAAACCAGAGATCAATCAGCACTGATTGTTAATTTTGTTTCTACTCTTTCCATCTTAAGCAGTCTCTAAGTGCATGCGAACTGACCTTCAATTAACGCCTGGGTTTATTTGTGACATAATTAAATTAACTTTAAAATATTGACACAACATTAGGTTTTCTTTCCAGTCTTCTGGAACTTTTATTGCTAAAGAGAACACTGATAGTTCACAGAACTTCTTTGGCAATTCTTTTAAGAATCCATGGTAACCCAGGCATTATATAACATTAAATAATCCTATATTATATTATTTAAGCATTATAAATTTGAAGGTATTTTGCATTCTTCTCTGTGACTCTCATAAAGTATTAATTGTGACTAACAAAGAAATACATTGCTATTTTTTACAAAGACAGATGAAAAATCCACCACCTACCTCCCATCAGTTTCTTTAGGCCTAGTTATTTTTATTTGGGCTTTTAAGGTTATAAATCTCAAGTGAGTTCAGTTGTGTGTGAATGAACCCAAGTTACAACTCAGTATTGAAGTTACACCCTTACCTGCCTAATTTCTGTCCTCATGAGAGGGCTTTAAAAGCTCCTCTATAAGACAATAATGAAAAGCAATGATAAACATTCTCAAACCACAGTAGCTCTTATTCTCATCCTACATAGGCTCTGATCTGGAATCCACTACAGTTCTGGTGAAAAAAATAATACATACACATGACTTTCTATGTTTTTTTCCCCTTACCAGTAAAACCCAGAAGTACTGACACCAAAAGCTGCAGGGCTGCAGCAGTTGAACAAACATGCTGGGTCACAATTAAGTTCCATTTCTTTATGGAGATGCAGACTGGGCTGAGCTTTACTTATGCCACTGTTGAGGCAACAGGAGTCCTGTTCTGCTCAGCGAATGCTTTCCAGAGCACATCATCTCAATTTGTAGTTTGCACCTTTTCCTCTCGTACCTATGGAGCCCCGTGGAGCTGCTCCCAAAGGGAGGTCATATCACAGTCATCTTGGAATACTTAAAACCTGATGATACGCATCCAAAATCGGGAATGAGATCAGATTGAAATACTAAATGAAGATTTATAGATTTTTTTTTTTTACAGTATATTCATTAAAAGAGCAAAGAGGCTGCAGCATCATTGTATTGCAAATGCTACTCAGTTTAAACTTCATCCTTTTTCTTATTTTGCTAAACTCTTTACTAAAACAAAAATCTCCAGTCTTCTGCTGTACTAAAACTCTGTGCTAGTAGGATCACATGTATGTATAAACCATCTACAAGAGTCAGATCGTATTATAGCTCACTAACAATTATTTTAAAAGTGTATTTATATTCATCCCATATAAGCATAGTGGATTTTTTTCCATTACTGTGAATTATTTACATCAGAAGTGTTGATTCACGAAGCTGGGGTTTCATCAAACTTGACCTATGCGAAATGCATGCACCTGATGGAGTTCTCTGAACTATTGATTTTTCTGCATCCATCTGTCTCACACTCACTGTGTTCCGAGTACTCTCTGAAGAATAATGCTGGCATCTGTTTTAAGTATAAGCTTTCTAAATTACTGCATAGATGCATTACAGAGTAGTTAAGAAAAATCAATGGTTTCTATGTAAATAACCACAAAGCTTTGCTACTTTTTTTAAAAACATAAATTTCTTCAATAAAGATAGTTTTATTTTATTTTTACTCCAATATTTCTTCTTTACATCAGCTATGCTGTCAAAGCCATCCTAATATTCTGCTGCTGTTTAAATTTACCACTGGTGTGAACTCCTTTGTTGTGGCTGTTTCTTTCCAAGGAATATGCATTTCATATTGTATGAATTACTGAAAAGTGAGATTTGGATTCTGAATCAAGACCTCAGTAGACATTTAAATACATTTTCATCGCTTCCCTAAAAATGGTGCAAGGGTGTCACCCAAGTGGATCACTTAGAAAATATTTCAGATTAGCCTTTTAAAATAACATTTAATTGCTATGGAAATTAAGATAAAATGTCTGTAATTAGTATGCATTCTTCCCTTCTGAGCACAGAGCAGCAATAATAACCTTGAGCTAAAGCTGTAAGAATGGTGAAATGTACTGTCCGTGTCCAAGCCTGGATTCCTACAAAATTAATTTCTGTTAGTAGAATCATGATAAGAGACCTGTGGAAAGGAAAGCTCTTCAGTGCTAATCTGAACTCTTGTCGTATCTTGAACAGATTCAAAGATATAGTATAATTGCTTTTGATCATCTTTAAAAAAAAGAAAAGAAGCAAAAAGATAAAAGAACTCAGAAGAAAAGGAAGAATCACAGAGCTGAGAAGAACCAGTCTAGAAAAGCTGTGAAACACTGAGTAGATGCCAATGAAATTAAAAATAGTCAGTCAAGAGAAGGGCTGAGTTGATGTACACAAGGATGCAGCCAAGGAGAACAGTGGTGACAAATAAATTATTTTGGCTACTAAATATAAGAACCTGCTGGTCAGAATCTCTGCACCACATATCTGGCAAAAAATATTTTGGGACAACATTAATTTTATGCCAAAATAGCAGCACTTGTCAAAACCATCTGGCTCACTCACATTAGCCCTCTTACTTCATCTCCCTGAACTGGCAGTCTGGTCCATTTTTTATTTTTGTAAATCAGAGTTACAGGATCTAAAACTGACATCTCAACTTCAGTGATCAATAAATCTGGAAAATTCTTGGAGGCACAAGTGTTCAGGCTCAAAAGATTAATAAAGCCACAATATCATTAAAAGACAAGCAATAGTCTCATTATGGGAGAAAAGTCTCTGCTGAAATCTCCACAGTACCAGATTCCTCTGGATTTGAATCTTAATTTAAAATACTACTAATCAATATATATTCATGTCTATGGAGAAAAAAATAATTTATAACTAAGGTGGCCAGTGTTGCAATCACTGCAAACACCTTCTGTGTATTCTTTAAAGCTCACTTTGCTATTTCATGACTTGTTTATTTTTATATGAAGGGCAAATTGCAGACTATGACAGCAGCAATATGGCTGAGATGTTCAGTTTTATCCCTTTTACTAAGTGGCATTGCTCAAGCCCTCGTGGTAATTGTTTTCATCCTCCTTTTTGTTATCTGTTTATCACACTGGGATTTTGCTTTTACGGCTATTCCATTAGAGTCATGTCGATCAATTCAGAAAAAATGCAGGGTTGTAATAATGAACTAACTCATCACACCTAGCAATTTGCATTTCTCAATTTCAGGATCTCAAGAATATGCTATTTTTTGGAATGTGGTCTCCAGGTATGCATTTAACACTGTTCTTCACTGTAATAATGTAATCCTGTCACAAAACGTTCAACAGATGTCTTTGCTTACTTAAAACAAGGTGTTTACACTGCATCTGAAAATAACCCATAGCCTTGATAAAATCAGTCTTCTGCACTGTTCAGGGACTGCAAGAAAGTTATTTAGGTCTTCACAATATCTTTATGAATAAGGCTATGGAACACAAAAAACAGTTCACTAATCACTGAACTAGCATGCTCTCTGGGAGGAACCGTGGGCATTTTACAGCATCTTAGTACAGGAAGGTCAGGAAATTCAGAGATTTGTAACCAACATAAATTGCACTGGATCTTGCATGGGATACAAGAACTTCAGCTGTGGATTTTGTGGGGTTTTTTTTGTTTGTTGGGATGTTTTTATACAAAAGTTACTGAAAAGTGGAAAACACCATGAAACCTAATCTCATTTCAAAGCATTTAACATTTTATGTCCTGAGATGTGTTCTGCCGAAGCAGTACCTTTTAGTGTTATTGATGGGTTTTGGTTTAGTTCCAGAAATAAAACAGGAGAGGAGGAAAAAGAATGCAGCTAACACCACACTCACTACAGTCTGATGTATTCTCTGGAAGTCTTTTGCATAGTGTTAGTGTGATCAAGTGTAAGATGATGCATTAATGCATTTCACTAGTAATATTCAGCTGCTATTCAGTAGATTTCTTTTGTACTTATGGTTTCAGATTCTGCTTCATTTATTTCTTTCCTGATCAACTAGAAAGTTGAGGAAGTCACCAAGATGGCACTCCTAAGTACAAAGGTTAAGTTCAACGGCAACATTTAGTCTTTGTCCAAAGTCTGCCCCAGTATTTACGGGCAATTTCAGACAGTCCTCAAAGTGCTCAGGTCACTCATACCTGGGGCATCATCTGAATCATGAAAGGGCAATCTCGGCAACCCATGGCTGGGTAGCCAGACCCGCTAGTGTTTGAAGGCACAGACTTCTTAAAAGAAGATCTCTCTCTACATTCTAGCCCAACTTGTCTGGAGTAGAATCATTACAGCCCCTGTAGACTTCCTCTGGGAGGCTCTAAGAATGTTTTCAAACGTCTATATTTCAAAACCGCAGAACCTGTTGTCTTGATCCTTGATGTTACTTTGCTAACTCTCTACTCCATAAAACACAGCAGGGCAACATGGCTGGGTCATTGTGAATTTCTTCTGATGGCTAAATGGAAAAGTCTATTGTTACATTGGGATAACACAGGAGATGGGATAATTCAGAAACCACGTTAGCCCCTTGGCCTGACCGTACAGCCGTCTCCACCAGCTTAAATGTATTTGAGCACAAATACAGCCATGCTACAGCTCTAGCAGGATCCTTCTCAGGCTCATGAAAGCCATGAAACATTTCAATATATTCATTCTGCCCTCAACTTTTACTGCTGTGCCTTAGAACCGTGCCTTGCCTGTTCCCACACTCCTGAGCACAATCATATTAAGCTGCAAGTGAAGGAATTTAACTCTGAATTGCTCGCATTTCTGAATATAAAATCAGACCTAAGAGGTACATAAATCTAATTCTAATTTCTTTTATGTAAATTCAAACCACACGGAGAAAACAAAAATTTGTCATTCTGTTTGTTTTGGGGCTTTATAAACTGACACCATATTAAGTTATTTAAGCCCAGTAAAATTTAATGGGAGTTATTCTTGTTCTTGCAACATCGTTTGCTGCAGAAGATACTTCCAGAAGTGTGGTGAAGTCATTGCCTAATGTCTCCCCTGAGACTTCCAGCATTTAATGGGATACTTTTATTCTTCCCTTCCAATGTTTATTATTGACGTAGAAGCATATTTACTCGATAAAAGCAAAGCAGCTGGCTAGTGGCCCTTGGGAATATGGCCTTGTTAGGGAAGATTTTAGCCCCCTCCCAATAGTTCATTCAATTCAGGTTGATTTAATGTGCTGAAAACCAATCCCTTTTGAAAGAAAGTTACTTTCTACTCGCATAGTCATTGCTTTCTAAAGCACTGCCCCTCTCGGGAACAAAAGAAAGGCAATACAGAAACCCTCTGGGACTACCATGTGATAGTCAATAAAATTGCTTGTCCCAAGTTCTGCACTTTATGGTTTGAGTGAAGGAAAATGGAAGGAACAAGCCATGAAACTGTTTTCAGGGTACCAACAAGATCTATACCTTCTCTCCAAGGAATTAAAAATATTAATTGTTCTATATTACTTCTGATGAAAACCTTACTAGAACATTAACTTTTATTTTGCCTGTTACAGTGTTCATCTCTCTCTCCACTTAATTTTCAAACGTTTTGGTGAAGTTTTATTCTATACCAGTTAAATTTCTCAGGTAGAGTAAGTCATGACCAAGGAAAGTGCATTGGCAAAAAATACCACATAATAAAACAATCACTGATTAATTTTGGCTTT
>VZRZ01005521.1:616663-639367 GCA_013398175.1 Climacteris rufus | reverse complement strand
GGCGCGGGCAGGGTCGCGCCGCGCTGCCGCCTGAAGCGGCCAGAAAAGTTGAGGCGGCTTTCGGGGGCGGGGGCCAGCCGGCGGGGCTTGTGTTTGATCAACTTCGCGCTTAGGTGCTTTGTTTTGAACTCGCCTTTATCCTGGGTGCACTTCTTTTAGAACTACTCCTTTCCTTTTTTATTTATTTATTTTTTTTTAACAAGGGGGGGAGGGAATCTCCCACGAAAGTTTTCCCTTTACGGAAGGCGGGACTGAAACAATACCCGAAGCATTGTTCAAATGTAAAACCTCCAGCGCTTGCTTTCTCTCTTTCTCTTTTTTTTTTTTTTTTTCGGTTGGGTTTTATTGCCGCCGCTGCCGCTGTTGTGATCGCTCTTTCCCCCTTGTGTTTACAGCGCCTGTGAGGGAGAGACGCTCGGAGGAAGGACCGGGATCCCTGGGCTGCATCAGCACGGAGAGCAGGAGCCCGGCTCAGCAGAGCTGGGAGCGTTTCACCTTGTTGCTGTTTGTTTCGGGAGATTTTCGCTCCCCCCTCCCCGGACACTGGCCAGCTGAGGGTTTGCTTCTTTGCAGCGTCCACAACCGGCCAGTAAAAAAGCGCTTTCCGTGTTAGAGGTGATTTTTGTCGTGGTCTCCCTGCAAGGAAGAGATCGGCAGCAGCCTTCGAGGAGGGAGACAGGATCAGCTGAGGTTTTCCCTACCTCCGGCTGAACGTGAGAGTTCAAGTGACACTGGCACTGGCCTGTGGCTGACTGACTGCACAGCGAGCTGGAATCACAGCCAGAGCTGCTCGATTTACCTGCTCGAGGACCCTTCAAACCCTTCTATTGACGGTAGAGATTTGTATCCCAAGGAAAATCGGATTAATATAAACTATGCAGAGCTTTGCGGGGATATCTGGAGACTACTCTGTCTGCATGGCTAATCTTGAAATTGTCTGAAATAAATCCTTAGCACAAGGAATAACGAGATACTTTCAATTAGGTTTTATTTTTTTCCTTGACGCCTTTTTTTTTTTTCCCCCCTCTACGAGAATTTAACACTTCCATCGGAGGGTTTTTACAGGAGAATGGGACACACGCTGGAGAACTCACCACGCTTCATGAAAATGACGGGGGTAACAGTTTCCATCACCGTTGCGGTATGAGAGGTTCTCTTTGGATTGTCTGCCGGTGGCTAAGATGGATCAGTTTCTCCCTGTTCCTGTTTGCGATGTGCTGAAGGATCCGGATTTACTGAAATACTGACGCCCATAAACTTACTCCCTCTCTGCTGAAGGCATCGGATGTGACAGTGCAGAGAAACATGTGTTTCACATTTCTGACTGGTTGTTTTGGTGCAATCAATACCTCCACAAGAAACATTGACTTAGGTGGCGACAGTCATAGCAGGAGGCACACGGAGTGCTGCTCTCGGCTGGCAGGCACAGTGAGCACAAATCAAAGAGCCCGCCGATCCTGGCAGCTGGGGGCTTCTCTTCCCCCCGAAGCGCGGGGCACAGGCTCCCCAGCCTCCCCAGAGAGCCCGGCCCGGGGCTGCGGAATGAGCAATGACCAAAGCGCTGGCAGGAGGGGCGGCCAGCCGGATCGGATGGGGATCCGGGAGGCAACACCGGTTGAAAGAAAGGTGGATCGCGAAATTATTGCCCGAAGGAATAGCAGGCGAGGCGGAATGATGATAAAGTTAAACTTCTGTTTCATCTTCTGTCGGGGATGGTGGGCGTTTCTGTTGCTTCAGCTCCACATGTTGCAAGCACTGGCACAAGGTAGGGCTAGAGACATTTTTGTTTATAGAAATGCTGCATCTGCCTTCTGAGAGGAAGGGAATCTTGCTCGGGTACAGAGAAACCCTTTTACTTTTATCCTTATCAGAGGTAAACTGCAGAATTCTCACTGAGCTGATTCATGTAGGAATGGTCGGTTCTTGCACACAATCGTTTCTTTATGGAGCAGGGATTTGCAAACTGTACCTACGTGTTTCTCTCCCTTTCTCATCCTATCCTTCCCCTATCCCAACCTCCCACAGAGAATCAAAAGCCCCACCGGGACCAAACCTGCTTTTTTTATTTACTTAAATGCATCCGTGCTGTTCTTTCAGGCAGCAAAAGAGTTAACTGCTGGGTTTGTGTGTGTGTGTCTGTGCCTGTGTGTGTGTGTGTGTTTAAAAACACTGTGCTCTGAGATAAGTTATTAGGAGAAGGGGAGTCATAAATCCTCCGACTAGAACTAAACCAGGCATGTAAAAGGAATTCTTTAAACATATGAGCACTATTCTATGTGAGCCTCGGTCTCAGCATTGTTCATTTCTTTTGGATTGCCAAGTAACATTTACCCGAGACAAAAACTGCAATTGATTCGTATCTGAGCATTTCCACATCAGAGATCCTTGCAGTCAAATGAGTCACTTGTAAACGAAGGGTCAGAGTCGACCAATAGACTTTAAATATCAAGTGTCAGTCACTTTGCATGTAAATTCCCTTCTCAAAAAACTGCTAAATGTAGCCTAATTCTTAATAATCCTTTGACAGAGTAAACAATAAATGGCAGGCAGAAGCATTACAGTTGGCTGCGCCAAATAACGCGCTGAACAAACGCAGCTTTCACTTTCTTTGCTGGGTTGAGTTTTATTGCTGTGTGCATTGTCTGGCTGGAGTGGGGTGTGCTGGACAATGCCGAGCTGTCTCGTGTGGGACCAGGAGTCAGTTATTGGAAGCGGAAGTTCATGAAGGAGAATGGTCTTTGTGTTTTAGCTCTTTGTTTTCAAGTATTTCATGGGGAACAACGGTGCATTCAGTTTTAATAACTGGATGGGGCTCGTGTGTTGAGGAAGAGGGGTTGGAAGCCAAGTCTGCTGTAGTTTGTCTGCTCAGGGTTTACTGCTGCATCCTCAGAAAGTTTGGAGCCGCAGGATACAGAAGAGATGTAATCCAGTGTTTTATAGGGACTCCACCCTCATAAACCTTTTTCAGTGCTTTGTTTATGCTGTCATTGCTATTCCCAAATTACTTCTGCTGAGGCCTGCAAGCCCTAACAGGGTATTGTTATCCTGAAACAAGCCATACCTGTCATAATTATCTCTGCAAATTAAAATTCACGTCACTTTTTGGTTTTTTCTTTCGGTAGTTGTTGTTGATAGGTGCCAATGTGATGCTTCATGTTGGAAGATAAACGCTGATGATTCTTTCTGTTTACATTAAAATTGAAAAAAATTCATAAAAGGTGGTTTTAAGTGCCAGTGATTCAGGCATCATTTTAGATGCCATGTAAAGCAGTTTTTCTATGATTAGTAGTAAACCAGTCGTCTTACTGGATTAAAAAGTGAATTGAAACTTTTGTTTAGCAATAGTATATCATCATTTCCCAATTGCGTATTTCAGATTACTCAGCATTTGCAGTAGTATCAGTTTCAGGTACTGTATATCACAGGGAGTTATGTGGTACATACAAACTATCCTAAAAAAAAAGTCCTTATACCAAGTTAGTTTTACCCATCAGTTTTAAGGTGGGGAGGGGAAGGGAAGAGAATAAGATACAATATTTGTGGAAAATATTGGTGCAGACAAAGATATGAAGTGTAGAAGACACGAAACAATGAAAGATAAAACTATTCTATAATGCAGAAACAAAATGCATTTTAATTTTTATATAATGCAGAAGATACAAATTGCAGTTAGTCTTGTTAAGAATTATTTGACACATAAACCAGTGTGGAGGTCTTCACGTAGAAGTGCTTTTATTGGGATTTCACAAAATTTGTATTCGTTTATAACTTACAGTTCTTTTTGCACTCTGAATTCTAATGGATTCTAGGACATTCATCACTTTTATGCAAAAATTTACTTTAGAGAGAAGATGACAATTTTTATGAAAGTCCTTCATGAAAATGGAAATTCTGCTACAGCCACAGAAGTTTCTAATGGAATGATGTGGTCATATGCATGAGAGAATTACATGACTTCAATCTTTTTATATGATAAAAAAATGAACATTCTAAATATATGGGCCATGTCTATTTTGAATGAATACTGTGCTATAACCAGCTAATGTTTCTGTAATAACTATTCCAGCATTAAAGACATCAGAAGTGTTTCAGGCATACTGAAATGCAGGTTCTTCATTCATAGGAAACAGATCAGGTAAAGTTGTTGAGATCAAGTATCTTACACTGCAAGGCGAGTGGAAGGAATGAGTTTCTGCTGCAACAGGTTGGCTGAGTATTCTCTAAACTTGAATGATCATCCCTGTGAAAGCTGATCTAGTGGTGAACTGTAGATAAAACCACTTGTACATTCATTTTGTACTTAGCTCTTCAGCTTTCTGTCTTCTGGTAGTTGTGTTACATAATTTAATATAAAAACTTACTTGATTTCTTTTTCCTTTTTAAAGTGAATTTAAGTAGTCCAAAACATACCATGGGTTGTTGTCCTGAGTAGTAAAGGATTCTCCTCTAACATGAGTGTTGTTAGTGCAGAGCTTCTCACACTGGGAGTGACTTCCTGGGTGGAAGAGATGCACAGAAGACAAAGGTTGTGGCCTGTTCCATGAGGGAGCTGGGAATGGTGCTCCACTCCTGTGATGGCTGGGGGTCTGCACAGGGCTCCCTCTCACTGGGGCTGTGTCTGCACTGGCCCATCTCTGAACAGGGGCTTGTCACAAAAATCAACCTGTAGGAGTCCGAAACCTGGTGCACATTCCTTTGTTTCCTCAGCTCTTTATGGCTGCTGGCCTCTGCCATCAGCCCGCTTTTCCTGGCATTTTGTTAAATGCGACTGTGAGATGCTAGTTAGCCTCAAGTCATTGTGTGTCATCAAATAGTGATGAGATGCTAATTGATAATCACTATAATTATCAAATTAGAATTTGCGAGGTGATGGTAGAAGTGAATCATTTGGAGCCAGTCAGTGCCTACTGTACTTGGGGGAACATCCTCCTGCAGAGACGTCTGGCTCAGTGCTCTGCATGCCTGGGCAGAGTCCTGGGAATACACAGAGCTCGGGCAGGATTGGAATTTATTCGTTATGTATGAGATTAACAAACATTGATGCCTGCTGAGGTACAAAATGTTTACTAAACTACTGGAATATTTGTATGGAAATAGAAAAATTCTGCTTATTTAAATAGGTTGAAAGTTGCTAGAGGCTACTCTACATGCATCTTAATGGATTTAAGTACCTTCCCAATATCTGTCTTTTGTTGAGGAATGAAAGAATACTTTGAAAATACATTTCTTCGGATTGATGGCTGTTGTTCAGACAGATTTTAAAATAGATAAAAGCAGTGCAAAGCTTTAAGCTTCTCCAGCAGGGGCCTGGTATCTTTAAATATTAAGAAAAAAAGAAGCTTGTCTGATTTTTCTTAGTTTTACAGCAATGGAAGTGTAATCTTTTTATGTTACTTAATCAAATCTGTATTCAGAATTCTACAAATACCTGAATGTACATTTAAGGTGGTATTGATATGCATTATGCTTTGAAAGAAGCCATGACTCAGTAGATAGATAAAAATGGTTCTGGGGCCCAACTTTCTTAATTCGAATATTTGATCTGGTGTATTATAAATATGCTGAGTGTAAGAAGCATTTTCAAGCAAATTTCAAACTGCATTAAGTGCAGAGATGATAAACAACTCGCACAGAGTATTTGGTTGTTAGAAGGATGGAGACATGGTGAAATGTCAGGGCAATACTTACTGGAGAGTGAAAAGCCTTCAGAATTAAATGTAGAATGAAGCTTTATAATTCCAAAGGATTCTGTTACTGTTCATTGGAAACTCATGATTTTGTACTGTGTTTGCCTCTTGTGGTTCCTTTCTTTAGATGAGCATTTTAAGTATGTGCTAGCTTTCAAACAGTTGAAATTTTTGTGTATATAATTATAATAATTAAACAATTGATCTGGAGGAGTTGATACAGGCCTGGTCTAAATAGAACTGGAGTGGAAACAGTTGGAGTTTTCTGTGGCCAGATCATGCGACCTCTTACTCTCTCTACTGTGGTAACTCTTGGGTTGCTTTATATGTTTATGTTTTGCTGGAAAAGAAAGTGCTTATTCTCAAGACTTCTTACAACAAGTTCAAAGAGATGGGAATACATACCTATTAACTTTTCAAGTGCAGTGTTTCAGATGACTTCTTGAGAGTGCACTGTAATGGTACTGTTAGAGCTGAAGGGAGACCATAAGTAATGGGTGTTTATCAGCATTGTTTTCATGCATTGCCTGGAGATGCTTAGACCAGCAACAACCTGAGTGTGGAGAGAGGCTGTGGCAGTGCTGCTCGGTGGCTTTCACATCACTTAGGAAGAACAGAAGGCAAATCTGTGTCCACAGCTCATAGTCCTTGAAAGGTTCTTCTGGAAGGTTCTGTCATCTCTGTGCATAGTCATACATCTTGAATAGCAAAGGCAAATGTTGTCTTATATTTTAAAGATTGACTAAACAAACCATAGAAATACTAAAAAACAATCTCCAAGTGAATTGTTAGGAAGCTGTTCAGTGAAAGGATTGGGCTTTTTTTATGTCTCAGAGAGATTTTTTTTAATTGCCTTACTGTTCTTATCACCACTTACATCCAAGTCTGGAACACAGTCTTGATTCAAAGAAAAGATTTCCATGCATTTATCAACTTTCTGTACAGCTTTACCTGAATATCACATTCTGGATGGACCAGTTGTTTGGTTCACTTGGACCTTTTTGCTGTAATCAATCTGTGGGCTGACTGGAGGCAACGAGATTCCTCATGGAACAAAGTCTTGTTCATGCTGAGTTAATTACAGGAATAGGCCTCTCTTCCTCCCTCTGCAGATGTACATACATAATATGTATTTAAATAGTTTTTAAGGAACAAATTGATGATTTGTTGATATTTTCAAGACTGTTTTCTTGAAGTTAAAACACACAAAGTAGAATAATTTTCCTAAGATTTGTGCAGAGATTATAAAATGCTGTGAGCAAGATACTTTTGCATCTTTAATGCAAGTTATTTATGCGTGTGCATTATGATTAAGTTTAAATTGATACCTGTGATTTTTCCTGTCTACATAGTCAGAACTGAGACCGAATACTGCCCACGGATCAGTTTTTCAGTATTTTGTTTTCTTGTCAGTGCTTGGCTCCATCTTTCATTTGCTTCAAATCTTTCAAATTCAGCACAAGAAGACTTTTGTGTGAACCAAAGGAAGAACTGTTAGCAGCTCTAGCGTGGCATTGGATTAGACTACTTACAGTTATTACAGCTGGAAAGCAAGTAATTGGTGAGATTTGGGTTCTATTTCTGACTATCAAGTGAGTATTTTCTGGTGAATAAAGACTCTTTGCTGCACGTGCCTCAAAGATGACCCTTCAGCATCCATATAACTTAAGCAGAACTAAAGTGTAACTTCATGGAAAGGTCTGCTCCCAAAGAAGTTGTGGTTTCTGGAGTTATATCTGCCCGTGCAGTAAAGTAAAACTTTCCAATTCCTTTACAGGCATGGCCTTTGGAATGTCACAGCCCTGGAATGTTCTGTAGGAATTAGTTCATGTAGCACTTGCAGGTCTGAGTTCAAAGGGTGACATGGCTGAGAAGGGAACAATCTTTTGTTTTAAAGAGATACTGACTTAATCGCTTTTAAACATATATGACTGGTTTTGTAAGATCTGCTCATTACACAGATTCTTGATTTCTACATGTACATGATATTTGTATATTGTATCTTGAGCGTTTGTATTTTTTGTTTACAAAGAGTTATATTTTGTTCTGCCTTGCTACAAAAAATAACAAATCTATCACTAAGTATACACTAGTCTGTTGCTAATCATATGTTTTATGTGTGACATGCCCCTGAGGTGCAATACAAATGGCACCCTCACTTAATATTAGACATGTAGATCTAGGCTTTTTAAGGGGAGTGTTTCTAAAGTTAATTTTCAGCTGTTCACCTCCTTGAACTAGCTCAGGCTGGGGTCACACAGGCAGCAGGGACAATGCAAAGGAGGTGATGGGAAAGCCTGGCTGGGGCATGTCCCTGGCAGCCATCGTAAGATCAGCTTAAATTGGGAGAGAAATTTCCTGCTCTGACAAAACACTTATTACAAAATCTGTGGAGGCTGCTGTTCCTGGGTAGAAAAGAGCTGAGTGAGGTGGTTTAGAAGACTTAGCTTTAGGTTTTTTTCTCTGAAAGACCTTTTCAGTGAGTTTCTCCCTTTGTTAGGTGGAATCTTCCCAACCTGAGTTTGTAAGGTAGGTGCTAAATTTAGGTGATGTGAGAATTCCCCTTAATTCCTGGATATCTCAGTTCTGTAGGTTGATAGTAGGAATAATACTCTTTTCTTTAATAAAGGAACTTTGTAGCCTCAGTTGAGAATTCCATCAGTATTACTTTTTAATGTTTGTATCTAATGCACAGATTCAGTAGGTAAAAAAGGGTGGTGTGAGCTCCAACAACTCTGATTAAAGGAAGTCTTTAACACCACTTTATGCAAAATGTGGAAGTGGATTGTACAATCTTACGTCACACATTCAGATGACTTTGAAGTGTCATTTTTTAGAAACAATAAAGCATTAGAGCTTTTTATGCAGATAATGTGATTCTTTAATCCTGTTTTTCTCATTTCCATGCTCTTATTGCAGAAGCCTGAAGAGAAAGTTGATTCTGGTAGATAAATCAATGTCCCTCAGGTCTCCTTAAACCACTTTATGGTCTTTTAAGCCCTAAGCCATATATTTTTCCTAATCAACTCCTTGGTCTAACATGTTACCTAAAAATAATTTGTTGGGTATATCCCTCTTGGACCAGAAAGTAGAGAATAATGATAACATAGCTGCAGTATGTGCTGCCAAAAGGGTCCCACATTGATTCCAGGCTGAAATTGAACTTCGTAATTCATTGTTACACAGGGAATCAGAAGATCTGGTAGACACTGCTTTCATCCTCAGATTCATATTTGTCAAATTTTGTGTATTTATTGGCCGAGAATGTTGTGGCTTTGATATGGGGTTTTGGCATCGAGTTCACAGGAAATCAACTCAGTAGCAATGTTATTTTTTCAAGGGAAGGTGCTAAGAAAATAATGGAACTATAGTGCAAATATTTCAAATGTTTAGACACTTAGAAAAAATGTATTTTGTTAAACTAGTTAAACTAGTGCTGTTTGCTCACCTAACATTTGTGTTAAATACAGGCTCAGTACTAATGTAATAGTTTCTGTCCTCCTCATGCACTGGGGAATGAATGTGCCTTGTTTCTTATTTCTTCTAAGCCAAGAAGTGCAAAGGCCATTCATGACTAAATACTTCTGAAGTAACTAAATCGTATATGATGATTGGAAAAGAAATATATGGTGCTATGCCATACCTGCAGTTCAAAGATAATGCATTTATTATAACATGGAACACATGGCAAGTGATACATTGCTGGAGTATTGAAGTGGTTGGGAAGAGGTAAGGGGAATTCTCCATCAGTATTTCTAAATGTGTGTGCTGATAGGTGTAATTTTAAGTCCTCTTGAATCTGTCTGTGCAGAGGTACAACAGACTTTTTGTAGAGTGTTCATGAGTTTTTCTGTCCTTCAGGATCAAGAGGTTGACCAAACCCACACTGTAGCCTATCGTGAACACAGCATTTGCAAACCAGCACCTTTGTGCTTTCCTCCCCGCTGTCCCTGTTGTTGAGAAGAAGCTCTTTGGCACTTTTCTTTTATCCTATGATGCATAAAGAAACTTTTACAGTAGCTTTGCTGATAATGCACTGGGAATACTATTGTCCCATAGTGAAGACAGTCCTGTTGTTTGTGTGTACATCCATCTGTGTGTCTCACCCTTGCCCTCTGTCGTCTTTATCCTTTTGTCTCAGGCTGACAGAGCCTCTACCCCAATGTGCTTCTGCTCTCTGATTAATGCTCCTCCATGCTGTTGTCATACAAGTAATGCCTCCTGCCAGTGACAGGCTGAGGAGGAAGCTTAAACCCTCTGACTGTACATGTGAAATGTGGAGCAGATTCCGCCCTGATCCTCTAACTGGACACAGAGTGGCTTTTCTAGGACGCTTGCATTATGGTAAGCAGGGCATTTATTGTGCTGGAGGCCTTGGTGAGAGCAGATGAGCAGGAAGATTGTTTAATGGTAGATTATCCCAGCATTCTTTTTTGAATGTTAGATAAGACTAAGAGGCAAGAGATCAGGAATAGTAACTCCTGTGTTTCACCTTTTGCTGTTTTTGTTGCCATGAAGACGTTGGATTTGGTTTTGAAGATGGAGTAACTGGAATTACTTTTTAAAACCATTTTAATCAGTGGTACTTCAAACACCAGATTTTAAAATAAATGCCACCAACTAATTTCCCATTTCTACTTAGAATTTGTTTTGTGTTTATAAATATAACTATTTACTTGTGAACACATCGGATGTGTCTTAAATGAAGAAAAAAAAAGTGGATTAGTGTTAAATTAGTTTCCTGCACTGGCATGTGCAACCACAATTTTCTAAAATGTTCTAATTTTACTATAAAGAATATTATTTTCTTTTTATCTTACACTTCTTTTTTAAGGTTCTGTGTTGTCTTCTCTCTTGGAACTACTATGCAAGATTCTTAGCTTTTAAGAACTAATGAGAGGTCAGTGTTTTGTTCTGGGTTTTTTTTTTCTCTCTTGAAAAGAATACATATTTTATATAATAACTTCAAGAAATATGTAGACTAGGAGAGGTGTTTTCTGTTCACAGAGCCTAATCATGCTAGTGCTCATTATCCATAGAACAAGGCTAAAATTTCACTTTTGTGTGTTTCGTTTCATGGAAATGGGAGAATAGGTCAATTGACTCTTGCTTAATTCAATTACAAGATAGGCCAGTGATGCTATTTTTTAATGAAATCATCAACAGAAAAATTTCAAGTGACTCTCAAGATCAACCTCCCATTTATCCACAAGTTTGAAGCAGCAGTGAATAACAAAGCAAGATTTGTGTTTTGAAAACTTCTCTTGAAGCTGTTTATGTAGTACCTAACATCTTCATTTCAAGTTCCTCTGTGCTAGTGTCGATAGCAATCTTACTCAGATTTAATTAATTATATATAATTTATTATTAGCATTTAAGGGTCAAATATTGAAGCATATTTTTCTGAATCTTCAGTTGAGAATTCTGAGTCAATGGCACTCATGTCAAACTCAGAATTTTAAGTGCTGGTAATTCAACCTTACATTCACTATGTAAATGCATCATAATTAAAATGATGCCTTGTCAATCCCATTCAGGTTTCTTGTGAGTATAATTTTCAGCTTTTGTATACTGGATGTAGCTCTGACTTCTGCTACCCAAAACCTGAACAAGACATATTTATGGTGTAGTGGTGTCAATAAAAACCTGCAGTGTTAACTGTTGTGCCTGTTTAAACTCAAGAAGTGAAAATCTTATTAATTCTCTTACGAAAATACAGGTCAACTCTAAAATTTAATTTTTTGTTGTTTTTCAAATGGTTGAACTCTAGTATATAAAAAATAGTGGAGCAACCACTTAGAAAAGACAAGATGGATCTGCAGTTGGACTATCCTGATCCCATGGGCAGAGATGGATACTTTTCATCCATATAATTTACAGGTGAAGTCAAAATTTTCATGTAGCATGTAAAAAATGAGGTGTTGAGTATTTTTGGAGTTCATACTTAACATGTGAACAAATCTTCTTAGATGTAACAACAAATCTTGAAAGAATTCTTAGTGTTCTAAGTGTCTTTCTGTAGAGCTGCAGGACGTTATAAACACTGATAAACCAACATGTGCAAATGTTCACTAGAGTGGAGTAAGTGCTAGCTGTCACTTTATTAAAATTAATGGTGTAATTACTCATGTTTGCTTGAGATTCATTGCAGCATGAAGTGATTAGGCATTGGTGCTTTGGTAAATTATGGCATAGTGCACATTTTTTATAACCAATTAGTGAGTGTTGGTGTTGGGCACGTGCAGTGCACCGAGTTGTCACTCATTTCATTAACATCCAGGTCTGTGTGTTTACCAGAAGACTTCTGTTGGAACTTTTAACATGTGACAACGACATGGAGATTATTTATATATATTTATATATATATATATGAAACTCAGGAAAGACAGCAAATAAGTACAAGACAAGATAACAGTTACAGTGCTTGAAAGCTCCCCAACCAGTACTAGAGTTGCCAGATACAGCTTTCTCATAATGCAGTCAAATCTTACATTCTGAGGGAAAGGCAAATGTCGACTTCATACATATTTGCAGCTCTCAGTCACTCTTCCAGACATCCAGCAGTCTCAGCTGTCTCAAAATTCTGGAGAAGTGGCTACATGCTGAAAAAACTGTATGTTTGCCTGCTTGTTTAGATGCTGCATCAAGGCAAATAGAACACCAGACACGAGCTCTATTCAGAGCTCATGTAGTAAGTTGGCAGTAGCAAATACTGTACATATGAAGAACTGTCTGTAGTGATTGACATACTGGGGGGGTTTGAAGTCTTCAGTGTGTTCAAGGCTTCTGAAGTCCTATTTTTGATGCTGGTCAGAAGTTCTTTTACTGTTCTCATTTTTGTAGACAGAGAATTTTTGTGATTTAAATGCATATATTGCTGAATTTCAGATTTCTTTAAGCATAATTTGTGTTTATGACTTGCTGTGGTTTAAGCCCAGCTGGCAACTGAGTACCATGAAGCCACTCACTCATTTCCCCACCAGTGGGATGGGGAAGAGGATTGTACGAGTAAAAGTGAGAAAACTCCTTGGTTGAGATAAAGACAGTTTACTAGGTAAAGCAAGAGCTGTGTGTGCAAACAACCAGCAGGCAGGTGCTCATCCATCCCCAGGACAGCAGAGCTCATTAACAGTGCTTAACGATGGCTTGGGAAGACAAACGTCATCATTCCAAACATCCCCCATTCCTTCTTCTTCCTCCAGCTTGATCTGCTGAGCATGACAGCAGATGGTCTGGAACATCTCTTGACTCATCTGTCCTGGCCAAGTCCCATCCCAACTCCTTTTACACCCAGATCCTCCTCTCTGGAGGGTGGTGAGAAACCCAAAAGGCCTTCACTCTGTGCAAGTGCTGCTCAGCCATAACAAAATCATCTCTATGTTATCAACACTTTTCAGCACAAATCCAAAATACAGCCCCCTACCAGCTACTGTGAAGAAAATGGACTCATCTCCAGCTCAAGCCAGCAAATGACTGCATCTGTAAATGCATTTTCATTTTGTACCTTGTATATTGACTGAGAGAAACTGTATGAAATGGCATGATCTTAAATGGAGATCTCGAATCTCATAAATCTGCATTGTGAAATGTAATTGTGTTAGAGGCAGAACACTCGTGGTTTTTCAATTACTTAGTGGTGCTTTTTCCTATCACTGTGTGTGAAGCAGTTCTGTCAGAAACAAAGAGTTGGGAGCTTTCAGACATAGCGTCTTTGAAGAAACAGCTAAAGGCAACAGGTTTCAAGCTCTTTGAAGCCTTTTCTCTTTGAGTCCTTGTTAAAGGGTGGTCTGTCATAACTACTGGTCACTCACTAAGTCTGTTTTTAAATTTGTGGGAAAAGACATGAAGTACATTATTACATATTCATGTAGCACAGGAAAGTTTTATATTTTTCCTTGTATAGTGCACATTTGTATTTTATAACTTGCAAAAGTTATTCAGTTAACTACACGGAACCCTTTTGGGGTTGACCATCTCAAGTAATATCATAAAAAGAAAGGTTAGGATTGTATGACTTGATGGAACATGATAACTAATATGTTATAACTAACATGATAACTATACTAATACAGTAACATGATGTACAAAAGTAGGTGATTTTAATTTTAGCCTCTATTCTGTAAAGCCTGCATGTTAGAATCATTCTCTGACGTGGTGATTTATACTTGAAACAGTTTTGAACAGTTACAAGCTTTAAACATTTGTATTGCTATTACACGATTCTTAATAGTTTCCTTTAGACATTTAAAAGCTTCAGTTGGGGGTGGTTTTAAAACTTGTTTGGTAGAGGACTTAATGTATACAGCAGAGTTTATTAATTAGTGTTACTGAAGTTATACAGATTCATTCCAGCGAAGTTCTTTAGTGTCAATTGGTAAACTGCTCTCCTCTTCTTACTGTCACTCTAATCTCATTTTTTTTTTGCGCTTAAGAAAACGTGGGGAATTCTGTATGTCAAAAAGGATGTGTTTCAGCAGGTTTCAGGAACTGAAAAATTGGTCTGTCCCTCACTCAGATTGTTGATGGAAATAATACACTTTCCAGGTAAAAAGTCAGCTGATATGTAAGGATCTTAAGAAAATACTTGGCTTTTGGGATATATAACTTTCCTAGCCATTCTTAATACAGCCAAGCAGTTCCATGTTTTAGTTTTAGTTTTGTGCGTTGCTTTTTTGTCACTTTTTCTGGTTGTTTTTTTGGCTCTGTATAAGAGGTTTAAGAAAAGAAACAGAATCAGGTTGTTGAAAAGATCAAAACCATGACAGGTTTTTTAAACAGAAATTTTGTTTGAACCAGGGAAAGACAAAACATGAGATTGTATCTTCATATGTACAGTAAGCAAAAACATTGTAGTACATTTTGGCTAACATTGCTTATAAAGTTGCACAGAGCAGTGTGCTGGCTCCTCAAGTTAGTAAAAGACAGCCATAACCATCAATCTTCTACCAAAGTATGTGTGAGCTATTTAATAAAATTAGATATTTTTTCCAAATCTTAAATCTTACTAAATTGTTTATGAAGGTATTCCAGACAGACACAGCAATACTGAATTGTGGGTTGCATTTGACTGTACTTGGCTATTCCAGATGTGTAGATCCTCTAATCTCAAGAACACAGTATTTATTCTAAGCTCTGGCCTTTCCTTTAACTAGATCCAAAGGAAAGATTTGTGTTCTCAGTAATACAAATATTTAGAGTTATGCAGCTTTTAGGTATTTCACAGTCCAAAAAAATGCAAGTGAGTAAATGAAAAGGATTTCCTCTAGTTGCCATGATTTTAAAAATCGCTGCTAGAATTAAAGATATTTTGTTATTTATCTTCTTTCTGTAGAAACTCCTTCCTGTAAAACCAAGCATTCCATATTCCCAGAGCTTTCCTTTACCCCTGCCCCTTCTTTTTTTTTTTTCTTTTGCCTACCTTTGATTCAGTTTTTTGGTGTTGTTGGGTTATTTTTAATTTTTTATTTGTTTTGTAGCTAGTGCAGGGACTTGGTTAGCAGAACGGATGTCCTGTGTGGGAGAAAACAGAGATACTGCATAAATGGCTTTTTCCACGCTGGAAGATGAAGGATCTTTCTTGAGTTCTTATCTATAAATTCCTGATACCATCCGCCTGGGCAGAGAATAGAGCACATATCTCACAGCTGTGAGGTACAGGCAAAAGAAGTTCAAAAGGAAAACCAGCTAAAAGCCGTGGGCTCTTGCAGAGGGTTTTCTCAGAGCAGCTCTCTGGGGGCTGAGCAGGGCAGAGCTCTGCTCTGATCCTGAGGCCTTTGCATTTGTCTCTCTCACCCTGGAGCATCTCTGGTGCCAGGAAGTCTGACCTGTTTATCTAAATCAACGTGGAATCTTTGGGATTGCGTGGAAGCCACAAGTTTCTGCACATCAAACAAGGATTAGTGTTGTTACACTTGAGAATGGCACATCCCAAAACTTTTAAAAAATGGTAACTACTTACCACAGACCATCTCCTGGATCCCCTCTTTTTAACACTTCCAGTTTATTATGTTGGAACTAGAAGAGTTTGATTTGATTACTGTGGTTAGAATGGCAGAGGAATTCTTCATCATTTATCTTCTATAGTGTCTTGATCACTACTTGACCATCTTGGATATTATTTTCTCTTCATGCATCATCTACAGATTTGTTTATTAAGTTCTGAACAATTAAACTATGCAAACTCATTCAAGGCAAAATAATTGCAGCAAGTGCTGGTGGAGCACTTGCACAATGTCAACATTGCATTGATATTGCAAATATCATTCGTTCACTCACTTTTTGTAACTATTTGACAGCATGACATAATTTAAGAGAAGAAAAATAGATTTTAATTAGCATATTTCTGTATTGCTGAACAGCTAATTAGGGAAATTAAAGTACTTTCTCAGCTATGAATAGTACGTTAGAAGAACTGTGCAACAAAAATACTCCTGTAGCTGTACTGCTGACTTCCTGGAAAGTACCCATTTAATTCTATTACAGGTTATTAGTGGTGCATCATAAAGTGTGAGTGCTCTCAGTTGAAGTGAAGAGAATGATAAAGACCGAAGAACCAAACCTTTGAATGTGGTTTGATCAGAGTTTAGTAAAGACTGTATTATATTGACTGGTTCATATAGCAATGCTAGTAATATAAAAATCTGATATTTGGAACTTTAGATTTTTGAAGTTAATGCCAGAGTAATGGGGAAAGGCAGCCTCATCATCCAAGGGAGTTTTACAATTCTATTTTTC
This sequence comes from Climacteris rufus, assembly GCA_013398175.1. Classification (NCBI taxonomy): domain Eukaryota; kingdom Metazoa; phylum Chordata; class Aves; order Passeriformes; family Climacteridae; genus Climacteris; species Climacteris rufus. The sequence continues at coordinate 622,946 of VZRZ01005521.1, read as the reverse complement.
AGTGTTTTTAATTATTAATCAAAAGTTATTTTTAGTCAGTTTTCACATTTTGAAAACTTTTTCAGAGAATTGCAACTATGTTTTTATGACAGCTCTTGTGTAACAAATTATGTTCCTACAAGGCCAAATAAATTTTTAACTGGCAGACAGATTTCTCTGGCCTGCTGTTCTAGGAAGAAACCCTTCACTGAAAGGGTGGTTAAACATTGGAATGGGAGGTGGTGCAGTCACTGTCCCTGGAGGGACGGAAACAATGATGGCACTTGGTGCCAGGGTCTGCTTCTCAAGGTGGTGATCAGTCAACAGTTGGACTCGATGGTCTTGGAAGTCTTTTCCAACCTCACTGATTCTGTGATTCCATTTTGATATTGACATTAAATTAGGTTGCTAAATGATGTATTATCAACATAAGCAAGATGACAAAATTCGTGAGGAATACACTGAAGCACAATACCTTGAAGTTAATCCCTCATCTTTGCAGAGAACCACATCTCTGGGAGGCAGACAAATATTATTCTGACTTTACTGCTGCTTTGAGAGCTAATGACCATAATAACGATAAGCATATCTTGCTAATTGTCCACTAGTTTTGGTTTTAATAACATTTTAATTTGCATATTGGTCATCTGCTGAAAACACACGATTTTAATTGTTCATCTTCAATTAGCATGGCTTTTTACAGTTTTGAATGGGCTTTTAAAAAGTTTAAAAAGTGCTGGTTTAAGAAGTTTGTGTAAATGAATTGAGATAGAAATGTGCAAAAGCAGGAGCATGTCAAAAATACTGGATTTTAGTTAGAAACTGAGAATTCTATGTTCTGTCTTCCCCTACATGGTTTTCAGCTTGAAATGTTTTGGGCCATTATGGCCTTTACCAAATTGACTGAACTTCTGTGTTTTATCTTGGACAAAATGGATTATTGTTCAGAGCCCAGCATTACAGTTTGAAAGGATAAATTATTGATTGTTGGCATTTTGCACAATATCAGATATTAGTCTCTCTAAGATCTTTTCTAGAGGATGGGATGTAATTTCTTTGATCTTATAAAAGTGAAGTAGAAAAGCATACTTTAGGTTGATTTGGGACAAAAATGCTTTTACAAATAAAAAGATGTTTTCATATTTGCATTATTTAAAATGCATTTTTTGTCTTATAAATATGCTAATCTTTATAAGCTGCTTCTGGTATGACATATGGTTTGTAATTTTCAGTTCTTTGACATCAACCTAGTTTCTACTACATGAAAATGTACAATTGGCAGGGAAAATTAGTATATTCAATGCACGATACTTAGAAGACTTTTGAGAATCTGGAGTATTTATCTGCCTTATAAGCAGACAGCTGTTTGAAGAGGTCTTGGAGGTTCTGTTAATTGTGTTCCTTTTCAGACAGCACTTTGGGGCTTGGTCTGATGGAGAAACTGCAAATAAATACTTGTGAATAAAAGAGCAAAGCTCAGTTCAACATATGTTTGTATTTTAAGTAGTTTTATGTATTAAAAAGGATATTTAGCTTAGAAATAATTATTTTCTTAGGGCGATGGAGCAGTGTCAGGAAAGAAAAGAAATCACAAAACAAGTTTAAAAGATTGATTGAAATGATCCATTAATCTATCAACCTATATATATATTAATCTATGTGTGACTGAGTGACATATATTGTCTTAGGAAATGAAGAAAAATTAATTTATAAATTCAAATTCTGTAGGTTTCTAGTATTATAGAGCCAATGAATGAAATCTTGAACTAAATGAACTATAAAAGCTCTATGCTGCTGTTTACATGGAAGGGGATTTGTCCTTTATTTTCTTTCTTTTTTAAAAAATTTTATCTATTATGACTGTTGTCTGCCTCTGTTCCCCAAGTTACAGGGCTGTGCAGAGAGAACTTCTGAATTGAGAAGCTGTCTTGGGCAACTTGGAATAATTTAGCAGCAATGGTGTAGAGTTCAAGTGGGAAGTTCCATGATCTTGCCCCTACTCTCTGGATCATGTGTACAATTTAAAATATTCCAGCTGACCTTACCTCCAAGGTTTTCTACTCCTTGTTGAAAATACCTGCTGAGAATCTCAAGTGCTCAGCTCTTCTCAAGTGACACTGAAGCTGGGTTTGTGATTTGAACTGCCTAAAGCAGATGTCAAAGAGTTGGGTACAGCATAAACCCATTGGTGAGATCTTAGATGGTAGAATATGTCAAAAATAGTGGCTTTTATTGTGAAGTCAGCTTAGAAGCAATTAACTGTTGTTATATGACACTTCTGCCTTTTCTTACAAATGTTTTCTCCATCTTAGCAACAAGAGAGGTATTTGCTAAGCCAGGGCAAGACAGCTACAGGCAGTTTGACTTGACACTTGGTGTTAAAGGGTTCTTTGCTAGAAACTGATATTGAAGAACGTTTCCAAGAATTAATTCATTATTTTTGGTTTTGGAAGGTTGGTTTGATTATGGTTTTCATTTAGCTAAGTTCCATCCTCAAATCATTGAGCAATGATTCCATACAATTGTATTAAAGCTAAAGAAATGAATACTCTCTTCATAGGCCAAATTCAGCATGGTGCTTCAGCAAAAGCTTAATTTCAACTCCATGAGAAGTGATATTATTGATAAGTCAAGCATGCTGTATCTTAGTAAATTTTATCATTCATATTAAAAAAACCTCAGTCATTTAAGGTCTTTCATAATGAAAATTTTCTGTAGGTTATTCTTAGTAAATGGAAAATGTCCTATTGGTCTTGCTTGGCTTTGTTTGCTCCAGATTTTTTGGTTGAGATTTTTGAGTAGTGTGTAGAATTTCTTGTACTTTCAGGCCATTACTTTAATATTTATACAAAATTGTCAGGAGCATCACTGAAGTTTTATTATATGTTTTGGCTCTGTAGTCAGAGCATCTTCTTATGTACTTACATCTGTGGTCTTGTTTTTACTTAACACAAAGTGGTCTGCAGTCAGTAAGCTTTAGGTGGTCAGGATGAGGAACTCTCTGGAGTGATTCTGTCTGGACTAATAGAGCTGGAGGTGTTGCTGTGGTCCACCTGCCATCTGTGCCTCTCTCAGTGGGTATGAAGGTCAGGTTTGAGCCTGTCAGGGCCTTGGGGACATCAGCTCTCAACTTCCCCGACCAGCCTCACCAGGACCCTGCATCCAACCCCTCTGCCCCTGGGTGCTGGAGCTCCACTGAAGCTCAGGGCTGGGTGTTTGCTGCCAGCCTGCTGGATGGAGCCCAGCGCTGTGTGAGAGGTGCCTGGATGAGCCCTTGGATGGAGCCAGCCCTGTGTGAGGGGTGCCTGGTGTCCTGGATGAGCCCTTGGATGGAGCCAGCGCTGTGTGAGAGGTGCCTGGATGAGCCCTTGGATGGAACCCAGCGCTGTGTGAGGGGTGCCTGGTGTCCTGGATGAGCCCTTGGATGGAGCCAGCCCTGTGTGAGAGGTGCCTGGATGAGCCCTTGGATGGAGCCAGCCCTGTGTGAGGGGTGCCTGGTGTCCTGGATGAGCCCTTGGATGGAGCCAGCGCTGTGTGAGAGGTGCCTGGATGAGCCCTTGGATGGAACCCAGCGCTGTGTGAGGGGTGCCTGGTGTCCTGGATGAGCCCTTGGATGGAGCCAGCCCTGTGTGAGAGGTGCCTGGATGAGCCCTTGGATGGAGCCAGCCCTGTGTGAGGGGTGCCTGGTGTCCTGGATGAGCCCTTGGATGGAGCCAGCGCTGTGTGAGAGGTGCCTGGATGAGCCCTTGGATGGAACCCAGCGCTGTGTGAGGGGTGCCTGGTGTCCTNCTGTGTTAGGGGTGCCTGGTGTCCTGGATGAGCCCTTGGATGGAGCCCAGTGCTGTGTGAGAGGTGCCTGGTGTCCTGGATGAGCCCTTGGATGTCCCTTGTGCCTCCTGCTGTCTCTGTAGCCGTTTCCTTTTCTCCCTGGCTGCTCTGCCTGGGTGTCACTGTCTCCTGTCTTGTCTGGGATTGTCAGCAGGTTCTGCTCCCAGCACCTCCCTCTGCCTGCTGTGCTCAGGTGCTGTGGGGCTGCAGCCCTGTCCTGGGATCACACTTGGCTCCTGGTTTGCTCTCCCTTTGGGAACTGCCAGCCCTGGCTGCTGCTGGATGCTGCTTCACGTTCGGTGTCCTGTTCTGGGGTGAGCTCTGTGCTAAGGAGGCTTCCTCAGTGCTGGCAGCCAATGCTGCTTTTGTTGTCCTTTCCCATCGGTGGCAGCAGTGGCAGGCACAGCTCTGTGGCTCAGCTCCAGTTTCCTGGCAGCAGCACACCTTCCCAGCTCCTCACACCTGCCTTGGAGCCCCCTGCCTTGCTGGAATCTCCCTCTTCCAGCCTTACTCTTCCCCACAATCGCCATAAGGCTGTGAGCTTTTTATGATCATCTGCTGCTTCATGGCTGAATTAAATATGTTTAATTCTGAGTGTGTTTTTAAAAGATAAATTAACTAAAACACAATGATGCAGATGCTGCAATTCAGTGACTCAAAGAGGAGAAGAAAGCAGGGGTGCTGGAAGGGGATTCAAAGGTTCAACAGTATATTCTCCTGGGCTGTGGCAGGATCAATCATACCAACACAATTCCTGACAGATATTTATTTAATCGGTTTTCTAAGCACTTCACTAAGGGAGATTCCAGAGATTCCATTGTCAATCTGTTCACTATTTAACTATCCGAGCTGTAAAAAACAAATTTTCTTGAGTTCAGAGTCTAATTGCTTTGCTGCTACCAGTACTCCAGATTGCTAAAGTAGATGGTATTTTGGACACCTGCTATCCATAATCCTTCTCTGTTTCATGGGTTTGATGAGCCTGTACTGCTTGCTTTGAAATTTGAAAAGAACGGAACTGAGCTATCCTTTGTCAGTGAAGTAAGCACATATCCAAACTGTCTTCAGTAGATTACTCAGCCAAGTTTTGGGAAACTACTTGGAAAGCCATGAGTGCTGAGCAAGAGTTGGCAATTAGGACCTTCATTTAAAAAATAAAAAACACAACAAAAACACCCACTAGAAAACAACTTTCTGTAGGCACTGGAAGTTTTGCAGCCTTCAGTCCGTGATGATGGTGAAGTTTTATGCTCCTTTCAGGCTTGATTCTCTCCAGTCTGGTGTGTTCTCAGTATATTCTCATGTTGAGGTCAGTCATCTTTTGGGGATGTCTAATGAGAGTCCTTTAGATCTGAACTCCTTTGCTAATTATCAGACACACCCCAGCATTGACCTCAGTATATATTCCTTAGAGCTGCTCAGCTGGGGAGGAAGCATCATTAACTTATTTCTAAAGGTGAAATTGAGATGTAGAATTTTGTGTTTTTAGAGCCTGAAGTCGAGCTTCTTGCCTCATAGTAGTTGCAGAAAGTGTTGCTTTTGCAGGACTGAATGCTTGCAGGCCAGTTACAAAGTGTAAATAACATGGGAAATTTCAGAGTGTAAGGAAATACTACCTGTGGCTCAAGCAAAATTCCATAGCTTTTTTACTTTGACTTGTAGGGTTTGAGGTTCTTTTCCCAGGGAAATGCCAAAGTTTCTTAGTTTGGAAGAAGAGCCTTTGGATGTGCTTAAGCTGCAGGGAGGAGAAGACATTTTTGTTGAGGGGGGAAAAAAAGGTATTGGAGTGGGGTTTAAAAAAATGGAACTAGAGCAAAGGAGAAGAGCAGGAATGTAGTATTTTAGAGTGGGATTTTTTTTTTTGTTAAATAGGAGATCATACTTTTGCCCAAGAAAGCTCTATGGAAAAGGACCACAATCTTCATTTCAGGGCAAGCCAGGAGGTCAGAGATTCAAGATGTGAAGTTTGGAATCCTAAATTCTCACAAACACTCAGGAGTAGAAGGAAAGCTCAAAGAAACTGACAATTGGAAGATTTTGGGGGTTTTTTTGCTTATCTAGTCATCCTTCATCATGTGACTTCTTTTAAAGTCTGAAGTTATTTTGTGCTTTTGTTCTCAAACCTCCTGGAGTTAATAATCTGTTTACTGGAGCGGCTGCAGGTTTGGAGCTCTGGAACACAACGGCCGAAGGGTCCGCAGCCCCTGGGTGTCCTGAGCCGCCCGTGGGGCGGCGGGGCTCTGTCACCCACGGGGCTGCTGCGGGTATCGGGAAGCTTTGAAAGTGCCACACGCGGGTGAGCAGCCCGTGCTGGGGCACAACCGGGTGAGCACAACCCGCAGGTCGCTGCAGTGGAGCACAACCGGGTGAGCACAACCCGCAGGTCGCTGCATGGAGCATAACCGGGTGAGCACAACCCGCAGGTCGCTGCAGTGGAGCACAACCGGGTGAGCACAACCCGCAGGTCGCTGCATGG
>VZRZ01005521.1:501858-616382 GCA_013398175.1 Climacteris rufus | reverse complement strand
CCGAGCCAGACCCAGACCTGACCCAGACCCAGCCCAGAGCCGAGCCCAGAGCCAGAGCCCAGCCCGGACCCAGAGCCAGAGCCCAGCCCCAGCCCCGAGCCCGGACCCGAGCCAGACCCAGACCTGACCCAGACCCAGCCCAGAGCCGAGCCCAGAGCCAGAGCCCAGCCCGGACCCAGAGCCAGAGCCCAGCCCCAGCCCCGAGCCCGGACCCGAGCCAGACCCAGACCTGACCCAGACCCGACCCGGACCCGAGCCCGGCCCCGGCCGCCGGGGCCCCGCACCGCAGGCGTTGCTGAAATGGCCCCGTTTGGTGCAGGGCGTCATCCCGGACGGATGGAGAGCAGACGCTGCTTTGGTCCAGCCCAGGTGACCGCAGGATCCGGTCACGGACTTACAGCAGAATGTTTGGAGTGGCAGCTGCAGTAAAAGTGCCGTGAGTGCGTTGTATGAGGCCAAGTGTGTTTCGAGTTGGGAAGATGAAGGATTTTATGCAGTTTAATTTATGAGTAAGAACTTAAAATTTGAAAGAGATCGTCGAAGATGATGGTTTAACACTCCTTTTCCAGCCGTGAAATGGATTTTTCTTCTCCCTTCAGTCCAAGAGCAGTATAGGCTAATCCAATAAATAATTCAAGGTTATCGTAATCCATCTGATTTTGTCAGAAAAACATGTTTGATTTTGTTTTCATATTTAACCTATCGAAGGATTTGATGAGGATAAGAATACAAGAAGCTTTTTGGATAACTAATGACTTGTTGGCTATCCAGTTACCTTCTCAAGACAAAATGTTCCCAGAAAATGGCCTGTTCATTTGAAGGAATATTTCATGCAAGATCCTCTACTATTCAATATACAGCCAGAGTCCCAGTACCTTTACCAGGGTCAGGGTTTTATGGGAACTTGTCTTTTGTGTTATCCTTCACAGATCTCTGGCTGTCTGGAAGAGGCAGGAAGGAGATACAGTGCAGTTTATCCACCTGTCTAGTGGTGTCAAAGTGAGCAACGTGTTGTACTTGGGAGTTCAGTTCAATTTTAAAAAATAGTTTGTTATAGTTAAACATCAAAGCTGCATTTTTAAGAGACCCAACCATGAGAAACTGCATTTATCCAAAGTATGTCTGTTTTCCTAAGTATCTTGTGTTTCTTAAATAGTCACCAGCTATCCAATCTGATTACCTACCTCCTGCCTTGAACTAAAATTTATTAATGGTTGAATAGAAATCTCAGCTTCAAAACAAATTAGGAGGGTTTTTCCTTTCTGGTAAACAGAATGTGAAGCACTCAACTCTAGGTACTTCTAGCAGGTGATAGACCTTAGCCTTCGCCTGCTGGAGGATGAAGCAAACCTTTGTGTGTGGTTGGTTTGTTTTGTTAACAGGAGTAGATTAATCACATCACTTTGGTGGATAAGAAGACTGAGTAACTCAGCTTGCTGGAAGGACCCTCCCCTGCAACAAGACTTGTCATGTTTTATATATAATAGTTTAGTTTGCCTTTATCTAGAAAGGGGGAATTTTTCTTAAGGTCCTCAAAGTTTCGGTTTTCAGCATTTTTTTAAATGGTGTCTTAATTATATCATTATTTAACTAAAGTAATGTCTTGGTGTTTTATAACTCCAATTCCCTTATTTGCAACATACAAAGGTTTTGCTTTCTTGAAAAATTCTTTTACTCTATTATCTTGGAATTATTGGTGTATCTTTTTTTAAACAGGTATTTGGGCACATAATGTTGTCTTATGTCCCTTCCCTCCCTTTGGTGAGGAGCTTAAGGAAGCATTGCTGCTGTGTAATTAATTCCCAGTCCACATGTGTGCAAACTTAATTTTTATATAGGAAGTCAAATGACTTGTCAGGACAAGCCAGAATCAAATGGCTTTTTCTAATTTACATAACAATGTTTTAAGCAACATAATAATATTTTTATAAGGTTTTAATTTTTATGGAACCATTTAGGAATGTATATTTCAAACTATAAATATATGGAATGCTGAAGTGAACTTTTCACCTATTAGAAGAAACCGAAATTCAGAAGCCTCAAAAGCTTTCTGCAAAAGACAAAGTTTTTCTTAACCTTTTTAAGTAACAACATCACAGTGTTACGAAAGCTCTTGTTCTCAATAGGAAGTTTGTTGATATCTAACCTGAGGATTTTTCCTCTCTACCAAGAGAGAAAAGAGGGAGAAAGCCTGGATTTGCCATCAAGTTTTTAATAATGTCTCTTTTTGCATTATATCTCCTTGACATATCAAAGCTAGAGACCTCCTGTGCTCTCCAGTCAGTCAGAATGTCTTTGAAAAGCAGTAGAAGATGTTTTAGGGGTTTTTTTAATGTAATGCCAGTTGGAAACTTTAATTAAAAAATTTAACTGTTTAAAGAGATTACTGTGTTTTTCTATGTTTAACCTTTAAGTTTAAACCTCTAAGTTTAATGTTTCCCCATTTTAACTGTGCAGCAAAAGGCCATTTTAAGTCATATGTAGCAAAAGTAATTCCATGTATTTCTCTATCAGTGTTTGAGAACTTAGGGTATAGAGTATAGCACAGTTCTGCTGTCAAGAATCTGGGTTAGTTCCTGAGTAAGAGAAAATAGAACCCTTTCTGTGAGGTAAGTGATGTGTTAAGGCCACTCTTGCCATAGTTGTGTACAGAACAGTCAGGCAGCCTTTCAGTGATCTGTCATTTAGTGGAAGTCAAGGGATTTCTTTATTTCTAGAGCTCAGGGATGTTATTTTACATCCAGCTGTAAATATTGCTGAAAGCACTCATGATGTTAGAGCTGTACCTATGGAGATTCTGCCTCCTTGACAGACAAATTGCTACAGCACTGTGGGTAACCTGCTTTTCATCGGCTTCTGTTGACAACTCAAAAAATTCTCCTCATAAAGCACAAACCTTGTGATAACCCTCACTCTTGGTATGGTTTGCATGAGTTTTTTCAAAGTTTAACTTGGGCTTGTCAGTGATATCATGACTTTTGTTGCTGCTTAGGAGAATTCAAAAAAGTTATCTCAAGTCTACAGTTTCCCAGTCTTCACATTCTCATCTTTAACTTCTGAAGCAGAAAGCACAAACCATCTTTCTTGGGTTTTCAGGAAAGCAGTTTAGGGCAGGAAGACTGGGATATTTCTGAAATGTTATTGAATTCTTTACTTTCCCAAGTAAGGAGAAGGTTATTAATAACTATCTGGTATTCATGGTGCAAAGATGATTCATGTATTGACATTCTGAATTTTTACTTTATAGTCCTGAAACTGCCTCTCACACCTGTGAAAGTTCTGGATATGATTTTTATCTGCCTGACTTACCAAATATCTTGTGTCTGCTGGCAATGTTCCACAGAATTCACTGTCTCTGATGCATATCATGCTCTGCCTTTTTTAAACACGTCTCCTTAGAGTATCATATTGGTGTGAGACCATGGAATAATGCATTGTAAATCAACACAATATCTTTTTCTGTAAGTTTAGTGAAGAGTGCTGTACCAATCACGAGACTATAAAATGATGTGGGTTTGAACTGGGAGCTGTGACAGATAGCAAAGCATTGTTTTGTGGGTATTTAAGGTTTAGCAATTCAACATCACGCAGTTCTGATGAGTTTTTAAAATTTTTTTTGAAAAGGTGTGTATTTTATATCCAATACACTTTGTGTTTTATTTGTTTTGTCATCTAATGGGTTTCTTTGTTGTGGTGGGGGCTTGGGGTTTTCTTTGTTAGAGTTAAACCGACAGTATTAATGAAGTGCAAAAGCTAATTTGCTATATTTTGTCTGAATTTAACCTGGTATCCGCTCAAGTGACGAATTAATCTTGGATATATGATGACATATAATGCTGTTTCACTTGGGATCAGTGCAGTAACATTTCTCTTATTTAATTATCATGTCAAAGAGAGGAGAGTGGTCTCCCTTTTCATGTGGTGTGGTAAGGTTATATTGTGAATTTTTCATGCATAAAATTCTGAGCATATTGCTGCTGCGGGATTGAGAAATCAGAGGACAGAACACACTGTTGGAGCAGGAAGATTAAATATTTCAGTGCTAAAATTTTCACTCACTGAAGATGGAGAGGAGCAGATAAATGTGTTGCAATAGGAAGGATGCAGAAGTAAAGATGAGAAGAAAAGTCTAGAATAGCGTAATAGCTTGTAATTAAAAAGGGAGGGAAAGACAAGAAAAGAGATTAGGTTTATAATTCTGTGATATTTTTCATACTGCATATTCAATTTGTGCTTACAGGAAGCATCCTAACAAACTGGGAGGGACACACTGTTGGATCTAGACAGAACGTTCAAGATGGAAAATTACTGGCTAAAAAACATTTGCATAACTAATGGCTGCTTATTTTTCTGCAATTAGTAGTAATAAGGGTGATGTTTCTGTATGTACAAGCTGTCACCATTTTTGGACAAAGAAATTCTACAATTTAAGCAATTCAGTCAGACGAACTTTCTTCCTTAAACTGGTGCCTCCCAACACTTTGTCACAGGATTCAGATGGAGAGTTACTATGCAATGAGGCTCCAAAAACCAAATAATGATCTGCAGTCTTTCTCATTTATTTATTTATTTATTCTGATTAGTCCTGCTTGAAATACCCATTGTTCGGACAGTAAGGAAATGAAAGGTGAAAATAGTTTCACTGCCATTTTTACATATGCAATAATAGCCTTTTGACTGCATTATCTACAGTCTTCTGAAGTGTACAAAGGGGATTGCCCATTTAGGGATGTTTTAATTTCAGATACTTAAAGAAATTAACATTTAGTATTATTGCCTTCTAAACTAAATTTACCTGAGAATACCTAAGGCATCCTGAAGCACTAATAGGGATTGTTTTAATACTACACAGTTGCAAGCCCTTCTCTTAATTTTGTGACCTTTTCAGTTGTGAGGTGTTATTGGGTCACTCAGGGTGAGCAGAGGAGTTATTAATGCCCTGTTTAATGGTAATTGAGACAATAGAAAACACTGCCTGAAGCACAGGCCTGTGTGAGGGGTAGTTTGAGACCAAACCTGTGTGTCTCTGTGGGTTTGTATTTCATGATTCTGGGAAATATTGCTCACTAATGAGTTTAAAAAAAAAAGGACAAAAATTACACTTGGTTCAGTCTTAAATGTAGTGAGGTGTAAAAGCTGAGAGTAGCTTGGCTTTGCACCACTGGTGTTTGGGATCTTCAAAAGATACAGGAGCTGACTGGATCCACCATGTCCAAATACAGACAATAATTTTCCCCCCCACCTCTTTCAAAAAGCCAGTCTGAGCTGAAATGTAAATCTTACAAAAATAAAGGCATTTCTTTACAGATGTTAAGGAACGTGTAGTTTAGTGTCCTCCACCCTCTCTTGAATTGGTCTGAACAGTAATTGTAGTTTGGGAAAAACCTAATGAGGCCAGTTGTTTTACTCAAGTTATTTACTCAAGAATAGTGTTTTCTGATAATCACGCCATAACATGCTATTACTGCCACTTTATAGGCTTTTTATTGAATTAATTTTTACACACCAGAATTGTTATTACAATATCATATTCGGATCACTTGTTCCTTGAGAGCATTCATAGTAGTGCTGGTCATAATCACACAAACTAAGACTGGATTAATGGAGTTTTTTCAAGGTAATTGCTCTATTTCATGAGCCTAAAAGATAGCAAAGTGAGAAAAACCATCAGAGCTTCAAACCAAAATTAAAGTTTCAGTGGTTTTTATGGCTTCCAGAGGTGTTACTTGCTAGCCTTGTTAGCTGTAAGAAAAGGGAATTGGTTTCCTTAGTGGATGGGGTTTTTGAAATGTTTATTTTTCAACATGGGAATTATCAGACAGGGCTGGATTCCAGACAGCTGGGCAGATGGTTCTTTCTTTTCAAATTGGGTTGTGCCAACAAAGAGAGACAGCTATACAAATGTTAACCCCTAAGGGATCGAAAAATCTCTGTCAATACCTCCCTCCATCCCCCCCTCCCCAAATGTCTGTTTGAAAAGAAAAGCAAAGTGGCAATTTTGATCTAATTGCTGAAAGATATTCTGGGTTGTAAATGTAAGTTTTCAAACTTTGCCTTTCCAAAACCACCCGTGTACAGAAATGTAATGGAGTTGATTAGCTGGTGTTTAACATGTGGTTGTGTAGATAATGAAGCATGAAAACCCCAAATTTGCCTCAGGTCATGTGTGTATCAGTTGCAGCTTCATGAAGATGCTAATATATTTTTAAGAGAAGTGGTTGCTAACTTCCTGGAGAACTGATTTGTGCATGGACTGCAAGCAGATTGATTTTCTGATATTTGAAGTACTTTGGTTTATGTACTTGACTGACAGTCAGAAGTCTAAAAATAACGTATTTAGGAAATAGAAATTAAACCTCATGATCATAGAAAAAGAATTTTAAGAATCACACAAGTCATCTCTGAGTGTTAGGATTTATTGTTTCCTGTAAGGTAGTGGTTTAAAAGCAAAACTTTAATTCTTGGACCTTCAAAATAAATTTCAGATGCTATTCTGTGCACATTCAAATTAATGCTGCTTTTATTTTCTAGTTTTGAAAGTAAGAAAGCAGTTTTCTTATCTGGGTTTTTATGTGGCCTTGTATTTAGATAATAAAGGCTTGACTAACAGGTGTAGAAGGGAAATTTAATTTTCTCTTGAGAAAGAGGAATTCTGAGATATTGCAGACAGAATGAACAGTTATTGTTTGCCTTTATTTGCAAAACAGAGGGAGAGAGGGAAATGATTCAGGCGGAGGTTGTTGCAAAATTTAGTGGCTCAGAACAGGGGGTTGTGTACAGCAGTTGAGAAATAAATAATATTCATTCCTGTTCTGGAACATCCACTCACTGGGGTGGGAATCAGCTACTGCAGTGCCCTCAGAGTGTTCTGTGGAGCGTGACTTCCCCTCCTAATGCAGGGAAAAGCATCTTTTGTACATAGAATTGTTTGCTTTAAAACCATCAGTACTTGGTTTAGTGTGTAGAATAACGTGAATGAAAGACTCTGCGTTTCATAAATGTGCAATTTAGTGCCCTTTTCAGGTACTTCCCCCTGGTTTCCAATATGTCCAGGTAAAATAGTTGAGGTGCAGTTGAGGAGCAAGACACTGTGATTCTGGTTTCCAGTGCATGGCTGGACTTCTTAAAAAGAAAAAAGAATTAAAAAAAAAAATTCTATGGCTGTCATAAGGTGATACATCAATATCATGTCCAAATTTCTGATGTCTCTGTATTGAGGGAGTAACCTTGAGTTACACTGGTCTTGAAAATTTTTATGAGCCGAATAGCTAAGGAAAATTGTGGCTGTTGTGAAGCTTAAAAAATAGCTGCAGCCAGCTCTTCAAGGTTATTTCATAGCAAAAAGCTAAATTTGAAATGCTGAAAACAATTAGCACGGTGTGGAAACTGTAAAATAATCTTACATGAATGTTATTTACTCTTAGTATGAGAGAGGAGGGTTTATTGTCTAATTAAATGATGATATGGATGCAAGCTTAAATGACATTATGTATGTGTACAACAAAGTTTTTTTGAAGGGCAAATGAAAAAAAATTAGTGATTAAAGTGTTATTTACAGACATTATGAAGAGTACAGAACACAGAAGGGAACTATCTAGTTTTAGCATCATGTTTGTTATGTAAATATGTCATTGTCATTCTCACTAGTACCTAAGTTTAATGTTTCATTTAAATTTTCTTTCAATGTGCTGGTTTTTCATTTCTGGATTCTGCTAGCCTCAGTAACAGGATGTGTATATCTATAATATATGAATTATAATGTGGTAAGAGTTGAAGACAGCAGGGGTAGCATGTCAAATCCAGCCAATTATTTAAATACTAAAAACATTCTGAAGTGTTCAGGCTCTTCTGCAGTGCTCATACTATCTTGGCTTTACAGCAGGGAATTAAGTCTTGTACCATTTGGGTGTTGGGAATGTCCCAGCTGCATCGAGTGCTGTGTGTAGCCCTGGGATTGGGCAGGCAGCTCTTGCAGAACCTGAATTCCTGAATTTTGAAACAAGTGAATGGCCACATACTACTGAGGCTTGATTTCTCTTGGAATGTGCCCACATTTCGCCTTCTTTTTTACACCTTCTAGAATATTTTAAAGGATTGGTTTTTAACCAGGACATCTCTTACTCTGAGCTGCACCAACTCCACCAGAACTTTATAACTTTCAGTAAAATCTTTCTAAAATTTACCTCCTTTGCTAAGCACAAACAGTTGTAGCTGCAACAGCTGCATCCTCAATATCCATTTGATCGTTTCACCTTGATAAATTAGCTTTTTAAAAATGTATATATTTCATTATTTTATTTTTTTTTAATGAAGGTTAATCTGCTCCAAAACAAACTTGAAGATTTCCTTGGATAGCATCAGAGTGGGTCGGAAGGAGAAGCCCTGCCCAGATGTGAGACTGTGCAGATGCTCTGCAGTCATTACAATTCCTCCAGTTCTGCTGCAGTGGCTAAAGCTCCCATTAGAGTACAAAGAAAAGGAGGAGAAAAGGACACCTGGGGAGGGTGAACCACTTTCTCAGATCCTTTTCTTTAATACAGTAAAAAATTGGCCCAGAAAATATGAAAGGTATCTTATATTGAGGAAAATGGAAGTGATTGGGTTTTTTGTCATAACCACAACCGTTACTTGTACCTTTTTAATTTGCATATTTTTAATTTACTTTAGTAGAAGATGAATCCTAAGAGTTTCATCAGCTCATTTTCAATTTTATTTGGTTATGTTAGTTACAACTGTGTGTTTATATATAATGTAAGACACATTATAAATGCTAATAGATTTGTTTTGCTAGCAAGTATTTAAACTCAAAATGTTTTCATTTTGGATGTTCTTATATTCTTTCTTGAATATTTCTTTCTTTCTTGAATATTTCTTCTTCTTATATTCTTCTTGAATCTTTCTTGAATATCCAGTGCACGTTAACAACTGTGCACTGTCCTGTTCAAAACACTGAAGTGACTTGTGAGTATGACTAAAGCAGAATTTAATGCAATATCAAACATCATAGAATATTATTTTATTTTCAGATAGCCTTGGAGTCTTAAAAGACTTCAACAGTCACTGAAGCTTTTCTTCTTTGGACATTGCTGCTTGACTGTTTTTATTTATTTATTTAAATAGCCAACTTGACATTATTTTTGGCCTAGCCACTCTTTTTTTATTGCACAAATGAGTACTGCAAACTGTCAGCGTGTATGTAGTAACCAGCTGCCAACCTTCTCTCTTTCTCACTTACTTTCAGTCACTTTTTCTCTGTGTGTACAATGGACCTGTTGGCTCTGAAAGCCTTTTTAAGATCAGTTTGTTTCAACTCACTTTTCAGCTTTTCTCTTCTGCTCTTGGTCTATGGTAAAAGAAAGGGTCAGATGGAGTGAGACCAGGTAGTAGTCTTAAATTAGGTGTATTTTTTCATTCCAGTGCTGCAAATAAAGTAATCATTTTGTGCTGATGAAGTAGAGTTTAAGCCAATTTTTTTAGTGAAATAAATTAGAGCAGGGCAGTGTGTAGAAATTTACATTGGCATAGTCTTCAGTACCTAGAATAATTTTGGCACCTTTAGCAATCACTAATTGTATTTGAAAGAAAATCAAGTATGTTGTTTCTAGATTATTTTTGTAGACACCTTCCTCTCTAGACTTCCACTTTTTGTGAAGTCTCCCTTACTACAAGCCATGGTTTAACCTTATTTCCCTGTGGGACTGTTACCAAGAGTCTCTTAATTTTAATTTCTTTGATATATACTAAAATATTGAGAAGAAACACTTGTATGTTCTTAAATAAATTAAGTGGAAAGTTGGTCCTGTTTTTGCAGTTTGGTTATCTGTATGTCTTTGATTGGAATCAGGGGGCTGGTGGTGGGGTGAGTTTGCTTGTTTTCATTAAAATCAGGGGAAAAGACAGTTGTGTGTTTTCTTCAGCACTGGGAAAATTATTCCTTGTTGTTGTGAATGCCAGTATCTGGTTGGGTGAGTTTTCCATAACCACCTATTTCTAAAGTTTCTGAGACTCCACTCCAAGGGCTTGTCCTTTGCCTAATCCCAAGAAATTGGATGCTGCTCTTGGTTACCTTGTTTTGATGCAGTTCCCAATCCAATTAGCAACTAATTAGAGAACACTTTTTCTTTCAGACCCTTAGTTAAAAATAATTAATAATTCTATGTTGAAATATCAAATCATGTTAGTTTGATACACGTCTTCTGTTTTTTATGGAGATCAAGTTTTGTCGCAGCAATTGGTGATTGGTTGTATTATGAAATAGAATTTAAATAGTTTTTTTCACATCTGAACGCAGTATGAAATTAGGACTGTTCCTTAGAAAAGCTTTCAGTATACTTGAGAATGAGAGAAAATGGAGTTTACTGGACTGTACTGGCAAGTCAGTTAGCAGAAAAGCTAAAAACCAGCCCATGCCCTCCAGGAAGGAGCCTTGACCTTCAACCAAGCCAGTGTGACGCCTTTCAGCCAGCTCTGTGACGGGCAAAGCACTAATGAAAGATTTCTCTGTACCTCTCTTTTTCTGCAACCAGGTTGTCAAATGGATGTTTCCCCTTTATTTGTATAATTTCATGTTATACCTCCTTTTTTTTTGGTGCTGCTTTATTTAAGGCTCTTGGAGCATCTAGACATGATGAACAAACTGTTTTGTTGTAAATAGACCAAGTCCTGATAAATGTAAAGGGAGTTTGATTTTAATTTTTTTTTTTAATTACAGGAATAGAACTGAAAAGTAACAATTCACCACATTCTTACTATGAACAAACAGCAACCTCCTGGACAAGGGAAGGGAGGGTTCATGTCCTGGGGTGGTTTTGATTGAATACATCTAAAAATAATGTCATGAAAAAGATCAGTGTCACTCAAGAGTCAACTGTATTTCAAGAAAAATAGTTATTTTCATTTGATGTTACCATAAGTTCATGGAAGCTTTTAATCTATGTGTACATTCAAAATTCTTTGAGTTATCAAATTTGCCATCTGTGGATCATTTTCAAGAGGATCCGAAATGTTAAACATCAGATATGTTAAACAGCAGACAGACTAAATTTTTCATCTGAACCCTGGATATTAAAAAAAAACCCAAACCCTCCAACTTCAAAAGTTTTGTTATTTGGGAATGTGACTTTTCAAGTTTTGCCATAGGTGTGATTTTTGTCACATATTAGTTTGGTGGGGTTTTTTTATTTCCTTCTTAACTTTCAGTGAAGGATAAGAAAGTATGGAAATCCATATGGTTTCAGTTTGGTAAGTGAGATAAACCTAAAATTATTGTGTGCAAATGTCATCCTGTGCTAAATTTCTACAGTTTTGACATTACACAGAAGCATTTTTGGGGAGAAGATTATCCTATTTCTGTCTGTCTTGTGAAATGTTAATGCTAAAAGCAAGGCTGTTTCTGAGCAACTCTTGATCTCTTAAAAATACAATTGCTTGGGAAAAAAGATCCAGTGAACACATTTTGTGGAGAAGTGAGGCACATCAGGAAATACCACTGGAGTAAGGGAAAATGTCAGCTCTAACGGTGCTTTGGTGTCACTGGCTCTAGGTCCATATATTTCCTTCTGAAGTTCCATGTGTGAGGGTCTGTGTGAGGAAGATTGTGATGCTCCAAGGTATTCCTTGGATAAATCACTTTTGGTAGAGTTCTTGGAGGATAAATATTTCTCAGTTATCTACACAGTGTTCTGATTTATCACTAACTAATGAATCCAAATGCTGCATGTTGCTGTTCTTTGGGTGTTTCATCAGACCTCACTTCTGCTTAAAAAAAAATAAATATTGTTCTTAAGGGTGCAAACAGGCTCGGGAAAAACAAGTAAAAGCTAAAATGAGATATGGTAAATCAGAAGCCCAGGCAAGATTCAAAATGTGTAATTATAGGGAGATTCCCCCATCTTCTTTGAAAAGCCTTTTATTTATTTGAGTGCAGTAGTGCAAAGTTGAGTTTTGAATGAGTAGGTTTTGGCAAAATGTTGATTTTATTAATACTTAAAATATCACAGTGTTCAAAATGAAAGCACTTGTTCTACTTAAGTAACAAAATTAGATGAAACTTACATCTTGGTGTAGGTTACAAATATATTTGTGGAGAGAAAGATTTCCTCTGAAGAGTGCAATCTGACAAGAAAATTAATTCATCCCTGACAAAGAATCATGAGACTTTGGCAGCAAATGTCTTAAAAATGGAGATCTTGAAGCTGCTTTATTTGCAGGCAGTCAGTCTGTTCACCTGAGCTGAATGCTTTGTTCCTACAATCAAAGTAATTTTCCTTTCTGAGGTTTTTTTTGTATACAATCATGGTGAAAATCATCCCAGAAATACATTTTTGGTCAGTAGAAACACAGGAAGTCTGAAAATCCTTAGCCTGTTTCTCCCACTTTTCATTCCCTTCTGTCAGTGCATGGAGGTTGTTAAACTTGCTGTGCCAAGGAGAAGCTCAGAGCTTCAGTAAACACAAGAAAACATCGTGGGTCAACAAGGAACTCCAGGTGTAATGGAATATCCTGACTTTGAATTCACCTGATTCAGGAGTTGAGTTCTGCTGGCCTCTAAACACAAAGTCAAATGACTTGTGCAGCAGAAGCAGGGTCAGGAAGGTGCCTGTGACATGTGATTGAAGCCCCTTGACACTGTAATGATCTGGGATTATTTGAAGGTGAGCATGAACAAATGACAAACATTTTTCGGCATTGGAGTAAATAATTTTGTTTTATGTTGGTGTAAATTAAATGGGAATTTATGTCCTTGAGTGGTTTCCAGGTGAAAGAAGGGGGACCAATATTTGAGTTTAGTACAATTGCAGTAAACAAATTGTTAAAAGTGTTTGTTGTAGAGTGAAGTAGTTAGGCATTCACAGGAGTGTGAAGTGGCTGATTGCTACCTGCTGGCATTGTACTTTGTGTTTGAAGATAATAATGAAATAGGTATTCTGCCTTAGCATTCTTTACATTTATGGATATATATAAATGAATAAACTGCATCAACTTCTACAAAGACAGTGAAGAGGCTACAATAGCACCAATCCAGGGACCTCAGAGGTTTACATAAATATTAGTTGGCAGTATGTGATTAAAAATGGATCTTGGGGCTAGAGTTGTGGGGGTGGGAGGGAAAATCATCTTTCTGAGATATGAGGTTACTTTACTGTCAACAGTGAGTGTTTTTACTGAGTTTAGCTCTCATTTTTTCCTCACTCATAGTCCTAACTCAATAATAATGTGTTGAAAAAATGTTAAATGTATAATTGAATTATTGCTGCTTATGATTTGCTGACACTCAAAATGCCATCTCTCGGTCTTCAGCTGAAGGGTCTGGTACTACTTTATAAGAAATTCCTGTTTTATATATCTTATATATATATATATATTTTGTGTATTTTAAAAGATTTTTTTTCCAATCTTAAAATACTGAGATTGAGATTAATTTTTGCTTATGTACAATGAGTCACTGCTGTTCAGCAAGTGTTCTACCTGATAGTGTGCTGGTAACATAGGGGAAAATCAGGGTCTTGTAGATGTCAGTAATCTAGGAATTAATATGCATTCCACCATGGACAAGGGCAAAAGGCAGAAGACGGTGGGGATCAGATCTGGTTGTTCGTAGCACAAAGAAAATGGAGGTAAAGAAATGAGCAGATGTAGGAAAGCTATAAAAGGTCACAGATAAACTCAAGTTCAGAATATATTGCCTTTCAGCAAAACATTTCACGGAGTGTTTACTGGAAGAAAATTTTCCTTGTTCAATTTGAAATATAGCAGAGGTAAAGGAGATTGGTGAGTTTTGAGGGGATTCTGTAGGTCAGTCTGGCACTTTGCACTGTCTCCTTAAGGAGGGATCCACAGAGGTTCATCAGATTGCTGTGCTGAATTTAACTGCTTAAAAATTTGGAAGGAGGATGTTTTTTTAAGTTTGAAAAAACCTGAGGCCAGTACACCTATGATATGTGATCTTGTCTTAACCTTTAGGTCACCTGCAGAACCAACAAGATTCAAGGTGGCAATCTTCAACCTTTCTGTATTGTTAGTTTTGGTTTGGGGCTTGAAACCCAACATACAGATGTGTGAAAATTCTTTGCATTGCATTGTTTTGTCACTAAAAAATTACAGCTGTAAAGCTGTAAAATGCAGTTTAGTCTTTTGATAGGAAAAATTACTACAAATGGTACTTTTATATTCCGTAGAATAGAATGCCCACAGCAAATCATGGACCCATTATTTTCTCAGGCAAATACCTATATAGTTGATGATTCACTTTTAGTAATATTAGCACTTAAATATTTTTTAGTGTTATTTTAGTAGTACCCCAGTTAGTTTTTTTATTCCTGTAAGGTAAGAAAAAAAGCTGTTAAAATCTATAGCTTAAGTTTTTGCTATCTTATTTTTAAAAAAAAACAAGTCAATGTTCTTTCTTGAAATACTTTTCTAATGAGGTCTAAGCAATGCTTGTTTCTCTCCCCAGTGAATTTCAGTTTTTGTAGAGAATCTTGAAAAAATGGCACTTTAAATATGTAAAGGAAAGATCTCAGTTGGTTTCTTTTCTTGTAGGATTTTCTCCAATTTTAGAGTCTCAGATATTCCCTTTCACATCTTGAACACTAAACAAAAAAGCCTCTCCAAGCCCCACCACTTGTAATAATCTCTTGAGCCTGTAACGTGATGCTTTTTAGTTAAACCCTAAGGTGATGTATTTGCCCTCTGATTGCCCTTAAGCTATTTGAAAATATTTACACATTGTTGCTGACCTGGAGTGTATGAAACGGTCAGTTTTCCACTGTTATTTATATAATCTGAATTAATTGCTGATTCCTTGTGTTTTGGATGGATGTGTGTATGTGTCAGAGTGCACTCCTGGAAAGTTTAGGTCATGGGGTTTATTCTATTTAACCCTTACTAACAGACTAGAATAATAATTCTGGCCTTTTGGGCTGTGTGGATATGGAAAAACAAGCAGCTTCTTGCATGTTTCTGTATTAAATATTGACACATTGATCTACTCTGCAGCTTTCTACCCAGGGAATTTTGCTGTCTTTCATATGCAGCTCTTGACAGAGCTGCTGCTCTCCTGTGTTTCCATCCTTGTTCCAGTTCGGTTTCAGAATTTTACAGCAAACATCACAGTTGCTTTTGATGCTTGGAAAAATCTTGCCAATGTTTTGAAACGTTTCTTCAAAATTTGCATGTTACATCAGAGAGCATTTCAGCTGTTGTTTGTTCTGCGGAATAAACTTTTTTATAATTCTTCCAACTATTTAGATGTAAATTTCTATTGTCTCCTCTATTTCAAGGAATTAAATGCTACAGGAGAAGGGGTTCTTTGTTAAAGCAATTGCTGATTTTACTCACCAAACAAGTTGAGCTGGAAGTTGCTGTTGTGGTTTTATTTCCATTTTCATACCAGTGAGCCTGGTGCTCCAGCCCTGGAGCAGGGAGCAGCCAGTGGCCAGATTTTATATACTCTTTTTCACAGTAGGTAACTTTCTCTTTCCTGTTTCTGGACTATTCTATTTCTAAAACGGAAACCATTTAATTTTCCAAAGAAATTCTGTGTAGTTCTGTTGTTTTTGTTGTCTTCACATCAGTTAATGGAATCCAAGTAGCCTGGGCCTCGATATTGCCACAAGTGGTTTTCCTTCATTAGCGAAATTAAAGGTAACACAGTGTTCTTCTGGATTCCACAGTCCTGCTTTATCTTCCTCTGTAGTTATTCCTAATCCTCTTTGGGCCCCATTACTTAGGAAAAGAAGCAGGAATGCCATAATTTAATGTGCTTTAAGATTACCTTTCTGAAAGTGTGATTTTAACATTTCCAAGCATTTATTTGCAGAGGTGTGTGAGATATGAAGTGGTTGAGTTTTATCCAAGTTGATCCATGGCTTATCATTTAGTGAGCTGATTAAACTTTGTGTTTGTTGATCTTTCTAACACCCATCACTTCCACCAGGGCCCCATTAAATCTTCTGTATAATGCTCTTTGTACAATAGCGAATTTGATATGGAAATGCAGCTACATTTTGTAGCAGATCCCAAAGGCAGAATTTTACTATGAAGTTGTTATATGCATAAATAAATGAAAAAAAGAATAAATATAAATTTAATAGAAACTAATACGAGGGACAACACAGAAAATTGTGTTTAGTTTTATGCCTGTTTCCAGTCTCTCAGTGTAAACTCATTGATTTCTCTCAAATTAGTGCCTTCTGCTGTAGAACCAGATGTCATCCTCACATAATTATGTATGCAGCCTCTAAATTATTTTGGAAACAATGTTAACTACGAGATTTAGTTCTTCAGTTTTACTATATGATGTACTAAATTATATATTCATAGAGATATTAAATTTAGATGAACACTCTCTCTGGGTTCCTTTACCCTTGTTTACACATCCTGATTGCTCTAAGGCCATGAAGGATCCTAATCCAGCTCTTGAGCAGGTACTAATACCCCGAAAACAAACTGACAGGTAAGCTTAAATTTAATTTACTGTAGTAACTGCAAGGGTGGCAGTCCTGCTGGTGTAAATATAATGCTGTGCATGATCAGGATTCCTCCTCTGCCTGGATTTTTCTTCTCTGGAGAGATATTTATCATCTCTCTCTCGCTTTCTCTCTCTCTCTTCTCTATATAAGTATCCATATATATGTATTTTTCTCATGCATTTGCCCATATTTCTGGACACAGCTCCTGCTTGGCAGAGCGGGGCTGCTCCACACTGGACAGTCCCAGACTCTGTGCTTATTGCAAAAGCTGAATTTACTTGTGGACATCACTGGACATTTTGTGCAACTTCAGTATCTGCTATGTTGAAAGTCAAATATTTTAGGCTTCTGTTTTCAGGAATTCTGCCTAAATTTGGGTCATACCTACTGAGCAAGATCAGAATTTCTAGGAACCTTGGAAACTGCTGCCTGTATTTTGTGCAATGGGTGCCTGCATCTTTCTGTAGCTAAATGGAGCCAGCTGTGCCCAATAACTGAAGTATATGGCCCAAGTACTTCACTTCTTAAATTGTTAATCGAGGTGAAAGATGACTATGAATCACAGAAAACTTCTGCAGGAATGCAATATGATTTTATTAACTATGAACCAGTATTTCCATGGAAATGTAGGGTCTGAGCCTTATGCCTGACAGATCAATGAGCACACACTGTGAACATTAAAGTTGGGTCTGGGGGATGAAACATCCTTAGATATTTTCTGGCTTCATGGCTTGAATCTGGTATTTCTGCAGTGACCCCTGGTATTTTGCTCTTCTATGAAGCTCATTTGTGTTAGTGTTAATTTTTAATGGTACTAATCAACCATAATCTAAGATTGTTGTATGGGACATACTACAGCAGTTTTGGCAACATCATGTTTCCAAAATTCAAAGGGTGAAGAACAGGTTGTTCTGTTTTATTACAGCTTTGCCTTTTATTTTGAACATTTGTTTATAATTGGTCCACTAAGCATGTTTATTTTTAAAGGATGCTGTTTGCATTCTTGAAATGTAATAATTACAGAAGCCACAGTTACAGCTGCATGAGGTTTTCATAATTAATGCATAGAAATATGCAATAAACCCATGATAAAATATGTGCATAACTTGGTTGAGTTTGGCACAGTTTTGACCTTCTAGATACTAACCCATGTTTTCTGTTCCTGCTTTCAAAGCAAATTCTAATCATATTCTGTAATTATCTTTTTTTACTTAAATATTGGCATTTGCTGAAAATGACAAGCCACTTTAGAAAGTAAAATAGATAAACATTGGCATGATAACAGTGATTTTGGCCATGGACAGAAATTTAGTGAAGCCTTTCCATACATTGCAATCACTTCAGCATGGTTTTAGTAAGTTGGGAATGGTGGGAAGTGGTTTTCAGCTGTGTGGTTATGGAAGGAAGAAAAACAAGAGATGAACATGAAGAAATCTCCTCTTCTAGTACCTATTCGTTGCTCATGCGATGCACACATACAGGTATTTTGTTTGAGAGTAAAGAGAATATTTTTTTTTAATAGAACAAATGGCCAAAATATTGTTGGAGATTTTTGTTTTGAGATTATTCATTAAAAAAATACATCAAACAAGCAATATCTAATTGAAATACTGGAAGCTTGAAATGTAGAATTTTTGGAATCTTAATCAGTTTTTCTATTTAGTAATTGTACCATGAGTGAGATAGAGCAGTAGCATTTGCTGATGATATTCCATCCACTCTGCTTGTGCCTACCCAGACTCACCTTGGCCCTGTAGATGTGTTCCTACAGCTATTTCTGGGAGTACTCTCTGAACTGAATCAGGAAGCTGATTTGATTTAATTATTCCTTCATTTCTCCTTTTTTTTTTTTCTTCCCCAACCTGGATTAGCTCCCCAGTCACATTCACAATGCAGCCCTGGAACAGTTGTGCAGTGCAAGTGAAGGGCAGAATGGGGACAGGGATGGGGAGCGGAGTAGGAGGAGTGGAAAACCCTAAAGTCAGAATTGCTGCTGAGGAGAAGGTTTGTGGAACCTTACCCTTGTTTTAGGTACGTGTTCTGCAAGCCACTTCACAAGACTTGCAGAACATATCAGGTAAAACAGGAATTACAAAAGAATAAGGTTAACAGCAGCTTTTTCATGCTGCCATTCTGGTCAAATGTGAGAACTGTAAGTGTAGGGTGGTATTTCAGAAAAAAACCCCACCTGATTTTTGATTACAGAAGTGATTAAAAAACTTAGGATAGCTTAAACTAGTTTTTCCTCATGATTTTTGTAGACATTCACAGATTTACTTTTCATTCAAAAAGATGGTTTGAGCATTGTGAAAGCCCTTAGAATTTATCAATCTCCGATAAATTAATACACACAAGTACAAAATCTTTTGTAATAATTAAGTATCAGTTATCTGTAACTTAACTGAGTAGTGTTTGACATAACCCAGTGGTTGTATTGTTAATGCCCCCAAAATTAATGTGTTTTCAGTACCTTAGTCTGCCTATGCTTTCTGCACTTTCAGCTGCCTAAAAGTCAAATCTAATATTAATTTCAGAGGTGGAAAAGCCTAAGTTTAATATTTGGCAGAATTGCCATTGTTGATCTGAATTGTTGAAGTTTTCTGTTACGGTTTTCCTGAAATAAGATTGAATGTTGTGTGGAAAGAAATTACCAGGAAGTTGTTATTGAGCTGAAACAAAGGGTCTGTAAAGGTCATACATAAAAATATTATTATATTTCTTCAAATGAAACAAGAATATGCCCTGAGAAAGCAGAGTCATTTGAAATATATTTTTAAGGCGGGTATAGTTCATGATGACAGTTTTGACTTCAACAGGAATCAAATGGATTATTTTTATTCTTAAGCCGTTTTTTCCCCATATACTCTATTTTTTCAATACGGAATTTAAAAGGTTCAAAATGTAGATGTACAATTGTTGTAGATCTGTTACAGTTTGTTCAGTGGATTATGTTGGATTGTCCAAGAAACGCAAAATAAATTTGACTGATAGCTCAGAATCCTAATTTTCCCTCCCTACTTCCCACATGCCCAGAGGACACTAAGAACATCTATCAGCAATGGATATTTTGGAAAAACATATTAAAGAGTGTTAATTATCCCATAACAGAAATTTGGCTTGCAGTTTTTGGCCACGATGTTTGCAAAAAGCCAAATGGAGAAGCAGCTTCACGGTTGTGTTCTTTGTTTGCTAAATGTGGTGACCCAGATGAGTTATTACAGGTCGTACAGATAGAGAGGGACCAGAACTGAGGGGCTGAACATTCCTTCTGTATGTAAATAGTGCTCACTGCGGATGCTTTTTTAGCTGGGTAATCTGTGATTACAGTTTAGGAATGGCAAATTGAATGGTGAAATCCAAACCTGGGACGGAAAAGCGACTGTTCATAGGACGTTTGGGGTTTTTATAGACTCAGAAGGACTATTGCCCAGTTCACAGTATTATTTAAATTTGTACTTAAGACCAGCTTTGGAATTATAGAGAAGCTAAAGGCACATAAACCTTCCAAATTAGTCCCTGCTTCCCTTTTCCTTGCCCTTCAGCACTGCTCCTACTGTAGCATCGTGGCTCCTTTCCAGCTCCCCTACCTGTCGGAGGAAGCGAAGTGCTGTACAAGAGCTGCTGGAGAGTTCTCAGCCCCCAGGCTGAGCCCTGTGCTGCAGGGCAGTGTGTACAACGCTGACCTTGCGCTGGGGCTGTGCCTGATCGTTCTCGTGTCCCAGGGAAAGCAGCTGAACCTGAACCTTTGATGAAAAACATCACTTAATGGATGGACTTCATCACAGTCTATGCTTAAGTGTTACTCTTTGACAGTGGGTCTAAGAAGGCCTTTATTTTGTTTGTTAGAATGCACTTTGCCTGTTATCTCTTGTTTTTACACAGTGGGGCAAACTCTCTTGTCTGATGGGGAATAGTGTGTGCAGTGATAACACAAGGTACTGAAATAATGAGGGAAGTGGATCTCCTCAGGTATAGAAAGCAAGTTCAGTCTGTGTTTGTTCTTCCTCAATGAGAAATTCATTTACTTAAATACTCGTTCTCAGGTATTTCTTTTGAGTCATTGAAACTAATGATTATGTCTAATTAATATATGGGTGAATGGTTTTTGTAAGTTCTCATAATTAGTTTCTATATAGTATTAATGAAATGGATTTTGATCACTATTTAGTATAACTGAAGTAAATATTAAACTACTCTGTTTATTTCTCAAAGACGGAGAATTAGTGCCTCATCTTGCCTTGCACCTCTGTGAAATGATCTCAGAGATGTTTTCCAACCTAATTGATTCCGTGAAATAGGTGAACAACACTAAATTAGATTGTAGAGATTTTTAATAATTGAATTTGTGTGTACTTCACATAACTGCAAATAGCTGCCTAATATGCAAGTCAGTGGAAAATTCACTCTGTTGTTCCAGTGCAGTTTCAGTGCAAACTTCAGTACATCCTTAATTATGGAGTCACATAATATTTGCCATCAGATCCATTTGTCAACTCCATTTGCTGTCCAAAGTTACAGATGTCAGGAATTTGTACATGTCATCAATTCATTTGTCAGAGTTGTTGTATGTTAACATTAAAATCAAGTTTGCTAATGTTGACATCTAAATTGCCATCTTTAGGTTTCAGAGTCAATAACAGATTTCAATTAATTTCATACTGATCTGAGATGTTGTGTCAGGGTGATACAGATACAGGGAAGTCTTACTTGCTTCACTTATTGGTTTTCTTCAGAAATAAATCATAATGAAAGCATAAAACAAAGGAATCCCAAATGTAATTTTCACAAGTGAAGATCTATGTTGATGCTGGAAGGATAAGAAAGAGCTTCTCAAGTTACAGCATGAACTGAATTCTTATTGGAAAAAAAGGGAAAAGTGAGCAGGAAGAAAAGAAACAATTTTACCCATAACCTGTTACGGTAAATTTATTAAATTTTTACTCACTAGATAGCATACAGTTTGGAAAGATTATCTAAACAAGAACGCTAACAGCTACAATTACATGTTTCTTATTTTTTAAATGAAGATTTAAGGTTGCTAGCAGGTTGTTATTTGTATTCATGCCTCAGTACAAGACATTTTTAATTAAGATTTAGGATATTGCAAAACACCATTTTGAATCATGATGTTTTGAACAAATGTTATATTGATCAAACAGAGGAAAACCAAAACAAATATAGTAACTTGTATCTGTAGGATTCATTAAGTGTTTTATTACAATGTAACTCAAAATGGAGTTTTATGGTTGTGCTTTTTTTGTTATTTGTGATTAAAGCAGTGTGTCTGCTGCAGCTGGAAGGTCCCAAAATGGTGAAAGGCTGAGCAGTGGTTTTGCAGCCTGAAAACCAGCTCGTTCTTGTCAGAGCTATCACATGAATGGGATCAATAGCTGCAATATCAACAACTGCACACCCAATAAATGATGTGAATTTGGCCAATCACATCACATCCAAATCCTTTAAATGCTGAGATAATTATCACTATTTTTTTAAACCAGAAGCAAATGTAAACGCTCTGCTAGAGTTAAAAAAAAACAAGTTTAGCAAGGCTAAATTGCACACCTTTCTTCAAAGTGTAAAGTTGACTTTTCAGCTTGACTGTATAAACATGTGCAGACAAATCAGTAGATTTGTTGTAGTCTATCTTTCTCTGGAATAACGAAGTCAGGAGTTTGCAGAATGTCATGGATTGTTTTTGTGTTTGAGGCCTGAATGTAATTCTACTGAAGTTGTTATTTATATAAAGTTTCTCACAATTCCTGAAAAAAAGCCCGACCAGAAATCCCACCAGCTCCAAGTGTCTCTGACGCACAGGGAAGGATGACACACAAATGGAAACTTGCAGTTGTTTTAAAGACACCAAACTTTATTTACACTTACAAAGTGCCCATGTGCATTTGTAAAGGTTGAGTTTTATTTTCTGCATAAATCCAGGTGCTCATTCCCTGCTCCCTGAGCTCTGAACAGGGTTCACAGGGAATGTGCTGGTTCTGGTATCCTGTGCTGGACAATTCCTGTAGTGAAGGAAGAGGGTACCAGTTTTAGGTACCACCAGAGTGGTAGAGACCTCACTGCTCCTCACATAGGGATTTCTTGCTTTGTGCTTTTCTTTTAATGGCAAAAAAGTACAAACCTAATAGTTGAAGTATAGTCTGCAAAACAAGTGGTAGCACAAGAGGAGAGCAGGTCAGTCATCTCGTTTGAATTCTTATTTCCTGCTTCTGAATATGTTTACTTTCCTGCCATACAAGAGGTTTATGGATCCTGGGATATTCTCTAGTCAAAAACTGGATGGGGAATTGTCTGGGAAAGCTGTCAATAAGGTGTGATGCTCGTTTTTTTTAAAAAAATAAATAAATAATTAATGACTGATGTAGTAAGAGGCGCTTAAGTGGGAATTAAATTCTATATTTCTGTCAAGGCCCATTTCGGTAGCTAAGGAAGGAAAAAACAAATTGAAAATTGCTGTTATTATGAGCCAGTGTGCAGCTTTTTTAAGTAGAAACTTTTTTGTTAACTTTAGTCAAACCAGTTCCCTCCAATGTGTCTACAAACCACTGCAACTTCCACAAACAACTTTAAAGAGATGAAGACAATCCAAGAATAATCACAGTTTTTGTTTGTGCCTTGATATAAATTGTGCTGAATGCATACAACCAGCTCCAAGAGATCATCACTGAATATTCCCTGAGCTCTTGGTGCATTCTGGTGGATCAGCATCAATCAGAAAGGGCTTTTTATGGAGCAGGGCAGCCTGTTCTACCTCCAGGACATTGCTTTTTCTGTTTCATAGTAAATGTGTTGGTCTCTGGGGAAGCAAACTAATTTTTTGTACATTGTGTTCTGTTTTGGCTTCAGAATGAGATGTTACTTCAGGGAAAAAAACCCACAGTTTTTTTGGTTGGATTGTGTTCCAGAAAAATTGATATCAGTTGGTTTAAATAAAAACCAAAGAAACAAACCCAAAAAAGTGCACTATTGCTGGATGTCTGCAGCTTACGGCTTGCCAAACTGCAGACTTGGAGAAATACTCTGCTCAGCAACCTGGGAAGAAAAACTGTATTCCTATGTGGAAATTGTGAGGAATTCTTATGTAATGAAAAGTTTGTGTATTTTTACACATTCAGTAGGAACTGAGTAGCGCTCAGGTGGTTTTGTGGGGGAAGAAGGGGAAGGAGAATAGAGTGAGAGGTTCTGGTCACATAAGATAGCCAAGCCCAAAGAAATTGAGTTAATTAGAAAGAACAATCTACTTGTGAATGGAGCTATCTTGGCAAGGGAGCGAGGAGATGGTGGCTTTTAGCTACTGTCAGCCAGTGGAAGGAATTAATTATGGTTCAGATTGAAAAAATGAGCTGATATATCAGAATATCCTGTTAAGTACTTGCCCTTCCAGTACAGTGAAAGAAATGAAAGCCAAGACAGTGTTTGGGGAGGAGGATCCTGCTCATACACCTGTGCATTTCATTTTTCCATTCCATAAGAACACTCCAGGACTGCATCCTAAACACATCACCTGGGCTGGTCTGAGAGATGTCCCAGGATGGGTAAATCTTTGATGAGAATTCAGATTCTTTTTGGCTCCCTAGAAGAGCTAGAAAGGGAAGCAGTTGCCAAAGAGAAGAACTTTTGAGTTGCACCGCCCTGAGCTCTCTTGAAAAAAAATACGTGGGCAGAGATCCCAATTATGTTGTGTGCTCCCAGTTCTCATGGTGGACACAGAGAGGCACAGGCTGGCACAATTCCAGAGGCAGTGGGGAAAATAGGTACCGTTCCACATAATTTCTATCCTTTTGGTTATAGAAACCCAGAATTCCCACTATGCCCAGGGAGGGGTGAAAGAAATGGGGAAAAAATTATCTTAAGGTGTCCAGACATTTTACAAGTTCAGGGTGCTGATAGTCCATGATAGGAAGAAGAGATATAGATCAACTGGTAAAGAAAATAATGGGTGAAAATAAGTAAAAATTGCATTGCATCCCTTAATATGTCTTCATAGTTGTGTTAGAAGAAAGTTAGCCTGTATCTAATTAGAAGTTAACACAGGACTGATTTTGTAAGGCAAGCATGTGCATGCAATGAGCTGATGTCTTGGGAAGGAAATGACAAGTGCACAAGAGCATAAATCAACCTCTAGCTGAAATCCCTTGTTTTGCAGCAGTGCATGAAGGCTCTATAAAAAAATTTAACCCTAACGTAGTTCTTAGTTTTCAAATTTTTTGAAGAGGGTGTATGTAGCTGTGGAAGTCATGAATTGGCTGAAAAGTAATTCAAGATCTTTCAGTTTGTAAGAGGTAGCACCTTGGTGTCATTAAAGGCAGCTGATCTGCTTAAAGTAGAGGCTTTGTATTTGACTGGAGTGAAGTGAGCAGCAGCTCTGCACTGAGTTAGTGAGCAGAGGAGACCTGGCATGTTAGTAGCAGAAAAAAGAATCAGTGATGTAAAAATTACATATGTCTTTATTACATTTCAAGTTTTGAATGGTACTCTCAGTGAATATTTCATTATTTGTCTTATCAATCACTTCTGTACTAAGTCTATAATTTTTGACCTCTGAGGGTGTACATTGAGTTGACTTTTTGAACCTCATGAATTTTAAACAAACAGAGCTAACGGGGAGTAGCTGGAGCAATATTTACTTTTTTGTTTGATGAATTACCAGTATGGGTAAAGGGTATCACAGTGCTGGTGGTTTCACTACCTTTGTGTTCCTTCTGTGTTTTTATTTGGATTTCATTAGTTTCCTGTTATAGCAGTAATTAGGTTTTGGAAGCAGCTGAAATTCTTAATTCTTGGTGAACCCCTCCTGTGGTTTTCCTGCCTCTTTATTTTAGTGTATTTTAGTTTTATTACACATCTCGACAACCCAGTGTTTTTCTTGTGCTTGCTTAGGCTTCAAATTCTGCTCAAAACGATAGGTCTGTTTGATTCAAGAGCAGAGTTGATCTTTCACAGTACTTATTGTGTGAAATGAGGATGTAGAAGGCTGGAGTACCTTTACAATTCACACTATTGCAGTATCTTTCCTCCTTCATTTCATATGAAGACGTTCAGACCATTTCTGTGACCTAAAAGCAATTGCAATGGAAAAGGTGAGTCTCTGGAAAAGCTTACCAAGATTCCTTTTTTCCAAGTACTCTTGTTTTTACTCATTGTTTTATTATCCTTATTGATGAGACTAGACCAAGGACATTTGATATACTTACTGGTTTTCTTTGTGCTTTTCCACTGTTTTTTATATTCACTGACAGACTATGCTAAGAAATCACTAAGATCTTAAAGCTCCTAAGTCCTTTAACCTTTTTCTCTTCCTTTTCTATTTTCTTTTTTTTTGATTAATGCCAAGGTAGTAAATACATTGTCTGGTATTATTGGGCAGGATGTCTTTTTTCAAAAATGAGAAAACTGCAGTTCTGGTCGACTCTTTCTTTACAACGTGGCTTGATCTCAATTTCTTTAACCTAGAACTAGCAGCAGATTCTCCATGCAAATGATGTTTGGCACAGATTTAGGGATGTGGCTGCCAAGATTACTGATGAAGTACATGGAGAGCTACTCTTTTGCCATCATTACACAGTGAACTGTACCTTAATGCTGGTAGTAGCCTATTGCTAACATTTCTAAGGACATGGGTTGAGTTTCAGGCAAAACTATTGTTATCCTGTTTCAGCAAGTTGAAAAAACAGTCTGCCTGTGGAAATACCTTAGGAAAACTCTTAATTTGAGAATCTTGATTGCTTTGTAGCAAAGATTGGTTGGTTGATTTGGGGTTTTGTTTGGTTTTTGCCTACAATAAACCTTTTAAAGTTGGTTTTTTTTTTAATATTTTTCATTTTCTTTGGGAAAGAAAACCAGATCGGGCCCCAAGGAGCTACGCATTACATATAATAAAAAATACCTAATATAAATGGTAAAGTCAGTTTAAATGCTTTCCACATTGTTACTGGGCCATAAACTATAATCAGAACAAGCATGCTGTAAAAGCAAACTTGTGTTCAAAAGAATTCCATTCTCTCAGTTCAGTAATTGTATTACTTAGCAATTATAGGGAAATCCCTTTTTGTTTAAAATGGTTTAGAAGCTTGAGCTAATCCTTCAATGGTCTGTGGAAATAAACGGAGGCATGAAAAAAATAAAGGGATTCATCCAAAACTAGAGATTAATGACAGTCAGAACTGACAATTCAGTCGGAATTTTTAGTCTTAATCTCAGATCCTGTTTACCATTCTTCTGTGTTTTTAATATTAATATTTGATACATAATATTTGGTGTGTGTATTAATAGAGAAAGGTATGAAGCCTTTTGATTTGGGTACACACTAGCAAGTCTTGCTCTTGGGCAGGACGCTGTGAAAGAACCAGCATGGTTTGTGTTGCACAAGGGTTTTGTGTGAGTTGCTGGTGGAGTGGGTGGTTTTCTGGCCAGGAAAGGCATTGCCAGTGATGATTAAAATGGCATCTGATATTCTTCATGAATCACTTCAGAGGGTAGCATTATGACTGAGGCAGATTTAAAAATAGGAGCATTTTGAAGAACTCCTGTATGACACTGGTGCATTATCCAAGTCAGTAAATTCCCAGTGTTCTCAAGCATTTATAAATAATTTAGATTTGTACTGGATATCATTGTACATGGGTGTGGGCATCTTGCTGCAGTGCCACCAACCTTGCTTCCCCCAAACTGGTGGTCATCTGAAATATTGCTCAGCTGAACATATTTTGCTATGAACAGAAACCACATTGTTTAGATAAAAATTTAAGACACGAGATGACTGAATTTTTTTCTACCATAAAGTTATCAGGAATTTAATGATTGCTGACTTATCATGAGATAAATTAAGATGATTGTCTAATAAGTACAGATTAACAGGCATGCTATATAAATATCTAGAAAATCTCCTATCTCTATTGTCATGAATTAGTCTCAAAAACGCTCCTTACACTTCTTGCATTTATAAAGAAAGATCTTAAAGTGATTCTGTTTTTTCACTTTTAGTGCTGAGGGGTGTTGTATCTTGGTCATGGAAGTTAACCTTGTGTATTTGGTTTTGTTCATATTTAACTTTCCACTGAGTTTCATTATAGTGGCACAATGAGAATTAATAGTGAGAACACGAAACACTTCACTTCTCATTAAAATAAAGGAAGCTTGAAATAGTGATGGGAGGACTGTGACTGGATTGCTCTGGAGCTGTGAAGGGAGAAAGGACTTGGTGTATAAACTTGGGGTTAGTAATGACCTGCATCCCAGCAGCTTTCACACAGGTTGTGTGGGGCAGCTAAGGAAGGTCATAATGAAGTGTAAAATACTGGGTTTGAAGTCTATTGCACTCTGTATGACAGCTGGCTCGGTGTTGTCTCTGAAATGCTGTAATTTGTGAGTGAGGCCACACAGTGGTCAGAAAACTGTGAGTGTTTCCCATGCCAGCCTTTCCTTTGCTGTGCTCCCCAGAGCCCAGGGAAGCCGAGCACTTATGTTTAACATGTGATGACATTTAGAAAAACAGATTTAGAACTGACGGTTACAGTTGTCCTTGTGGAAGAAGAGTGATGTATTTTTCATGGTCTTTAATAATCTCATGAAAAAATTAAATTGCTTCCTAAGCTCTGGGCTGTCATTTGGATCAGGTCCTCCCCTTTTCCAGGCAACTGAAGCAGCTCTCTGTAGCCTCTTGTGGAAGTTCAGTGCTTGGAGTGCTGTAAATCTGCAGTGTATTGAGTAGGAAAACATCATCCTGAGAAAAGTGACAGTGCTGATACAAGATCTTTGATCCTTTCTCTCTCTGAGCACTACAAGATGTTCTGCTAAAGCATTTGCTTCTTATTTTGTAAAGGCAGGTGTTCTGCATTCCACCGCTACTTGAGTGTTCTGCTCGTCCTCCACAGACAATGCTGCCACTTCTTAAAATAAAAATAATACTGTGGTACTTTTAAATTTTTTTTGCATCTCCTTTTTCTGTTTCATGGTAAGAGGTTATTATTTTCAAGACCTCTTTCATAATGTCATCTCTTCATATCCTTTTCCTTTGTGGAAAACAGGAGACTTCAGGAAATTGTTATTTGAGAACAGACACAGCAATGGAGATGGCTGGAGTCAGATACAAGAAGTTCCTGCAGGTGCTCTGGCTGTGTTATAACTCACTGTCACTCCAAACTGCTTCTTGGAGAGTCTTTATGCTTAAAAGAGTAAAAATAGGAATAATATTAAAGGAAGTTGTGTCTAGTCCGTGCCTGCCTTCCATGCACTGGGCAGTGCTGGTCTGAGGGAGTTTTGTTTTCTTTTGTAGAAAGAAACTCTCACCTCCTCCCTTGGTTTGCTCCTGCCACAAATGCTACTGGCAGTGGACAATCTTTGGCTTGTTCCTAATTCCAGGCAATGTCCTTTAACACTTCAGATTGAAAGGATGGTGTCTAATTTCCCTCTTATTTATGGAAATTGGTTTGCAACTGGTTGCTTTTAAGTAGTAATGAGTTCAAGTGACCGAGGAAAGTAATAAGGCTGACTTAGCCATTTGTAATTTTTATTTTTCTCATTCTTATTAGGAGAATTCTCTTACTAGTACTTTCAGAGACTGCACACTCCGATCAGGCATTTTATATTTCCAGTAGGAAAAGAAATATCTCAATAGATAGAAAATAATGGGTTTTTCCTTTGCTTTTTTATCACCAAGGGAGAGTAAGAGGAAAACTCCAGTGGCACCGACTACCTGCATAATGCTAACAATGCAAAATCCTGTTTGTTTGTGGGTTTTTCTGTCAGCTTAGATTATATTTATGTGCAATCTCAGTATTGAAAGCATATATGTGAAAACAAAAGTGGTTTAACTGGCAAGAGATTTCAGCTCCAATTTTGCAAGCAAATGAAGGGGAAGTTAAATTATAAACTTTCCATTTAATAAGCCAGTGATGTGGTATTAGTTTTCTCATTTGTCTTGGATGTAGATGAAAATAATTATTATTACTGGCAAAAAATACTCTAATCCTTTGTAGAACTTGCATTTATTAAAAAAACCCCACAACCACAATGTTTTTTGATGTTGTTAATGCGGAAAGAAAAGCAGTTCTAAGCAGAGGCTTCCTCGACTTTGTTTTGTAATTTTGTTACAGTTAATGTAACTACTTTTATTTTACATCAACTACTTGGGTTTCAAGATTGTTCAGTTTGATAGTGGTAAGACCAGATAGTCTATGTGGATGTTTGAAGTAATAATTACAATTTTTATGCCTCAGGGGGTTGGCAGCCTTGAACCTGAGTTGGTTTGTGTCAGTGTACTTTTACTTTCTCGTTAAGAAATTAATCAAGTATTTTGGATTTGTTTTAGAGGCAAAATTACTCATTTATTTGGTAAAAAGCCTAGTGACAGAAGTACACTATGAATACTGTTTTGCTTTTTGTTTTATGTAATGAATGCAAGTTTTACATCTTGCTTTATGGACTAGTGTGATTTAATTTAGAAGTGATTTGTTTTACATTTTTTTATGCTGAATTATCTATATTCTATTCTGCTGCCCTTTCACAGTTGTTTTCATAGAAGGTTCAGAAGATAAATCTTGTCATATGCATTGTGACAGCCACTTTGCAATGCAGTGATCCAAAGAAATGAAAGTATTCTTTGCAAGTCTTTTAGAGGCCATGAAATAAAGAACGTTAATAGGGACTCCTAGTCAATTGATCATATGATAACTGTAATTTATGGAACGAGGCAGTGGTGGTGACATCTGAGCTCTGCCTGGACTGTGGTGGTGGCTCGTGGAGCCCTGTGGCACAGGGGGATGGCAGGGCTGGGGCACCTTGGGTTGCCTGGTGGCAGAACTTCCTTAAAATGTTACAATCCAGGTGCTGTATCATTTCTATTTCTACCCAACTGGGATATTTCAGAATTCCATGTAAGATCACAGCTTACCAGCAAGGTTGTATCATTTTCTGACTTTTTAATGTGGACAAAGGAATGTGGTGAGCTGTCTTGCTTCTGTTGTGGTTTAGGATTGCAAATGATTCCAGCTTTCCAGCATGAATCCACATACCAGCTGTTCATTTTTAACATTGAATTGCTGAGTCCTGTTTATGACACTGATATTCAAAGACTGTTTTGATGTTTGAAGATGTGACTTCTGTATATAATGAAATAAAAATTGGCTTCCAAAAATTCTGTCAGGGAAGAAGCTGAATAGAAATTACCTATTTATATTTAATCACAATAATCTAAAAGAAAACCTGAATAATATTGCTTTAAATTACTGTAGTGGAATGTGTTGAGTGTTCCGAATACAGACAGGGATATGAGGGGAACTGAGAATATGTTAATTACCCAGTACTTTCTTTGCAATCAACTCTTGAGGGGGAAAAACCATCACTGCATGAAAAAAAAGTACAGTGGTACTGCCATTAATGTGTTTTTTGGGGGGAAGAGGGAGGGGGCTTATAAACAGAAATAGGTTTCTGTGTGATAAGGGAAATTTTTTTAGCTTGGTAATAAGTTTATGTTATTTGTTTTCAAAATTCAATGCCTCCCAGTTTGAACACATTGGGTCACTTACAGTGGTCATCAGATGGAATCCCTGTCTGTCCCTTTGCAGAAGTTTTTAATGTGTACCAGGTATTCTGTTAAGCCACTGGGAAGGTATGCAAGTGGTAGAAAGAATATTTTCTGAAGAAGAAAGTTAACACCTGCTGAGTAGTAGGGACAAAGTCGAAAATTTTGAAATCAAATGTTCTTTGTTGCTATCAGTGCACTTCAATCCTCTGTGAACTCCCCCTTGGAAAAGAAAAGATTCCTCTCTGTGATCACTCTTTGTTTCTGTTGGAGATGTGGTACAGCCGATTCAGATGTAAATCACAGAGGTACAATGTTGCTGAAATTTGCTTGCAAATTACTGTAATTAATACAAAATTTCCTGCAATGCTCTTCCTGGAAGAACACTATTTGTAATCCTGATAGTCCAGATTTACCCAGTTGTTATATGATGCAGCAGAACAATATCTTATTATTAAACCACAAGATGTAGGAAGTTAGGCCCTATTTCCATCTGCTCCTCCTGACTGTAGATACCTGCAGCTTTTCATCTTTTTCCTTGTCACAGAATCCTTTGGTTTTCCAATGGAGAGTGAGGAATGCCATGCTCAATAAAAATTCATTAACCCTCACACAGATTAGGGTATAAGATAAATTGATAACAATAGCCCAAATTACAGTGCAAATGTATAATGTCATAAAAAAACACATATGCTACATATTCCTAAATTTATTATTAATAGTGTTCTGCTTTTTCAACAACAGCAGCCCTAATCTAATAATAATATGTAATAATCTAATATTGATACTATATTACATAATTTAAGTGTTCAAAAATACATATTCTGACACTATACCTATATATCTGTGGACAGATGATTATGTCTATAACAGTTTTAGGATTTTAGATACAATTCCTTTGGATCCTTAATAACCAATTTTGAATGTGAAAACTCAATAATTATCAGCTAGATAGAAAAACACAAGAGAGTGCAGAACTCCACCCCGTTGGAAGAGATTTATTGCAAAGCAGCACATCTTTAGAATCCTGTTGTGGGATTAATTGGAAAAGCTGTGGAGTTCTATGGGAATGTAGAAGTCAAAGCCGACCTAATAATTCATGATGTGTCAATAAAATCTAACTTGGAAAGTAAATGAGAACCAGTGCAGTTCCTGAGATGGGCTGACTTGTGTTACATCTAAGAGAACAGAAATAGAAGGAAATAGACTAGAATAAAAGGAAATGTACGTTGTTTGTTTGCTTGGTTTTTTTACTCTTGCTAATATAGCAAAACAGCTTCAGCCTAGTTTTGGGGGATTATTTTTGTGGTTATAGGGTTAGAAAGATTTATTTTGAAATGAAAGTTTAGAATCTGTAGAAAATATTTCATCTTTCAAAGTACAATTTTGGGGTCAAGTTGTGCATTTGGAGCATAAAAATGCTCGCTAGAAGGTGTAATTCTTACTGAATTCTAACCCTACTTTAATTCTGCTTTGACTTTATCACTGCCATTCATACTTGGAATTGATGCACATTTCTGCCATGTCAAAAATAGATGAGAGTAGTTTTGCAGTTTTTCTGGGAAGAGCTGATCTGTTTTTCTGAAAATAATGCTGATTGTTGTTAATCAACTTGTCAGAACTGAATAGTTTTCTTCTTTATCAAAGTGAAGAAAATTGGGACACTAAATAACACCCTGTGCAGAACTAGGACACTCTGTTTGGAGACATCGCTCCAGACACTGTAGAGGATTTTTTTGACAGATAAGCTGTGTGCTTAAAGAGATAAATGTTAATCT
Source organism: Climacteris rufus (assembly GCA_013398175.1). NCBI lineage: Eukaryota > Metazoa > Chordata > Aves > Passeriformes > Climacteridae > Climacteris > Climacteris rufus. The sequence continues at coordinate 583,599 of VZRZ01005521.1, read as the reverse complement.
AATACATTGGAAAACAGACAGATTACAGGGCCCTGCGATGCATTCGAATAACAAGAATAAGTTCTGTGCCCCAGCTCAGGCTGTGTCATAAAACTCCACAAACTCACTGAGAAGACCATGGCAGCAGCTGGTAAACTCTGTCTCAAGGACTCTTGATATGTGACTCAACATTGGTAAACAACAGCCCAACTAACATTTTTAATATAGGAAGTAAATTTTTTTAAATGGGATTGTAGGGAGTTGGAAGAAGATGAACACGGTGCCTCTGTTATCTTTGTTCTCCATCAGACTTCTCTGTCACTTTCTTTTTTCTCTTTGAGTTTCCAGAATAAATATTGTCTATTCTTTCTCTGTCCAGAGTACTGAGGCTGGATATAGTTGTATAAGCTGGTCCTTTGGATCCCATACAGCATAAAAAGGGTCACATTCAATAGCCACAGAGCACAGTACACATGACAAACCCACATTTTTACAATGGTAGTTTAATACTGTATTGCCTCAGGCACATGTGAGGGGATGTATTAAAGAATGATGGCAATTCAAAGAAGAATTACAGAAGCTGTGAGGTGCAAGTGCTGATCTTCTCATAAAATGACTTGGCTTTTTACAGTTAAACCAAGATAAGGGACGGTGAAAATGAACTCATTCAATAAAGTTACCGGGTTCTCTGGAATTGTTCTTAAATATTATTAGCTGAATATAGTTTTGGAAATTACTTTTCTTGAGGAGCTTTGTAGTTCCTAATACAGAATAAAATATGTTTTAACATTTCATTATATATACACACAAACACATATATATGTATTAAGGTCACTGTTTTTGTTCTGTTCTAAGCTGGATCCATTGATCTGGAAAAACAGAATTCTATTGGAACTAACAGCTTCTGAAATTTGATTTGGATGTTTTTGTCTAATACAAGAATGTGCCATGGTCATGTGAAGATTCTTGATAATTGCATAAGAGCCCATTAGAGAAGAGTCACGGGAGCACCCAAAGCAGTAATACCCAAGGCAAGAGTTTTTAGACTTTTCCAAAGGCTTTCAGTCGGAACGAGCCTGTGGTGGCAGTTCTCTGCATTCCTCACAAACAGAGTTTTCTGTGCTCTGCCTGAACCTCCTTATTGCTTTATGCAGAGAAATTGAAAGTGCTGTTCCAAAAGTGCTCAGCTGTTGCAGAGGTGACAGCCAGCTGCTGCCAGGAGAGCAGGAGGATGGCTTTGTTTGGCTTTAGATGGAATCAGATGCTAATTGTGCCCTTTGATATCTGTTGGCCCAGGACCACGATGGGTGAGGTGAAACTTCTCCACAGGTGTTGAACTGTTCATACTCTGCTGTAGCACCTGAAACCTCCTGATTCCTAAAATGCAGGTGATTCACAGAGCCTGATGGCACTGCTGTCACAGCAGCATGGGGCTGTGCCCTCCGCCCTTCTCCTGTGCCAGAGCCCGGTGCCTTCATTGGTTTTGTCATCCTGGGGTATCTGGTGCTGGACTTCAGCGACTTCCCATCGTGTGAGAAAGTTTCTGTGTCTGTCTTACAAGACAAATCTGGAAACAGTTCTGAGAACGTGTATCAAATGCTACAAAATCCTCTGTCGGAAGCTGAAAAGAGGACTGGAGATGTTCTGCCTTAAGGCTTCTCCTTGAAGCTGTGCTAAGAGTCTGTATGTCTTTTGGGTTTGTTTTTAGTTGCTGATCCAGTAGGAGGATCTTCTAGGATATCCAGTAGGGTATTCTACAGTGCTTTTTTTTGTTTTTTTTTTTAATAAAAAGTAATGTTTCAAAATAAAAAGGAGAACTTGGTTGATCTTGCATCTTAAAGTAGTGGTCTCTCATCTTTTCCTGCAATAATTTATGAACATGTGGATACACAAAACACAGCAATTCCTTATTTCTTTCTTTTTTTTTTTGTGTAAAATAGAGGGCTGTTATAAAAGATATAACAGGAATAGCACTTTTAGAATTTTGGCTGCACAGCATCTTAGAAGCAAACATTATAGAGATAAATTATAATGTTCATATAAATATATGCCTGTCTAAATTTAACACTGAAATAAAGATACAGTTGCTTGAGTAAGTGACTGGATTTTTAAAGATGCTGCACAGTGAGAATTCACCTTGACTGAAGTGCTGAATGAAATAACAGACATCACCACTTCTGCATTTCCTCATCTTACTTCACCTGCACTTCACTTCAAGATGATCTCTCTCAGATAATCAAAATACATGAGTCTTTGGAGGACTGGAGGTCTATTTTGATGTCGTTTCTTGAGCTTGGGCACAAATGTTTGAAAACCCTGGTCAGGTTCTTGTCAACAGTGAAATAACCTAAGTACAGTAATACACAGTAATTGTGGTTTGTTTCTGATGAACTGGGCATGTATCAGTGGAGTACTATTGCATTATAGCATTTTCTGAACTTCACTGTGTGATTTTAAAAAGCATTAATTCGAGTTCAAAAGGCTTGTTAAATGTAAGATTCCCAGTAATTTTAAAAAGTAATGTAATATATTAGAACTTAAAAAGACCTTGAAAAGGTGAAAGCTTCTTTGAGTAGCTTTTGATTCTGTCGGTAGCTTAAAAATGATGTTCAGGCCTCCTCTTGCAGAGCTCTCATTAGCATTTATGAAATAAAATGGAGGTGGATACTGTTGTGCTAATTTTCTACAGAATATCTGGTGAGCATTTCTAATTTGTAGATTCATAGTTTCCTATTTCTACTTTTAAATGCTTATTTGCAGAGAATATTGAATAGAACCATTAGAGCTGAGGGATTTTCTTGTACCACAGTTAAAGATCTTTATGTAGCCATCACCAACATTTCATCTTGGTACATAAATCAGGGAAATAGTCAATATACTGAACAAATTGAAAAGATGTGAGAAAGTTCATATGCCATTCCAATTTGATCTTTAACAAATGATGTCTATTATAAAAAAAACCCACACTGATATTACTTCATGCAACTACCATGGAAAAATGGTGTTGACTTAGAAATATTAGTTTCTGTCACAAATGTTATTTATTTTTCCTGCAGGTAGAACTCAGGGTGCCAGCAATGTTCTGGTGAAAGTTAAAATCACTCCTATAGTGACAGCAAGTGACAGATTTCATAATACTGCCTTTTTTTAAGATTTAAAGTTTCAATTTTAGCAATGTATGGAATAGACTTTTGAGGAGTGACAAAACTCCAGTTCTTGGCTTGATGTAATTTTCAGGAGAATGTTTGGCTACAATATGATTTCCAAGATGCAGCTGGATTTTTCTCTGCTATAGTGGAAGAGACCAGCAGGGTACAAATGCTCTCATGGCTTTCTTTACTTTACTTCCGCAGCATTACATTTCCCTGTTGGAGGAGTAAAGTGATTTAGGGAGGAGGGGGGATAAAAACATTGTGGATTTTTTTTTTTGAGCAAAAATGTCAGTATTTGATGTTTTCCCAAGGTATGCTACATTAATTACATTGTATAAAGAGTATAAATATTTAATATGGACATTAATTCTTGAGTGAAAAACCTTGATCTATTTTATTGCCTAAATAAATTCGTGGTAACTGACCTTGTCTGAGGCCTGACAAGTAGTATCTGAGAAATGATTATTTGGGCCTGCCTGGTCCCAGACTGGAAAAGCTTATCTTAGAATACATTATTTTAAGCTTATTTTCAATTTTGAATAAGAATTAATATACTGAGTATATTGTCAGTGTGCTAGATATATAAAATATTCTTTCTTATCCTGAATACTCTTTTCTAGCCATTCAGATTTACTTTTTTAATGGCCTGCTGACCCTCCTTGCTCAGAAATGGAGATTGAGAAATGTTCTCAGGCTATTTTTCATTAAGAGGCTGCAGATTTATTTCAATTGATTGAAAGTCATCTCTAATTACAGGTAATCATAAAGCAAATGATGATAAGGAAAAGGTATCATTTAGTTGAACTATCAATCATTCTTTTTTAGTGCATTCTAATTAAATTACCAACTGTTCTTTCAGAAAAAGTCCTTTGTAATAGGCATAAATATCGATTACATTGCATGTTTGTTGTCCTGGTTTTGTCTCTGCATTTCTCTTGTTTTTATATACCTAGAGCTCTATACTGAGTGCTGTATTATTTAAAGGCAGTATAGTGTGGGCTACTGGGAAATTAAAACCCACTGAATATTTAATATGTTAATTGTACTGTTTAATCTCCAAAGAATTTGGAAACGTCTCTCTCATTTGAGGCTGATTATTTACTGAATGCAAGTAGGAAGCTTGGAACACATAATTACGCTCTGTCATGGTGAAGAAAATTACTAGTATTTTAGGAGTTTTTACATTTTTTATAGCACTAATGCTCTCAGTTATTAAAACAAATAAAAAGAATCCTCCCCAGGAATTAACACCACATCAATCTCCCTCCCAGAAAACACCCAAACAGTAAAACAACATAAAAGCCCAAACAGACAAAAAAGCCTCGTCAAATTTGTTCAAATGTCCATGTTAATGCTTAGCTGCTGCAAGAAGTCATGGGTGGTAATTGATTGTACTGTATGGCCCAAAGAACTTCATGGTAAATATTTTATTGAATAAAGCTTTGTATTACAAAGGGACTATTCAGGTTGTAATTATCAAGCTAAAATCAATATCACTTTCCCAGACTGGGGCTTTAAATGTAGGGATATTCTTAAATACAATGGAATAATCAATAAACAACCGGACATTTTCCATTTTCTGTAATTAACTCTATCCAGTAGTTTTTCAAGGGACCTTCTTTCCATGCTATTAATGAGAGCTCTTCCCCTCAAAGTTACTAAATGGAGCTAAAAAGCCAGGACAAAATGATGTTTGGGTTTTGAACACATTTAGTCTTCCACTACTCCATTCTCAGTTCCTTGGCTGGCAAATCCATCTGTCATCACTGGAACGGAGCTGTTAGTTTTTCTTTTCAAAAAAATTAATATCAGATGAGTTTTTGGACAGGAACTGGAGAACCTTCTCCTGTAGTTTGAGAGAAAGCCCTGTTTATTAATGATCCCACTGACGATGAAGTTTATTAACCTTTGTGGCTGCTGAAAGCACAAAATGTTTATATTTAGTACAGATTAGGTCACACGCCCTCCTAAGCATTAATTTCCCTGGTGCTCTGGGAGTGGCTGTTCAAGAGGTTGAGACACAGCTACTTTCTGATACTGAAGTCAACAATATCCACTCGCTTTAAATTCACTGTGTCAGCAGATCTGACTTTTTCAGGAATTTTGCAAGTGCTGCTGCCAGTCCTTCCAGCACAGTCTAAGGCAGGAGCTGCCAGATATTTGAAAAGGAATGTCTGAAGAGCAAATCAAGCACTCCACACTGCCTTGCTGGCCCTCCAGTTGCTTAGCTCAGGCTTGTCCGTGTCCTTCCAACATGAGGGAATGGCAATATGGACACGGTGCTCCAGAGCTGTGTCCCAGGGGCCATATGGACTCAGTGATCCAGAGCTGTGTCCCACGGACAGTATGGACACGGTGCTCCAGAGCTGTGTCCCAGGGGCCATATGGACACGGTGCTCCAGAGCTGTGTCCCAGGGGCCATATGGACACGGTGCTCCAGAGCTGTGTCCCAGGGGCCACATGGACACGGTGCTCCAGAGCTGTGTCCCAGGGGCAGTACGGACACGGTGCTCCAGAGCTGTGTCCCAGGGCCATATGGACACGGTGCTCCAGAGCTGTGTCCCAGGGGCCACATGGACACGGTGCTCCAGAGCTGTGTCCCAGGGGCAGTACGGACATGGTGCTCCAGAGCTGTGTCCCATGGGCCATATGGACACGGTGCTCCAGAGCTGTGTCCCAGGGGCCATATGGACACGGTGCTCCAGAGCTGTGTCCCAGTGCTGACTGGAGCCAAGCATCCCATCCCTCACCTCTGGCCATGCTCAGACCACCTCACCTTTCATTTGGGACTTCTCCCTGGAAGGAGAGACAGACAGCAAAAAGGGCTGCAGCTGTGTGCAAGGATGAGGCAGCTTTCTTTCCCACCAGCATAATCAAGACTAAACAGGTTTAAACTATCTATGTTGTAATAGCCTCATGTTCTTGATGAATTGGCACAGCAGGATGTCTTTTCTGCCTTGATAAAGGGTGCAGCTGTTACCATTATTGGTGTGATTGTTTAAGAACTAAATTAAAAATTTGATTTCGTTTTAGATTCTAAGCAAAGGATTCATCAGTGCTGGAGATACTTTATTTAAAAACAATAGTTGTAAGTATTCTGATACAAGGCTGAGAATAATATTTGCTTTGAACTTTATATCAGTGAAAGTTGCTATCATTCAGATTATTTTGCTTTAATCAGAATTTATTTTAGAGTGAACAAGTGTGAAATTGTTGTTTTGAGAGATGAGAAGTTCTGTGGTACATTTATATTCAACAATAATTATATTTCTTCTATAATAACTTACAGATAATCCTTATATTGTCTTTAAACCTGGAAGGAAAATGTTACTTCTCAGAACAAGCTCACTTTATTTCCAGGAATGGAAAAATAAATAGCTAAAATAGGAAAAAAAATCTATATAAAGTAGTCTATTTATTAACAATTTTTAAAGACAAAGTCATTAAAACTCTGGGGGGTTTTAAGAGTTAGCATGAATGCAGCCCTCTGAATATAGCAGTCCTTCAGTCTCCATTTAACTCAGGTGACCTGTCCTCTGGTTCTTCATGTTCCTGTTTGTATGGAGAATTCCTGCCTCCGAGGCATTCAAGCTGCTTCCCAAGAGCCAGGTTCCCAACTGCTAGCCCACCTGGCTATGAAGTGCTCTGCTTGTTGTTTTTAAGAGAACTGTGCTGTATTTGTTAATAACATAGAGGCTCTGGGTGTGTGGGGACAGGAGGGTGTCAAAGCACAGCTGATGCCTGTGGATTTGTGTCTCTGAACACCTGTTTGATGGTGGCCTCAGTGTCCTCACAGCAAGGTGGCTCCAGATCAAGGCCATTTGGACTAGGAAATCCTAAAGGAATTGTGAAACTGGGTGCTTCTCAACTATTCCTTTGCTCTTCAGAAAACACTGATTTAGTCAGCGAACATGATTCCTGCTAAGGACTGCATTTGAGTTATTTTATTGCTGAGTTAGTTGAATAAATCTTAATACAATTTACCTCTATCCCTTAATGAAGTTTTAAACATCCTTATGAGTCGTTCCGTTACCTGTACAGCCGTCTTCTAAGGATGTGCTTAATTGAATTTATGTCAGATGGGATTTAAAACTTTCATAATATATGCAGAGTAAGTGTAATAGGTTTTGCTTTGGAATATGATAACCAAGGGACATTTTAATTCCTCAAGATAACCCAGCGTATATAATATTTCTGTCTCAAACTGAAGATAGAATCTCAAGTTCCTTTCTCTTCCCCGACCAAGAAAAAAGATGAGAAGAGCAGAAGATGAGTATTTTACAATGGCTACTCCATTTACATATATTTTCCTGCATATAGGAGCATAAAGTTTAGAAATGTCTAGGCAGGCAGGATGCTTGCAGAAATAAATACAGTAAATGCTTTTTAATGGCATAACATAAATAAGATGTACCTGAGTCAGTACTGTAGTGTCCACAGTTCTTCTGCATGAATTTTAAATTTGTGGTTACTCTGAGGATGAGAGAGAATTCTCTTGGTATTCTGTATCTTTGGGTAAAAAAAATAAAGTATTATTTGTCAACTGCATTGCTTGAAAGAGAAGAACAAGATGGGAAATGGAAGGAGTTCCTGGTGTTTTTAAAGCATTTATAGCCTTGGATTTTTTTATTAAAATCATAGAAGATTTTACTTAAAACTAAGAATTTTTCATTTCAAATGTAAGTCCTCATAGAATTTGCTGAGGACAAGTGGAATTCACAGCACTGACACTTGGATAGACAAGGCAGATGGAAAGAGGATTTTCAACAGATCTATTCTCATCTTAGGTATTACCTATTAATAACCTATTCCCCATCCTTTTGGGTAGTGGGATGGAGTTAATTTTCTTCGTAGTGGCCCAGATGGTGCTGTGTTTTGAATTGGTGGCTGAAATGGTGTTGATAACCCACCAATGTTTTGGCTGTTGCTGAGCGGTGCCTGGGATTCCTCTTCCTCTGCAGCCTGGGGATGGAGTCTGGCAGCAGATCTGAACTGGCCATAGGGACAGTCCATCCCATAAACAAAATGCTCAGCACAACACCCTCCCCACACAGCCCAAACCTCAGGAAAAAGCAGTGGGGGGGTTGCTTTCCAAGGTTGCTTAGAGACTGGGGGGCATCAGTCGGCCTGTGGGAAGTGTTGAGTGGTTGTCTTTGCATCACTTGTTTGTGCCCTCTCCCTGCTCCCCTCACTATTAAAACATCTTTATCCCCACCTTCGAGTTTTCTCACTTCTGCTTCATCCTCTGCCTCATCCTGCTGGGGGAACACGTTGCTGTGTGGGTGATTAGCTGCTGTGGAGGGTCGTTCATAACCTACAGAAAGAACAGGGAGAGGGAAAAAATACTCTTCGATTTTTAAACACCAGAATGATCACATATAATACATGTAATCCACTATCTGTTTCACTAAAATTGCTCCACTGGAAATGCTCACATCCTAGACCTGGCAGAATTTGGTTTTGTTCAAGGCAGAAATGTTGTCTCAGCCTTTTTGTTATAAGTTACAAGATCCTGCACTCATCCTAAGAAGTAGGTATAGCCATCATAATTCTGGTTTGCTAGGATGGTGAAAAAGCTGACCCTGGATGTTATGGATGTGAGATATTATTAGTCTTACTTGTGTTGAAACAAAATGTGTAAAGGCCTTTTTAAAAGAGAAAACTTTTGCATTAAGAAACTTGCATTATTTCTCTGATGGTAAAATACCCAATGTGGCTGTGGGTATTTGTATTCTGCTGTTGATCAGTGCTTTGTATTGCTTCCCTTTGTTAATAAGTAGTTAAATATCTCCAAATCAAAAGCTTGCTGCTGAGCTCATTGATCTTTGGGAAGCCTTTGATTCCTGACAAAGGAATCTTTGTGGCTACAATGTTTAAAGGAAAAATTCAAGGGAATTTGAATTGTGTGTGTTTCTCATCATGCAGCTCACACATGGTAGTACAGTACACCCGTAAGAATTAATTCTAACTTGTTAACCAAAATGTTTATTGAATAAATAAGGATGTATTTTCTTTCCATTTCTGATCAATTATAAAACCTGCAATTAGTATACAATAGCAGAAATTCTAGGTATAAGTATTTTATGCACTATATGGGTTACTGTTTCTCATTGATTCTTACTGACTTTCAGACTACTGGCTTTGCCTGCTGAATTACTTAGGATTTTTGTAAGAATGCATAGTTAAAATGGAGTGTCTCTCACTTCTTTTGATCATTGGGTGACATAAAATAGGAATATAGGCTGGATAAGCTTATATTTTATATAGTGGTGTAAGCCTATCATTACTGCAGCTGATCTCGTGTAAGGTTTAGCTGTGATTCATGAGAATATTTGTTATATTGAAAAGAACAAGAAGCATCCTAACCTTCTGTGAATGTGTGTACATTCTAGAGGTATACAACTTATTGAGGAGACTCAGGCATTATTTAATATCTTTATGAATGACGAGGAAGAAATGTGATGACACTGGAGGCAGCTGGGACTTGCACAGTTCCTTGCTGTGGGTGATGCCAAAGTGAAAAGGAATTGCTTCATCCTGTGCTCCTGTTACTCTTCTTGCACATGTAGTAGTGGTTGGTTTAAATAGTGAACAAGCTGTTCATGATAAAATAATAATGCTGTTAACAGCAGCCAGGCATGTGGACATTTCTGGGAGCTGAAGTTCCTGCCCACAGAAAGTGTCACAGACACAGCCTGAGAGCAGCCTGGGCTGTGGGCAGATTGTTCTGGCACTGGGTTGTTTCCACAGGTTTTGCTTTTTATAGATTTTGAAGTCAACAAATGTTAACTTTAAATGAGCAGGAGGGATCCAAGTTGGTACGAATGAATTATCTGACAATTTCATGGGGCTGTTCTGACCGTGATCCAGGGGTTGAATAATTTTTACTTATCTCTATTTTGTCATGCATGTTGATGTGACAAGATGACATTACAGCTGAATTCTTAAAATACTATGATGATTTGAATAAAACTTGAAAGGAAGTAACTGGAAAGTCAAACTACTGTCAAATTGCTTAGAGGGTATACAACAAACTTATCACTGTTGCTTCGAGTTTTCAAAAACTCAGGTTATCATGTTTGACATTGCTGGAGCAATTTTAAAACACAACATCATGGAAAAGCTCCTGAGTTCCTTTCTTTTGTATCCTGACTAAATCAGAAAATTTTCCTAGGGGAGAGTGGTAAATTCCACTCCTATGCTATTTCATGCTTCCTTTCTTTGGTTTACATTATGTATTCCTGATTTATTTATTCGTGCTTATCTGAGGAGTGCTGTGAGCTGACAACTGACTCAGCAGGAAGGGGATCACAATAATCAGAGTAATTTAGCAAAATGCATTTTTTTTGTGTTTCAACATAAATAAAACAGGTTAATCTAAGGGAAAAACATGTGAATCATCAACTTGGATTTCACTCACTAGCAGCCTGTCACCCACTCTCTCAAGTGTATTTTTCTGTGCTTCTTCAAAGGATTTTTTAGATCTTTTCTTTTCTCATTTTCGTTCAATTAACAGTGGCCCTGGCACCTGCCACAAGTGCCGAGTACCAGAACTCAGGACAAGCTCAGGCCCTGGGAGGTGGGAACTCAAATCTCTGCATTGTGTGAAGGAAGCTGAGTGATGGGATGTTATCAGAAGGAGATGTGAATTTATGTGGTTTAATTATTTTAACCTAGAGGGCTTCAGAACCAGAGGAAAGGGAGAAGCTCAAAAATTCTGCTCGGTCTTCAAATTTTAGGATAGTCCAAGGCGACTTTCTTGCCTGTCACACCTCTGAAGCTCACAGCATCCAGGCTGTCAAATAACCAGTGCTGAACAGCCTGAGGCAGGCACAGCTCAGGAACAGGCTTTGGAAGGTAAAATGAATATCAGTGATGTCCTCCCTGAACTTGAGAATGCTCATTAAGCATCTGTTTCAATTTCTCTTTTACTTTGCTGGCATGTGAACGAGGTTGTGAACTGTCTTGCAGAGATGGTGTTAATGTGCAATATTAGAAAGTGAACAGCAAAGTCAACAATGCATGTGGTATGGGTTGCTCGAAATACTGGCTAGCCTTGAGAAGAACCTTTCCAGTGGGGATGCCCTGCTGTTTTCCCTGTGCTGGGGTGTGTAGCAATGGTGAATTCTGTGAAATATTTCTAAAGACAATGAATATTACCTTGTTTTTCATCTTGAATATAAGGAATATTTTAGAAGAGAAGCACTGAATACTAGAAACATGAGAAAATTCCCTTTCAAAACTGCCTTAATTGTACCCCTATTTTCCAGTCTTCCTAGCAGCCTAAGAGTTTGTGCTTTGTGGATTGCACTTGAGGCCAAGTGCTATTCCAGTAATGAGGTTAATCTTACCATTAAAATTAACTGTGAAGCACCATGTTTGCTTTGGGGTTTATTCTGAAATGTAGAAGTGTGTCTGTGATGTAAGAGATGTGTTATAAATAGCAGTTGTGCAATTAATTCTGAATCATCCTATGGGGATTTTTTTTATTTCCCCAGGAATAGTTACAAGTAGTAGTTTTATTTAAATATTTTCCTTATGGTGTCTTCCCCATGCTGTGCCAGCCTTGGTTTGTCCTAGATCATCAACACAACAGAGTAAAAGGCAATGCAACACCCAGAAAAACACTCACATCATGTCCTTATATCAAAATCCAGGCAAGCAAAAAAGAATTGTGTTCCAGTTCCTGAACCAAAGAGTCTGAAATGGTTTCATACACTTTGACCAGAGAAATACACAGAAAATTATATTTAAAGCATCTCCAGTAAGCCCAGGGAGATTCAGAGCCCAGTACTTTGTATCATAACCCTTCTGCTCTGGAAATGTGCTGTGGATGCAGTGAGGAGATGAGCCAGCCTGTGTCACCTGCCTGCAGGGCTGTGTCCCTGCAAAATTCTCAGTTAATAGAATAGCCAGGAATGAGACTTGGCCCTCTGGTTAAGCTCCCAGACATAAATCTGGCTGAATTCTACTGTGACAAGTCAAGTCTTGTGAGCTCTTTACATGGCTGAGATTCTTTGAGAGTATTCTTAATGCTTTGTTCCTTCCTAAGCTGGTGTGGACAGTGGATTGAAAGGAGAGACCACTTTTTTACAGTTCTTGAGGTAAGCTTGGGAAGTTTTATTTAAGACTGTTGTAATAGAGTGTTTTTTTAAACTTTAGGATTGATGTAAAGAAGTGCAACCTCATTGAGTACATTTTGGCCTATATAGAAAATAGTCTAAAATTCCCAGTTACTCTTACTAAGCACTTTGTTTTGTCTTCATTTGGAACCTTTAGTTCAGAGTTTCAAGGAGATCTGTCAGGGATCCCGTAGAGCTGTCTCCTCCCATTTATCAGTTTAAATGGTGCTAGAAAAAGTACTCCTGCTCATAATTCAGGTATTACTTCAGTGTTTTAAAAGTAATTCTGGTGTTTCAACGAGAAACTTGCTGCAGGACCTTTCACAATATCTCCAAATGAAAAGGCTGGTGGAAGGCAGGAAGCTGGAAGTGCTCATTTGAGTAGTGCTGATATGACAGCAGAGCTTGTTGTGCTGATCTTGGAGTTTTAAGGTCACCTTCCATCATGACAGAGCTTTAGAAAAAAGTACAGGCATGCATGTGGTGTGAACTCACGTTGGGGAAAAGAATTATGTAATGAAAAATGAAAATGCAAATGGTTTTAGTTAAGGAATAAACACGTAGCCACATACCCAGTGCAGGGAAAGCAAATGAGCTGCTGGAGGATGTCTCAATGTCACTTTTTTTGTTGGCCCCACGTGAAGGGCACGGCCTGTTCTAGCATCCCACATGCCTGGTTGCACTGCACCAGTGCTCCTGCTCCGTCTGGAAATTATGTTTTTGTAGAAAAAGATTTTGGCAGCTGCCCATGTTCGGTTCAACTTCGTGGCACATGCAGAATTGATTGAGAATCGCAGTGTGTGACCAGGCCCTTAATGCAGCACAATTGCTGCTGGCTTGGGAAGTTGGAGATGCACAGAAAATGATGACACAAGTGTTGCATAAATGCTCCCACAGAAACCCAGGAGGGAAAATGTAGGTAAACAGCACGTGGGAGCCTCCTAAGGACAAATGGCAGTGCTAAGTTGATGAGATAACATGAGGATAAGGGATAAGATCTGTTCAGATGGTAATAGTTGATATGTGATTTGAATTAGTTTGTTAGATTCCCATTATGCTACAAAAAGACAGTTTTAATTGATTCTTATGAAGCACTGTATATTTTTTTTGCTAATTGTTTATATTAAATGCATAGTGAGGTTAATCATCTGCTTAGTTGATTTCTTAATATCCTGAGGGATTTTTGCTGTTGTTCTTTAAATATTTGCTTAAGCAGTAGTGCTGGAAATAAGAAACAAAAGGCATTTTATCTTGAGCAGAAACAGCACAGTGATTTGAATTTCACGTTTCTTGTTCTTTCTCAGCAGTTGTTGCTTTCATTAACACAGTTCTTTATTTTAGAGAAATTAGTGCCAAATACAGCAAAATTCCACAGTAAGTGCTTAGCTCTAGGGTAGTGGAGTTAAACAAACAGAAGAAAAAGCCCCAATCAGAAAAACCTTAAAGTTAATAGTCAAAATTTCTTTTTCCATCTCCATTGACCTTTTTGAAGGTTTTTATAGTCTGTTCTGCTGCCTGATTACTTAGGGATTCACTGAGCAGTTTCCTGGAAGGCCATTCTTTCTGCTGGCCATTGGCATGAAAATGCAGCTGCCTGAGTGAGACCTCTTTGATCTTCAGAGAGCTTTGTAAAGATAGATTAAAAGCAAAGCTATCAGGCATTTTTTCCCAATGCAAATACTGTGTATGTTTTCAAGTCAGATAGTTTGGGGGGGGGGGGGTTGGTTTGTTTTTAGGGAATTGAGATTTGGAGTTGTGATCAGTGTTGTTTTTCCTTCTTTAAACAAAAACTGAAAATACATGAATGTGTGTTGTACCCTTTGGAAAGAAAACAAACAAAAAAACCAAACCAGCTCTCTGTGGAACATTTTATGTTCGTTATAATCCAGTGGGAAGATGAATCTAGTACCCTCTGGACAAAATTATGTTTAAAGAGACTTACAAGGGCCTTGATTCCAATAAAGTAATTGAAACAGAATATGTTTCTAAGTACTTTTTACTTTATATTGAGGTGCTGATGTTCAGATAAATCAAAATTTACCCTTGCAAGTTAAAAGAGTCTGCTATGCTTACAGACTATATTATAATCAAAACATTACAACGATACATTAATTTACAGCACAAAAAATAACATTTACAATTTTTTGTTCCTTTGAGACTACATATTTGTATTGAAATTTCAAATAATCTGTGTCCCTGTTTTTGACCCCTGAAATCAGCCACAACGAGACCAAAATATCTGTTGCTACTGTGTCAGAAACATGAATGAAACCAGCTGCTCCTTGAGTGGAAAGGCAGGTACAAGAACTTTGAGTAAGGTTTACCTGGAGGGACATGTTAAGACTGTGCAACATCTGTTTGGGTATTTATAGACCACTTGTGGTCTGTATTATATAGACTATAATGGATCTTTTGATCCATTTGACTATTTTCTGAGTCCTTATGTATCAATTTGGGTTTCCTCACTTTCCAACAGAAATCCTGATCCAACTTCGCTTCAGGCTGTGTTGGTTGGTGGCAGAACAGGCTCACCCTCTGGAGGCTGGGTTTTGGCAGGATGCACTTTCCTCCTCACTGGATATTTACCACTCTTTGCTTGGTGGCCTCTTTGCTAAATGTGGTGCAGTGTGCCAGGGACAGTCCTGGTAGAGCTACAGAAGCAAAGAAATACCACTCCAAGTTATTAAGTTTTGTTTTCCTGCTTTGATCTGTGGAGTTTGAAAATATTCTCCATTTGTTTTTCTGACAAAACCAATACAATTTAATCAGTGAAATTCACCAACTCATTAATCAGCCCCTCTAAATCACGAATAACTCACAACACTCGTTTAGGTACGAACTTCAGGGGTTCAGTGCTACAACATTTCCATTCTGAGGAACAGCTACTGAGATTTTGGAAAGGAGATATTTTAATACAATAGCTGTATTTTGCTTTCATTTCTCTAATATTGTTGTAATAAAATTGCAAGTTAGGGAAATCTGATGATGCTTACTCACAAAAAGGAGGTTTTATTACTTCTAGTGTGTTGTAGGATTTATTGTCCTTAGGGTTGCTAATTAGTTAACACAACTATTTTGAGTTTTGCATGCAAGTGCTTACTAATTATTTTATCATGAGAAAAATGAGTGGGGTCCAAGTGCCCTGTTAATTCATTTCAGCCTGAATTTTTTTTAATAATTAGTTTGGCAAGAGGAGTGAGTGAAATTAGCTACTAATGAGAAGATAAGTATAGTAATCTTCTTGTGATATAAAACTGTGATTGTCAGTAGGTAGTAATAGGAACCGAGCGTGTATTTCATGGGACCTTACTTGGTCCTGTGAAATCGTTAACATCATCTGATATCATAAATTAGGTTATTTCACACCTGTATTTCCATCACTGACTGCTAACCCTCCAGCCACAGATACTGATAAGTTTTTGCTAATTAGAGAGTCATTAATGAAGTAAAGAATATGAGCAATCAATTACGGCTTGTTTTAGTAATGCAAACAAAAACTTAATTGCATAAATTTGTCATGTACTTTCAAGTTTTGACAGTGTATTTGTGAAACATGGCAAGAATGTCAACACTTTGTAAGTAGCAGGTGTGACCTAGACAAGTTTTTCTCGTGTTCAGTTGCAAATTGCTTGACTTGTGATAGCAGTGATGGATTAATGGCTTATTAAAATCCACTTCTTTCTGTAAACAAGGACTTCACATTTCCTGTTCTGGTTGATTCTAATTGCACCATTTATATGGTGAGGTTTATGATAAATAACTTATGTCTTTTTTTTAAAATTATGATTGTTCTATGGATTTACATCTTAAACCGGTACTTTGTGAACAAAGTTAAGCATTTCCTCACCATTCACTTCAAATTTGAATATGTAAAAACTGCATTTCTTGTGTTTTCTTGCTCCATTTCTGCCTAGGTCTCTATGGTAAAATAACATTTCATGCATATTACCTCTTATTTACATTTCTTTGCATTTCCTCACGTTAAAAAGTAATAATAAGAGTTACTATTCCAAGAAACGGAATTGTGATCAATTCCTATTTGCTCTATTAGCTGTGCAGTGGTAACTGAGCTGCAGTGCTGCTCCCTGTGCAGATGAGGCTGGGATTTCTCTGGGTGGGGGTTTGTTCATGGAGCACTTCCCCGCACAGTCACTGAGCTGCTGGAGCGTGTCACCGCTCCCCTTGCAGTGGCAGAAACCCTGGCCGTGGGTAGAATGCAGTGGAGCTTCGTGGAGCAGCTGTGGAGAGGCAGCAGAGTGGCTGCAGGGCAGCTCTGGGCAGCAGCTGCAGGGACAGAGCTGGAGCAGGGATTTTTTGGGACGGGCTGCACAGGGCAGTGCTCCTCTCCAGGTACCCCCTGTGTGCTCCCTGGCAATCAGCTCCAGCCCAGGCTTATGCCAGAGCAATAATGCTCAGATTGAAATAACCTTTCTGATGAATAAACATGATGTGGGAGAAGGTCGCTGTGAAGATATTGCTGGATATTAAGTTGGATGAATTTGTAATTGGACTTTTTCAATTTATCTTCGAGGTAAAAATGAATGACTTTTGTATCATTGCAAATAAGTGTGGCTATGATGTGAATACACCAGGAGTGCTAAGAACTTACAACTTTTTTCCATTTCCCAGAACTCTGTGGATATCTAGGTATGCAGTCTCCAATGTATGACAATATTTTTCTCTAATAAGTTCTTTCTGCCATAATTTGGATGCTTAAAAGGATTGCACTAAGGGTGGAGGTAAATAAATACAAAAATTATTTTGAGGTCATGACACACTGGTATTGCTAGTAACATCTGGAAGGGATTTGTACAGCATGAAAACACTGTACTGTGCTGGATTTATTAACCTTACTTTTGTTGCTAACTGATTAAGACACAGGGGAGGACGATGTTCTTATCATTGCACAGTCATTTTTCAGAGCAGGATTTCACACTAAATAGCTCAGGTAAGAACGAGACAGCTTGTTCTGAA
Source organism: Climacteris rufus (assembly GCA_013398175.1). Taxonomy (NCBI): domain Eukaryota; kingdom Metazoa; phylum Chordata; class Aves; order Passeriformes; family Climacteridae; genus Climacteris; species Climacteris rufus. Next base: position 566,372 of record VZRZ01005521.1, on the reverse strand, counting down.
GCAAATGCCCAGAGCTGTCATAGGATGTTGGTGGTGTCCTTGAGAAAATGTCTTATGCATCAGTCCTTCACTTCAAAAAAGCTCTTTCCAAATAGTTCTCTATGTTTTGTGTCTGCTGGGTATCAGCACTGGAAAGCCTGACAGAAGCTGGTTGATTTGGGGGTTACTCTTCATCAAAGCACCAGTAGATCTGATTTCTGTTCCAAAAAATTGTGTCACTTCTACATTGTCCTGAGTCTAAAGAAACGAATTTTGAAAATTACTACCTACCTATCTAATAGTAATTAATAATAACTAATAATTTCATAGTTTGAAGATTTTGATTTTTAAAAAAAAACAACTCTTTTTTGAAATAAAAGGTAGGGAAATTTCTAGAAAAGCAATTTCCTTATTTTTAATGAAACTGTATCAATTATTTACCGGGTAAGAATAAGGTCATGAAGATAATGAAGGGGTATTAAACCATGAATACTTCAAATTAGACACTGCTCTGTCTTCCATCCAGAGATGCACAACAGAAGTTTTAGCAAATTTAAAGTAATAAAATTTTTTCTTACATGAATATGCTAAGCAGGAAGATTGAAAAACGTTCTTCCCTTAAAACCAATTATATCCATTGGGTATGAAGCAGCAAACAGTTAAAGACCTAATTGCTGGGTGGTTTCCTGTAGATGCAATTATTTATTTATTTATTTGTATTAAAGGAATAATCAAGAACTATATAGTCTGCATTTCCATCTTGTTTGTATTTTTTTTTCTTCTAATATTTGGGTTTAGGCTCCAATTAGCTGTGAAATCTGCCTTCAGTGAAATTACCACAAACATAGTGTGGGCTTGTCAGCAGCTGCTTAATCCTGTAGCTACTGGGCTGCCTCAGTGAGGCTCAGCAACTGAGCTGCTAAATGTCTCTTAAAGGGGCTGGGAATAACCTAGGTTAATATTCCTCATCATCAAATGGCAATTAGAGGAAAGAATAATGATTCTGTTTACTTCTCCCCCTTATCTTTCAGAGGACAGCTGTCTGTCTTGCTGAGGTGTTTAAAGATGTTTGCTACTTTCTTGGGTTATGATATCCCAATATGAAAATAAGAATTGCTTCACTATTTTTATAGTCTGTTTGTTTGTTTAGTTGGGTCTTAAGATATTATTATAGGTTGCCTTGTTTTCCTTACCTCTTGTAGATCATCTTTTTGACTTCTAATTTGTTTGTTCTTAAACACCAGCAAAATTGATGAGACCTTATCTCCAGAGAAAGTAAATGTCTTTGTGCCATTAAGGGTCCCTGTTGTATTTGTGAAGCTCCACACCCCAATTACAGGCTGACTTCCCTTTCTCCTTTCTTCTTTTTAAGAGCTGCTGCTTTTCAAAACCCATTGTATAAAATAAAAACCACAGGGATAGGAAGGTCTTCCAAATCTGCCAGACCCAAACCTTTAGCTGCCAGCTGGTCAGGAAATACCATACAGTTGTTCTGTGCAGATTGAGCCAGAGCAAGTCAGTATTTAAAGCAAGGCTATGCAGTATATCTTTCAATAATCCTTTGTGGGAGCTGCAGAGCTGATTGATGAATAAATACAGCAAGGTGAGTGTCAAAGACATCCTGTACGTTTAGCTCACCAAATGCAAATGGAAGTAGGATAAGGATATGTCTATGCTACCAATGGGATCTGACCAGCATCACAACCGCTAAAGACTTCTTGGGCCCAGTTTTAAACTTCACCCAGTACCAGTTTAGCCATAAACAGCTTTGACAGCCCAGTATTCTGCATAAGGTAGCCACCAGAGCATTTCTTTCTGATCTCTCAGGGTTTTCAAACCAAGCAGCTTTGTGCTCCTGTGGATATGCTGTTACAGGTACCTGAGCACAAGTCTGAAGCTGCGGTCACATTCAGCACCGTAGCAGAAAAATCCCCTGTACTGCCAATGTCCTTGGCAGTCCAATAACAGCTTGGAAATCCCCTCTTACATCAAAAACTGAGAGGCAGAGTGTGGAGCAGTCCCTTCAGCACAGTGTCCTCCCCAGCCATCATCAGCTTCCACAGGCTGCTTCAGCTTGTCTGACTGGGATCAAGCTGCTTGCTCTGTCCCATAATCCTGACATTTCAAGATCCCATCAGTCTTTTAACATGATTTAAGTTGCTGATTTATCAAGCAGGGTTTCAGGATTATACCTGCTGAATGTAAGGGAGTAAGATTATTGACTCCCAAAAAGACTTCATTCTTTTTAATTTCTGTCTCCCCTGCACATCTTCTGCATCCCCAACCTCTTCATTTAATAAAGTTAAACTATCTTTTGTGTATGAGCCTCATCTCTCCACCTGTGAATGAGTACTCAAACAGTTTTCTTTGTTCAAGTATCACAGAAAATATTTTTTTTCCTAAATTCCATCTTCTCTTCCTGTGGTGAGAACTATATTAGGAAAGCAACTCAGAGAAGAATAGCATTTCCCCTTTGAAAAGCTTTTTGTGGTTAATGCCTACTGAGGAGCTGAAATACTTTTAAGATTTTTTTTTCCAAGCATAAACTGGGGTAAAAATAAAACATATTTCTGCCTTTTAGTTAGATGCTGTATCTTCATACTGACAGTGTGTGTAATACTTAATGTCCTCTGACCATTATGTGGCCCTAGAGTTTATAGGGGGAAAAAAATTAACACTATATGATATTATTATTCCTTTCTTTAGCATGCAGAAATGGGAGATCAAAGAAAACATATTTTGTTCAGTGGAAATAGAGCCAGTCAGTGCTAACTACATAGAACTAGAAATAATGTTGTCTTTATCTCTGCTTGATATTGCATTGATGATTAATGGAAACATTACGTGAAGTAATAAATTTATATGTATGCTTACCAAATTAAGAAGTAGATATTTTATTTCTGAGGTATTAGGACAGAGGGTTAAATCAAACTTTAGCAAAAGCAGCTGAAATCGGTGGCCATAATTTTATGAACCAGAAGCTTCATTTGGTAATAAAAATCAGCATGGAAGGTGTTTTTCATGCTTTCAGATTTTAACCACACTTAATGCATGTAAGTGACAAGCGAGTCCCTGGTGCTTTCTGCAGGAGACGTGTGCTGTGGGGAGCCCTCAGCACAACATCCACTTTGTTTAGACTCCAGTTTACATTTCAAAGCGGTGAAATCAAAGGCAAACCTTTCTACTGAATTTAGCAACAGAGTTGTATATTCTGATGTAGTTTTCAGAAATTCCTCCCAGTGGCTTTTATGGTCTGCATGCTTTCAGTGCTTTCCTGTGATGTCCGTCTGTGCTGAGAGGGAGATGTTGGGGAGGCCTCCTGTGTTTTGTGTCCTCAGCACGTGAACCATCTCCCATCCCTCCACCCTGCTCCCAAGAAAACTCCTTAGGCTCATCTCTTCATTTAATGGATGCATGGATGCTCTTCAGGAAGCTGTAAATGTGGAAGGATATATCAGTGGGAAGTATTTTGTTCATTTTAAAATGGTAATTTTAAATTTCTGCCTAGAAATGTTAGTGCAGTATGAATAAAATGGCAAAAACACGTTATTGTCTTAGAAGACATCCTGTTGACTGCCAGAGAGCCTGAATACTTTCTGGTTTTCTTGGATGAATTTTCTTCATTACTTCAGATATTTTTAGCTGTTTGAAGTCAGTGAAATGAAAAACACCACTGGTCTAGTTCAGTAGTAGCTTATTTTGCAGAAAAATGGGCAACTTTCAAAAGTTTAGCTGAAGCGTTGCTATAATTCTCTCAGACAAGTAAAAAAAGATGCATCAGTCTCTTACCATTTTAGCAGGTGAAATGTAGAGGAAATGTTCTAGCTAATAAATGGATATTTACTTGTGCAAGGAATCAAAAATTGTCTTATTGGTATTCTTCTGCTGGGAGCTCAAAGCTAGACCCTCAGAATGCATCTTCTGAGAACACACTATTCTTGTTTCCACAGAAGGAACCAGCTGAACAGAGAATAAGATTTAGATGATGATTTAGAGTTTGAGATTGAGGCATACAATGAACACCTTTCCTAGCTCACATGCTCCTCTGAAACTCTCTAGTTTGCATGTCTTAAAGGTGAACAGTCATGTTTTACTACTGATTATGAATCTAATAAGTTTGCAGTGTCTGAAAATTTGAGATATTTTGTATTGCAGACACATTCAATATCAAAGGTACTCTGCTGTTAAATCCATATAGTTCAATAAATATACAGCAACTGGGAACACACATAAAACTTTCTCTATTAGCTTGAAAGACTAAGGAGTTATTTTAACAGTGTTATTACACCCATGTACTTATGAAGTGCAGGTCTCATGTCCTTCATATGTGGTGAGAACATTTATTAATGTCAGAGAACATATGACCTTAATTTTTTATTTTTATAATTTCTTTGGGGTTTTTTTGCAACAATGAAATAAAGAATATGAAAGGAAAACAATTTTATTGAGTAATTTATGGTATGTAAATTATGGACTAAGTGTCCCATTCAAACAAACTTTGAATATTTTAAACTGTTTCTGTGATAAATTATTTATTAGTACTCAGGCTATTAACACAGAGCTCTAATTTTCTAAACCATATCTTAGGGGGAAAAAAACACAGATTCATCAGTTTCTTTTCAGTTGAGTCATGTAGGTTCTGCTATTACTAATTATTGTATTAGGGAAGCAAAGTAAGACTCTAAGGCTATCAGAAAAGCAAAATGCACAGGTTTTAATGTGCTATAATTTGGTGCATGTAACAGAACCTGACATTTAAACAGCAAGGGAAACATCTGGGTATTTTCAAACCTTCTTTGAAGACAGTTTGGTTTAGTTACTTGGTTTTAAAAGTGTTTAACTTTGTCTTAATTCTTTTCCTCACAATGATGCAGCGTATCACCATCTATACAGTAGCAGGAATGATAAAAGTAATGTAGCTTGGTAATCACTGCTATTCTGGAGTGAGTTTCTGGAGCAGCAGGAGAGATGATTTTACAAGTGGCTGTACAATACCATTTATGATATAGCAGGAACTTGCAATTTCTGTCCCCTTCAAAGAGATGACATTTAATTATGGTAATAGCTTTACTGATAGCTGATACACAGTATGGTGTGCATTAAAATTATACCGTCTGTGAGAAATTACATCCAAATGTTGTTTGAAAATAGAAGGCAAGAAAATACCTCCCCACGGGAGAAAATTGTTGGCAAATTCTTTCGACTAACGGAGTAACACAGTGGTTTTATTTTCCGTAAGTCTCTGCGAAGGTGGTAAAAGATAATTTGACAAATGCTGTGAAATGTGGGAACCTCCTCGAATTCCTTCAGTGCCCACCCTGGTCCCTGGTGCTGTCTCCTCGGATGGCCGGGCTGTGCGGGTGGGGAGCGGCAGCCGCGGCGCCTTCGGAGCCGTTTCCCCACTGACAGATGCAGTGACCTTATCATCCAGACAGCTCCATCCAGCGTGACAGCCCGGCCATCTGCCTCCTATTGATCAGAATTGATTTAAAGAAAGTGATCCTCCGAAGCTTGCTGCTGTGGAACCCCAAGCTAAATAGGCGTTTTATTTGGAGACCTTAACCTTGAGGGTGTTTTTCCTCTCATTTCAATCTGATTTGGAAAACGCAATCTGAAAACGTGGCTTCTGGTGGTAAAATGCTATTGTCTTTACAAAACACAGCCTTGAATATCTGAGGCAACTCCAGTTCCAGAAAGATGAGAGCTGGAGTTCACCACGGCTGAGATAGCAAATAACTGCTCATTGGTCCTGAAGAGCGACAGGATCTTTTCAACAATTTTCCTTAAAAGATAAATATTTTATCCAGTTCTCCAACTGTCCGTATTTTCTTGTAAATATTGTATGTATGTAGATATTTCTGTCTACAATCTCACAATTTCTTTTAATATTTCAATAGCTGTAACTAACGGGCACAAATTGATTGTATATTCCTCAGTATTTTTCACACTGGAAGTAAATCACTTTTTTTTTTTAGTTGGAATGTTCTTTATGATGAGGGTGGAGAGGCCCTGGCACAGGGTGTCCAGAGAAGCTGTGGCTGCCCCATCCCTGGAAGTGTCCAGGTCCAGGTTGGATGGGGCTTGGAGCAACCTGGGACAGTGGAAGGTGTCCCTGCCCATGGTAGGGGGTGGGACTGGATGGTCCTTAGGGCCCCTTTCAACCCAAACCAGTCTGATTCTGTGATTTTTCTCTCAAACTTATTAAAGCAAAACATCTTAATAGTACGTATAATTTGTCTTAATTGTGTTTTGTGTGTTGTGCCAATGGAACGATGACAACACATAAAATCCTAAATCATGTAAATTTATATATGCAATGAATTATGTATTTTAAAGGGGTCATTAGTCAACTGTGTAGAGGGAACAGTTCAGATTGGGTGGCTCCAGAATGAGTGCAGAAGAAATGAAATAAGCTTTGGTGGCCCCTAGATTCAAGAAGAATCCAGAGACTTTGGAAAGGAAGGAGTTTGGGGAGAATCACAATTACATATCCCAAATGCCTGACTTCAGGTTATGGAGATACTCTGAATGCCTGACTGTCCGGGTTGAGCGACTAGGGCATGCATTGTGAATTTTAAGTGAGAGTAATTAAGCAAGTATTAATTGTACGTTATTAGGCTGTGGATGAATCAGAATGAAGGTGACAATCACAAAGCACTCTCTGTTCTGGAGGTTATGAATCTGAGGGTAGCAGTGCATATGAGATTTGTGTCCTGGGCTCCAGATAAACCCTGAAGTGTGAGTAACCACAGTGTGCATTAATTCACTAAATACCAGCACCTTACAAAGATCTCCCCATCCCTGGGTTATTTAAACCATTTCTATAGCTTAATTTTTCAGTCTCATCCAAAAATTGACAGTACAATTCTTCCATTGCTGCTTCATGTGTTCCTTGGGAAACAGAGCGACCTGGGACACCTCTGCAAACATTGTTTATCTTAAACAGTATGAAAAGGGAGTGGATAGTCCTAAAGGACGTCATTTTGAAGGGCTGTCTCGAGGCTTCTCAGGGGTGTAGGCAAAATATGCTTGTGCAAAACCAAAAGTTCGCTGCAAGATAATGTGGGTGGTAGGAGGCAGGTGATCTCAGAGGGGTTTTCAAGCGGGTGTGAGGAGTCAGGTAGGATATTAAGGTGCTCACAAAATAAAGGAGAAATTTGGGCAATGAAGAGTCAGGCTATGAAAACAGTGGGAACGGAACATTCTGCAGATGCCTGTTAGTGTTGAGGAAGGTATCTATTGCTGCCTCACACAGGCAAATGCTCAGGGTATCACACAGTCAAAATACTTTACTTTGCCCCAGGCAATCAGTTGCCAAATGTCAGTCACCTTTTTTGCCAGGGCCAAAAGTCAACTCTCATCGTAATCCTGTCATGCTATATTACAGTTTTGCCAAAAAGTTTATCTATGTGTAAACGTCTGAAAATTGTAAAAGGAGAGAACTGAAATCACACAGTAGTGTCAGTAGGGATGGATGGGGTTGGAACAAATGCAGAATAAAACTTGTAAGTAAAATATGAAAATACCTACCTGCAAGTCAGAACGAACTACAAGTAGTTTCTGTGTTGGCTTGGATGGGTAGAAGATTTATGTAACTTCAGTGAGAAAGGTTTTAAGAGGAAAGGAGATTATTTATAATTTGAAAGGAACAGAATTAAAGATGATACAGAAGTCAACCAGATACCAGACTCCTTTGAAAATCATCCAGTTGTTTAGATGGGGTTTTTTTCTTTTTGAAATTAAGAAACAAGACTTGAGAAAAACGGCTGTGGGTAAAGAGAAATGAGAGTACATCAAGTTGTCCACTATGTGAAGAAGCTTATACAGACCTCCTTGTGGAAATTACTGACATTACTCATTTGTCTCAATTGAGTTAATGAGCACGTAGGAAGGCACTCGGGTTGTCCTCAGTGGCTGGTAATTGCCTGTGCTCAGGGTTCTCTAGTTCTGCAAAGCCTGGAACTAATACCCCCATGCTGTGGCACTTTGTTTTGATTGTGCTGTATTATCAGACTAATCATTAAATTGGCCATTGAAAAAAAGAGTAGGAAAATACATTTGGTTTTAAATTCTTTTGCAGAAAAGTATTCCTAGTCACAGTGACTGGGTAGTTTAAAATTATATGAAATTCACTTAGTTTTTATTTAAAAAACTGAGATGAAGAGGCTGGAGATTTCTCCAGCCTGGTTTAAAATGCTTCTGTTGCACAGGTTTTTATTGTACAGGTGCTGTGGAATGAAAAGTTCAAGGAAAGTTGCATCTTGCTGAAAGAGACCAAACAGTCACCAAAAGGAAAGGTAGACATTTTGCTCTTCTTTGAGGCAGGATGCCACTCACTTTTGAAGAGCAAGGATAAAGGCATGAAAGTATCTTGAACATCTAACAGAATCAAAGTCTGGAAAATAGAGCTCCAAGAAGATGGTATTTTTCAATTACTCTTGATACAACTTATATTTGGCTTGTAAATCAAATGTTTCTGTATTGATTGGCATTGCTTCCTGGAGAAGTTTGTCTTAGGTACTTAAGGTATCATCAAATTTTGATCGATATAATAATATCGATCAAAACATGCTTTGTTTGTTTGAAAATTAATATTGCAGTTTGCTCTTGCTTCCCTGCAAAGACCTCAGAGAAACTACAGCAATTTGTATCACTCAATCACCTTGATTCTCAGCAATAACCCTAAATCCCACAGCAGTTTGTGGGATTCTCCAAAATAGCTCCATCCCCAGCCATTTCGGAGCAATTCCGTTCAATTGCCGGATTCTGGCTGGATTTCAAAGAGAAGCTGACTCTGTGGATGTGTTGCAGGCTTCATGTAAAAGGTGGGTCTTGTCATCCTGCTGATCTGATTTTTGTGGGCTCTTACTGAGGAGTTGTTTTGAAGTAGAAAATCAACAGTGAAGAGAGCCCATTCCTCTCAGCCTTCCCAGCCTTCCAGGATTTTGCATTTTGTAGCCAACTTGTTCTCCCAGATCCAATATTGCTTCTTAGCTTAAAAATTATTGGCCTTTAGTTCTCAGCCTGAAAACACTGAAGTACTTTAAAACTTTCAAGAGTGAAAATTAATAGCTAAAAGCTAATTTTTTTTTGTGATAACATCCTTTTAAAATGGCTTTTGGTAGCTTCAGCTGCTTGCAGTTGTAAATGCTACACATTTGAGTTTTGGAAAGGCACTTATGGGAGTTTACAGTTTATTTTTGGAGATAAATAAATGTTGATAACATTTTCTGACAATTACATGGACTCACCAAATATGCATTTACTTTGGTAATGGTAGGCAAGTGTTTTTGGAAACCTTGGACATACCTGATTTTCTTCAAAACATTGAGATCACTATTTATTGTGATCTTAAGTAAATTTAAAGTAAGTTCTTTAACTACACAAAACTAATACATGTTGTTTGGGGTTGTTGCTAGGGATTTTTTGTCACTATTTTTTCAGTTGCTCATTATTTTGTCATCTGAGGTTATGACATTTTTGAGTAATGAATAATATGAAGTCTTCTCAAAAGTAGTAAATTCTTGACACTGTTTATTAAGACTTTCAGGTTTGTTGGACAATATATGCTGACTGGGTGTTCAAAGTTTTAGGCATTTTGGTTTGGGTTTTTTTTTTGTTCTTTTTAATATAAACTTCTACATATGGAGTAGAGTGCATAAAGATACAGTGTTTAAAAAACCCCACTTGTTTCCCTATAATTCCAATATCGCTAGCCATAGTTAGTGCATTTTTTTGGATATTGATGGCATTGGTTCACCTACCATGTTGGATTTCTGGTAATTAAAATTAGAGAGCATTGTTGGGAAGTTTACTGCAATCATGTCCTCACTTGCAAATGATGAACACATATAAACTAAAATATTTAAATGATACGTAATTGCTGGGTTCTTGACTCAACTTTTTAGTTGGCTCTAGGGAGAGGGAGTGAAAAAGGAAAAATGTTCATTAGGGCTTAGGGAGTCAGCCTGGTGTATTAGAAGGAATTGGATTATTCAGTTTACAGTGTTCTTAACAGATTCAATTTCAGGCAGAGATAATTGAAGTGTCGTCAGAGCTGTGTGCATCACTAAAACATACAGGGAGACATGCTCCCCTGGGTTCCCTAAAACAATATAGTACAATTGGAGTAGCTTTGCAGGGATTTAACTGCCCTCGTGCTGAGCCTGCTTTAAAGTATATTACAGCAAACTTCAGTGAATGCCTTCTTGTGTCATTTCCAGGGAATGAATATTTAGATTGTTTTATTTCATTGTTGAAGGAAGCTATTTAATAAATTATTATTATTATTATCATTATTAAATCTAATGCCCAAATTGTGAATGTGTAGCAAAAATTAACCCGTGTTTCTGGTGAGTGTATTTCTAAACTTCTCCCCATTTCTTTCTTGACGTTCCCTATAAAGGCAGATTTGGATTTTAAAGATTTTTTTAAACTCAATGAGTGACATCAGTGATAAAAATGTAGTTTAATTCCTAGATCAAAATATATTATTGTTGAGGGAGGTCTGTTACAGAGTCCTTGGGTCCACCACATTTGCACAGGGGGTTGTCTCCTGTTTGAGCCGAGTTCCTGCCCCGGTCTCTGCGGTGAATCCATCACTGCACTGGTGTCTGGATTTGGGGGATGTTCTGTCAGCCAGCCAGGTTCTAACGTGGTGTCAGAGCCAATAAACTCCTTCCCCGATGTCCTACAAAATGGACTTAATTGTATTTACTTATGGTTGTACTCTGGAGAACTTTTGGAGAGGCCTCTCTACAGTAACTTGTAGCAAAAAAAACCCCAACAACAGGAATGGAAATTCCATGAGATCAGGGTGGAGTCAGGGCACAGCAAAGAGTTGAAATTCCAAGACCATTTATGAGAATTTTACTGATGTCAAGATCCTGTTGATCCAGGCCTGCCTGATGTGATTGCAGGAAAAATCATTTGCTCATGACCTGTTCATGCAGAAATCACAGGAATTTCAGGAGAGATGCAGGCAGAAGCAGGTGTGATATAAGATAAGCAGCAGTACTAAAATGTTTAAATAAGCTTTGGAAAAGTCAAGTGCTCATCTGGTTACTCAGCCCATGGAGTTTCTAGCTAATGTTCTGTATATATTGCCAATATTTTGGTTAACTGTGGATCCCACCCATATTTTATTGGGTTTTATTGGATTTAACATTCTCTTGGGTTTAAAACATACATAATACACATAGTTCTTGTGAAATTAACTATTTTTCTAGTCCTTGCTTCAGAACACAAATACTTCTTATGAATTCTAAGCTTTTTACTTTAAAAAAAATCCAGGAGAGTGCCACTGTATTTATGTATAATGGACATCAGCAGGGATTTAGTAAACCATTGATTTTTATTGTTCTTTAGCTCTGAACGTGAGGTCATTAATTTGTATAGAAACTAGAAAAATATTTCACATTTTATAGTGATTTTTACTACTTTTAAACAAAATTTTATCTTCCATAGAATTGAATTACTTAATGTATTTTATGCATACAAAGATGTAAGGAAAAGCTTTTTGATATCAATACTGAAAATCATCCACTAGGGCCACTTCATAACCATTTTAAAGAAGATTTTCATAATGAAACAGATTGTTGCTTTTAGAAGACTCCTTAAACACTGTTCATCCAGACAGAGAAAGGCAGGGAGAAGTATTAAACACAGCACTGTGTGTAATACCACAGTGTGTATTACAACTGTAAGCAGAAATACCTGAAGTGCTGGTTTAAGTTATTTTACCTTTATCATCTTTTTTTTTAATTATTGAAGTAGGCAGGATTATTATTGCAAAAGCTAAACTGATTTAAATGATCACAGTTAATTCCGTGTGAGCTTGACAAGGTAAAGGCAATAAGGAATGGATGCACAAGATAAAACTTGGTGCTTTGTGCTGTTTTCAATTCAGTGATTTCAAAGCACTTTAGCAGGATTAATATTCTAAGCCTCCACACAATTCCCAGGAGGAAGTTAAGCATTATTCACATTTTAGAGATGGGTAAATGAAATCCAGAGAGGTTACAACCTGTACAAAGTCACACAGAGGCACCAGGCCCCTGGAGAATGAGGGAACAGACACAGGAATTTTTGCATCTTGTTACCTGCTGTTACCCTGTGAGTAAAAGATCACTTGGAAGATACAAAAAACCCCTTTGAGACTCAATAGTTTAAGTCACTTTTAACCCATTTAATGGATTTGTAAGTAAGAAGCAGCAGTTATTTCATGCAGGTCTTTAAATCCTAGTGAGCTATGTCATATTGAATCATATCTACAAAGGTAAGGCTGCAAATACCAGAGTATCCTGGTTCATTGGCACTGAGGTGAAATGTCATTCCTTCTGGTGCTTTGCTCTGCAAATGCACTGAGCTACAAGATGAAAAAGCCTCCTCTAACTCTTCTTCTTACCCTTGGTACATCTCAGAATTTTAGTTCACTGTGGGGACAACGAGGTTAAAACAGTGGAAAAACTGGGGTGATTTCTGTTTCTTTATTGCAAGATGCAAAAGAAGGAAAACTGTCTGTACCCCCAGCTGCTAAATGCAGTGACTGGCATAAGGAAAGTGTAGAGTTTGGCAAGAGGGTTTTGAGTGGCTGTTGTTGTTTAAATATTTATATGTATATCTATAATCTGTATCTGTATCTAGTCACAAATTACCTGTTTTCCCGGATATATTGGTTGGCTGTGTACTGACTGTAGTTTTCTGGCTGTAATGCAACAAATCCATGTGTTCCTATTTGCCTTCCCCAAATGCACTTTGAGGTTCTGCACTGATACCATACTGTGGTTTTCATGTAGGGACTCTGGAACTGTATTCTTTGGAGTATGTGTTTGAAAATTTAAAATTCAGTGACACATGAAAATGCATAATATTATTAATGAACATACTTTTTTATAATTAGTGATGCTCTTCAGACATATTGATTCATCTGCTAGGGAGATCAAATTACTGTAGCATTATAGTTTTTCCTAGTCTGCAGCAAGACCAAATAAGTGGGATAGAAGCTTGAGCTATTTTGAACAAGGTAAGATGATGCTTGGAGAAATGAATAGAACAGAGATGACCTTTGAAAGTACTCACATGGAGAAATTAATGTTTTCTTAATATCTCTTCATTTGTAGTTCTTGTTACCGGCTCATTATTCATCAGAAATGTTTAGACACTATGTGGTATTTCTTTCAAAGTTAAATATACAGAAGTAGCTGAAATTAAATAATAATAATAGTAATAATACTTTGCTGTAGGGCAACCTTTTATAAATGACAAAATGCATTCTTGGTTACCTTTGTGCTTCAGGATGAATAGTGTGTTATTTTTGTAGCTGGAAATAACAAAACTACCTGCATTAAAACACTTTCCTTGGACCTCCATAGGGATTCTATTTTTTTACAATACCTTTTTATCGATAATTCTGTCTTTAGTTACAATGCAGTGATCACTGAAGATGCAGCTTAGCTAAATACCCAGTACTTGCTTAAGATAAAACCTATGAGCTGTCCAGGTGACTGCAAAAGAATTATTTGTTGTGCTTTTCAAACTATTGCCTAACTGACAAAAAAAAGGAAGGTATTATATGGGGTGAGAAATCAGCTCTTACTTTTCCAGAGCTTCCAGGAGCACAACTGATGCTGATGTAATTGCAGAACCACCTTGAACAGGAGCACCTTGAAGGAAAGTGTTCTGCTGATGTGAGGTGGTAGGTGACCCTTGGGAGTTGATGACCCTATTGCCATGGACAAAATTACAAATTTTTCAGATGGCAGAACATTTTCTTCCTCAATGTCATTCATATAAAAGACCTTCTAATGAGAAGAAAAACGTGTTAAGTGAAGGGTGTAAAGTCTTGAGCAGCGGTTACTGACTGGCACATATTTGGCTGCTGAAATCCAGGTTTACAAAACCTTGTACTTGATCAGTGACCACTGACAGGCTTTAAACTCTAATGTGGCAGTAGTAGCAAATAAGTAGTAAATAACATCAGAGGATGCTCTGACAGCACTAAGAGGGGATGGTCCCCAGTTCTTGCTTTGGGAGATGGCTGAACTGACGCTCAGCCGTGTTGTACCCCAGCTCCAGTGCTGTGTCCCAGCTCAGCTGGAGGTTCTCCCAGGTCCCTCTGCAGGGAGGAACCAAGGCATCAGGCTTCCATTCAGCTGCCCTTCCTGTGCCTGTTACTTTTGTGTGCAAACTGATAAAAGCACATGCTCTGCATGTGGTAGGATGCTGTGTTGAGCACCCTGGTCAATGAGCTGAGGGGTGAAATTTTCAGCTGTCACATAAAAACTCTTTGTGATTGGTTCTTGTGTTTGTCTTGAGCCCATATTTTATTTCATGCTTACATTCTTTATGAGTGCAGCTTTTTGCACAGATTTTCATTATCTGTTCTCATAGTGACACGTAAACTGCTGTCTGTCCAGTCAATTCTTGCCTTTCAGTTAGTGGTTATTTTTGGTTTTTTTCAGAGGTAGGATTAAAAATGCTGGCCTTCCTTCTCAATGTCAGTGATTCATGTTAAACGTGGCCTTTTACACTAATGCTTCAACTGTACTTTTTCTGGTACTATTTTAATATGGCTGGTCACTGCTAAATGTGGGTATTGCAGTCAGCCTGATTTTTAGCTCATCTGAATTGAAAGAAAAATGTTATATGTCACAAAATAGGAATTTTTTCAATGAGCTGACTAGTCCAGGGGCAGGCAGAGAGGATGAGAAATATCCATGCATTACAAGTGAGCAGCAATATTCCAGGAGCCTTTCTTCAGAGCCCAGAATACCCGTTCTTAAAATATGGGCTCTGATAGAAGAGGATTTGTTTCAATCATGATGCAGTAAATTTATCCTTGGGGATATCAAGAAGGAGGGTTTCCATCAACAAGTGTCTGCCTTTCTGTCAAGATCTGATTAGTTGTGAAATTACAAGTAACATTTTAGACATGGTTACAGTAAAGGTTACAGGCACTCTTGGATCTGAAATTTCATTTTAGAGCAAAAGGTCCCCAAGGGCTGGTTTAATTTATTTAATTACATTGTACAAGACTTGGGTAATAGTTTTAGATGGAAGTATAAGAACCAACTTCCAGGCAAATTCGTAATATAATTCAAAGTGGTAAATTGCTAAACACTTCAATGGTTGTGCTTTATGGGACAGGATGATACAAGGATATGGATTGCAATTATATAGTGCAACTGTAAGTCTTATATTAAAATCATAAATAATAAACTAGAAAAAGTAATTGCTTAATTGTAATGGCAGCATATCTTTCCTGAAAAGGTTGTGCTACAAAACTGTATTAAATGGCCTAGGAAGCCCCAAGGCCTTTGTAAACATTTCTTATCTCCGTTGGTAGTTTGGACAGGGAAGATGGGCTTTAAATGCAGTATTTTCATAAGATGATGCTATATCGAAAGGTTCTCTGCCTGTAGTGCAGGGAGAGCTGTTGCCTTAACTCTGGGTCTTGCCTCATTAGGTGTGTCACAGTGATGGGTGAAACTTGGTTCAACTTTCTGATTCCGCTCATTGCATACCTTGAGGGATTCTTCATTTCACCCTTACCACTTTTGGTTGGACGTTTTGTACCCCTTTTCCTAGACACAATGCTTTGGATGGTTTTTCCCAGCTGTTTAACTACCCCATGCCCAGCTGAGCATCTACAGGTGTTTCCTTGTTGGGTTTGTGATCAGCAACACGGTGTTCCAGTGTCACCAAACAAAGCATTCAACACTCTAAAGGTACTGAGGGCAAAAGCAAGAACCAGAAAGCATTAAAAAATAAATTAGCAGGTCCAGATCCATGATCTTCCTCTGCCAGCTCTTTTGATTGACCCTTAAGCAAACTGTTTTCAACTCTCTTGCTCAGCGTAGTAAAACCCCTTGGTTTGGCCGTGCCATTGCTGGTGTGTTTCCTTTCCAATCAGTCAGTTTGGGCTGTCACTCCCAGCCTCACGTCTGATTACTTACACAGCTTCAAGGCCAAGGCTCCTCTAATGCCAGTCATGGCTAAAGCTTGACAAAGGAGATGTATGACAGGGGTGGGGGCTGGCAGTAAATCGGAGCTGCTGTATCTGCTGTTTGCGAGTCTGACTTTTATCTGACATGCTGTTTTACAGTTCTTACATTAAGTCTTTTGATCCACAAATATATGCTACATCCATCAGAAGCTTTCCCAATTCATCATGCATGGCCTTATAGCTTTTTTTATGATTTTTTAAAAAACATCGACCAGGAATTTCACTGAAGCTTTCCTTTAAATAAAGGCGCTTGGACACTTTGCCGTCAGTATTTCTAAGATCAATATCCCTCTGAAACATAGTGCCCTTCCCTCTCTTTCATATTTAAAGGATAGTTCTGTTTGTTTCTCTGCTGATGTGCTACTTTTTCATGGTTTCCAACTTGCATATTTAATCTATTTGGCAGTGCAGCAGTGCTGGTTTTTGGTCAGCTAAGGTACAAATGGTGACTCATCTAAGAGCTGTCTTCCCAGGAACAACTCCCAGTGAAAATTATTCCACCTAAGTAAAAAGTACATTGCATTTTAATATCCAGATTCTTGTTCTTGGAAGAAAAGAAACAGCAAAAATTACATCAGGTACCAACAGCTTTTTCTAGAATAAACTGATCCCATTTCATAAAAAAGGTTAAACTGTTGAAAATTGAGGAATATTGCCAAACTTCGTTTTCTCCATGTAACTACCTTTGCAATTCTGTCATTTAAAATAAGAATATATTAATTACTGCAACAGAAATAATAGTGACTATAGAACTACAGCATAACTTCTTCATGCTAAAACTCAGGTTGTCTTTTCTGTTGAAGGACAGAGTGAAAATCTGAAATGGTGCTAAGAATCTTTTCCCTGGCTTCAGAGCTTACCAGACAGTCTTCAAATTTTAGTTCATTTAGCACTAAAACCATTCCTGGTTAATACAAAGTGTTCTTTGGATGATTCTCTCTGTTCACTGACATAAGAATTTAAACCTGCAGTTGGCTCACCAATTTTCAAATATCTGTATTTAAATAATTCTCTTAAAATATTTGATTAGTCTTGCAATGTGCTGTTTAACATCAAACATTCAGCCAATGGACATGATAATTATTTGAGCTAATATCTTTTTTCCTTGTAAAAGAAGCATTAACTGGTGGTGAAAGGTTCTATTCTATAATATATATAATTTTCAGATTAATATAAAAACTACATGTTTAGGGGGTTTTGGTGGGGGTTTTTTTGGGTTGTGTTTTGATGGTGGTAGTTTTGTTGTCCGTATGAAGTTTTTCTTAAAATATTTTTTGGGGGGAGAGGGGAGTGTCAGAAGGAGAGGGAGGCTTCACTGTATTTTTTTACATTTAGACACACATTTTTAAATTTACCACACAAGGCTTTGAGCTATTTTTTTCTCTGTCATTTCAACTTTGATGTTTTGAAGGACCTTTTCTTCCCAGTGTTCTCTATCCTGCTGTTTAACCTTTCTGGCCCTTTTAATACGCTTCCTTACTCCAGGCAGTTTTCCCTTCTGAGACAAAATAAGACTGTACTAGATTTTGTCATTATTATGATAACACTTAAACTCCCGAAATCTCATCTTTAAGTAGGTCTTTTTATGGAAGCAGCAACATCTAAACTGTGGAAAGAATCCCATGCTTCTATATTAAACCATTAAAATTTAGGAAATTCCTTGACATGAATTTAAAAGTTTGATTAAAAATACCACAGAGAAAGTCTGAAGATTGGAAGTAGCTCATTAGTTCAATATCACTTGTGGAGTATTATAGACTCCTTTAATGTTACTAGCAGAAAGTTGATTATTTTAAGGATAAAAGTCTTCATAGGAGCTTATTTGACAGAGCTATTAAAGTTAATATTTTAGTTAAAAAATAGTTGAATAATTAGATTTGTTTAAGAATAAGCTACAGACAGGAAAATAATGTAATTATCATTTATCTAAGGTAGAGGGAAACTGTAGGTTTGATGAGGAATGAAGGTAAAGGGATGTGGAGGGGACCTGGTGTTACGTGTGGGGCTGGGCTAATGTTACTTAGGGCGTCAGGAATGAAGGGGAAGGCTTTGGGGTTCTTGAAATTTAAAAACAGGGGGATTTCATAGATACAGGCATGTCCATGGATAACTGGACTTCACTAATTCCCTGGCAGACAGAACACTTTCCTTTACACCACTTCTCAGTGTTGTACTTGAGGTAAAGGAAGATGTGTTTGTCACTGGGTTGTTTTGCTCTCTTTAATTTATATCAGGACTCTTTGCTTGCTCTAATGAATGAACTCCAGCTGTTGGATTCCATATGGGAAATGCAGCCAGCATAGCTCTTCCTGACAACTTGTGCCTGTGCTGTGAAAGCTGAGAATGAATCAGCATGAGAGATCTGGGAATGATAGTCTAACATAAAACAGATGACTGTCATCTATTATTTGGGTGGCAAGGAGAGATAAGAGGGAGGAAAGTTTGCTTTCCAAGCAGGGTTAAAGAAATGAATTTTATATCAGTGCAGTTTGTGGCTCTAATTTAGAAACAATTTACAGTCACTTGGGAAATTCTGTCTTCAGGGGTGGATTTGAAGGTGTGCTAGGGAGAAAGGAATGGTCATAGTAGCTTCCAGTGGCTATGGAAGCTGTGGGGAAAGGGAAAATAAATTTAAAAAGAGAGGAAGAAACCAATCATAAAAAGCCCACTTGTCTGCCTTTAGTTGTCGCTGTAATTAAAATAGTTAATGGATGCCTGTGTACATCATCTGGCAGTCTGTGCACTTTGAATAAATAAGTAGCAAGTAAAAAATAACTTAGTTTCCTAAATCTGTATTTTCTGTTTCATGCATGCTCATTTTTCTCTGATCTTAACCAGAGACATCATGAACAGAATGTAGTTGAATTATTAGACCCTATTTGGATTTTGGAATTTCCATGCAAAGTTCTGGATCTTAGGTTAAAGCAAAGAGAATTTTTGTTGTATATTGTGTATTTTAGGAGAATTCAGAATTTTTGTGAAAATTTTCCACAATGCTCCTCACTAATGCAGAGAATTTTCAGTATTTGAGCCAGTGTTCTTGTAAGAATTCAGGTTTCATTTCTTGTTTTTTTTTTTTTCATCTCAGACACAAGTGCCTCCTCCTGGACAGTCTTGATTCATATTGTTCTCCTCTTTTTCCATCTCCACGAAGTCTGTGCTACCCTGATTTCACCCAGCCTGTTCCTCAGCCCCCCTTACCAGCCCTTTTCTGTGTTAAACATACCCCATGTCTCTGCTCAGCTTCAATTTCTTTGCAGTTTATCTTGGTGGAGCTGGTTTTCCTACAGCTTACCCACATGTTCTCCAAAGCATGGGAATCTCTCAGGCATCTTCTGTTCCACTGCTGTTTTCTTCCAAGAAGTGAAAATCCGACATCCCGTGGGCTCTGTTGATCCGTGCTGATTTATTTCTTTATGAATTCCTCTGTAATTTCAATCATATTAAATGGATTCTCACTTTGTCCAGTGCGATAAATATAGATATTTTATAGCTTCTAATCATGGTATCAGTGGAGAGAAGGATGAACTGATAAACTGTTTTCCCTGAAATAGCTTGTTTAGACCAGCAAAGGTTCCCATTAAAGAAATGAGAGAAAAAGGGGCGATTTTCAGTGTTCGTTAATGAACAGAGGGCAAGAGTTAAGAAGAATGAAAGCACTAAATGTGTATCTTGTTAGATAAACATGTATCATGTTTATCATGGTGATGGTGTAGCTACTCTGATTAATTTTACCTACGTATGTTTACATTTTATAGGACATATCTGGCTGCAGAAAACTTTCTCTTAATTGTTTGACTTTTGAGCTGGAATATTTTATGCTGAACTGTGCTTGTGAGTAAATTTTTTTGAAGGCTTGAATGAGAATGCATAGTTCAAGTCTTTTTGCACAGGGAAATATATGGCAGAGCCACTATTGCCATAAAAAATGAAAAACTGCATCGATTTAGATGAAGCACGACAGTTTGAAATTATGTATGTGCAAAGATTTATTTTGAACTCATGAAGCTTATTTTCATTAATGACCCAACTCTGTTTATTAGAAGCGTGTGATATAAATACTTTATAATCTTATCCCTGATGACACCTTCAGAATAGAAGAGGAGATTGCTCCTTTCATTTGCGTGGTTGCTGTGGGAATTTTCGTTCAGGTCTGTAGATGTCTGGTCCCTTCGTGGCTCTGAGCTCGCTTTCAAAGGTGTCAGCAGGCACGAAATGCAAAGTGGACGTCGGATCTCAGGTGGCCGCGGCTCAGGAGACGAAGCAGACGCGGTTGTTTGATACATCCCGTAGGTTTGTTGGTGATGGTTGCTGTCTGAAGGCACAGTGGCATCACAAAAGGCATGTTTGAGGTAAATAGATCAGAAGGGAAATGTGGGAGCGCTGATGCAGTGTTCTTTCACTGAACAATGAGGAGAAAATGCACTTTGGAGTGGTTTCTTGATTCAGGTTTTCAAATTGTATCAGCACGGGGACTTAGCAACAAGATTCGCAATCAGACCATCGTGAAATGAGTTGCATTCCCCTGAGGGGTGGAGGGGAAACGTGATCCATTGAGGTTTGTATCCTACAGGATACACACCAAGATGTAGCCGTGACTTGTCATGTTTTCAAAAGTCATTTGTCAATAGGCTGGTGCCACAAACTGAGGCCTCTCATAAAGGCGAGAATTAGCGTGTGGCCTCCTGCAAGAGCTGCCATGAAAACAGTTCATCTGGAATCTACTCATGAGAAATGAATTATAAATGGAAAGAAATTGCCAGTGAGCCTCTCTTGTTTTAGGGTGAAAGATCATTTCTGCCAATATATAGACCAAGAACAACACCATATTTCAAAACTTTTGCTCTCTTCTCCCTTTCCGCTTGCTGGGTATATTTTATATTTGTTAACTGTAAGAAGATGAGGACCAACATAAAAAGCTCAAATTCTTTGACTTCTACAATTCTGGTTTTTTGTGCTTCAGTAGAGTTTTATCATCCACTTCTCTTTTATAAAACAGTATTTCTGTTATAAATGCAGTTGATAAAATCAAAAGATCGGTTTCACTTTTAAATTTTCTGAGAGAATTTACAACTCTCTTGTACAATTTAAAATAAATTTTCACCGTAGAAGTTTGCAGACTCCTTCCATTTTGGCTTCCAAATAGTTTATAGCTGCCAGAATAGAATTAATTAATATTTCCTTTGAACCTCAGTGTGCACTAGAAGCACTCGTTAACGGTATAAGGCTGGAAGTTGTGCAATAGCTGCCATAGATTTTGTGGTTTCTTTATCTCATATATTGATATCCAATTTTAAGGCTCAATAAAACCTGTTAGTGATGGGGATACTCTTGTGACACATGAACAGCTGTTATCAGGCAGCAATTTGCAGTAAACACTTGTAATAAACCAAGAAATTCACCAAGATCTTTAAAAAGTCAGTATGGAAACTGGCTTCCATAAAGGAAACCTCAGGTCAGAACTGCAGAGTAGTTTGGGTTTTGTGAGCTTGATACAAATACATTTTCAGTGAACAGTGTTTATTGCTGCTTGCTAAGGTTATGTCAACACAGCAAATCAAATCCTTCACTCTTTTGCCTTGTTTTAAGGAAAACCCAGCATTTTCCTCAGAAATTACTCTTTCAAGACTTCCACCTAGCAATGAAAAATAGGATTAATTACTTTGGAACACAGGCATGTAGCATTAGTCATGGAGTGCATGGCAATCTGCTCTTGTACTGCTTACTTCTGACTTCAGCTCAGATTCTTTTCCTCTGTGTAATTTGTATTTGTTTGGTGGTTCTGTTTTGCCTTTTTTTTTTTTATGACTGGACATTCTGATGGGAATACAGGAAAGAAAGCTGGGATTTCTTTCTTTTTTCGAAAGAATTCCAGGATGCTCAGTGGGAACCACATGCTGGTAAAATCAAACCAACAGGGTGTTTTGTACATTTAAGAAATACTGTGTGCATAATATAGATTATAATAAATGTCTTGTTTATCTTAGCTATTTTGGTCTGCCAACGATGCAGGCAGAGCTGCAAGGTAAAGGTCCCTCATCCATAGATTTAATCTTTCCTCAGTTCAGAGCTTTGTAAGTAAAAGCAACCATCTGTACAGGACAGCTGTTGAGATCCCTCTCCTACAAGCATTGTATTGGTGCCAAAGTGAAGCTTCTTGCCCTCCTATCATTGTGCCCTCATTAAAAAGAAGCAGCCCAAACCCATTCTATGTCATCCTTGAAATCCATTAAATGATACAGTAATTCCTGTTACAATGGTCTTCATTAGAGTTCTTAATGGGGAGCCTCAATACACAGAGTTCAGTGCATTTTCAGCCAGTGTATGTTTAGTAAAGAGTTGGGTTGGACATGTAAATAATTTTATAAATGTTGGTTTTATAAGTTAACTAACATTTCATTCATTCCATCTATGGACAAGTCGCAGAATGATGCAATTCAAGCAGTTGTTTTTTTGATCTCTGTGATATATTTGTCCTCTCTGTAAATTTTAGTCTGGAAAAGAAGAAACCTACGAAGGTAAAATAGAGAAAAGTACAAGCATAAGGACATATATTTTCATGAAAGAAGAGGCTTTCACTATGTGAAAAAAATCCTTGCACAGATATTATCAAAGCGAACAAAAATAGAACATGAACAATGTATGAAAGCAAAGAATTGTTTTTAATATACTTGGCTGGTATTCATTTCAAAGGCACGAGAATAAGGTTCAGGTACATTTAGGAATTTATAATGGAAATTCAGTTGCTTAATGATGCAGATGATTTCCAAGTACCAAAGGGAAAAAACCCACTAAGGTTATACATTTGATTTTCTCTTTTACAGTGTTTTTCCTATGTCCTTTTCTGTATCTTGCCTTCTCAGTATCTATCTTTGAAATCAATTTCAGATGTCAGGAAGAAAGTTAAAGATGTTGGCAGTAGTTGTCACGGATCAGACTAGGATGTCTCATTAAACTGAGCAAAGAGAGAGTGCGAATCACCTTTAATTTTCAGATTGGTTGGTCTTTAATGTTAAACTGAATGTGATTGATGCCTTGCAGAGTAATATGTGATAATATTTACTGAAACTTCTCTTAAATATTTGAAGATATATTTCTGTGTCTGCCTGGTAGGAATGATTTTGGTTTCCTGTGTTCTTCTTTCTTGGCTGATGGCCTCTAAAGTGAACTTTGAGAACAAATGTAGAACAAGTCAGGCATACCCCTGTTGTGTTGATAATATCAACTTGACAAATGTATTCTGAATTTTGCCTGCAGCCATTAAAATGGAAAGCGAAGTCGGAAGTGTTTTATGGGAGGGTTTTTTTTATTGCTTGTACCAGCAAGTATTGTACTGATTTTGTCAAAGGAAAACATAATTTTTATAAAGCACTTGCCCTATTGACTCCAAACTAGAACAATATATTTTAATCCATCATCATGTTATTTTTACTGCTTCATTGTTTTATTTGCCATTATTGTACTTTTTCTGTTTACTTCTAAGCTGATATAAACGAAAGGCCAAAAGTCTAAACTAAATAAATATTGTCTTAATGCTAATTTAGGCTGACTGTTTATTAATAGAACTTGCTTTCTATATATAGTGAAGAGAAATAATAGAAGTTGTTCTTGAACTTTATACCCACCATGGTAATGATTTGGTTGTATATACAGAAGAGAAGGTCAACTCTGGCCATGCTTTTTTTTTTGCCATGTATACAATTTTTATTAATTTTATTCAATTTTGTAATAAATTGTACTTGAAGTACATTGTAAATATGAGACAGAAGGATAAAAATAATCAACTTTTGCCAGATACAGTGGGTTGACAAAAACCACGTGTAGAGAAGTGTCTTATGTATTTAATTTCTTTAATATAGAAATAATAATTTTTGCTGTGAGGCTGCTGGATTGGCCTTTCTCCAATAAATGTTTCCTGTAACTATGGAACACGTTAATTTAATGTGTTTGCACATTAAAGCGGTGTCAAAATAAGTACCTGTTGAGTATTGCTAAACAAAGACAAAAGCAACTAATTTGCTTCTTAATGAGCCAGCAATAATGCACCAACATTTCAGCCTGTTTACTCCTAAGGCAGACAGGGGTTCTGGTTGAGGGTGTATTTCAGAGGTTCTCCTCCATAAAGGAGCCTTTTGAAATCCATGCTGGTGAAAGACATTTTCACAGGCTGTATCAATGAAAGCTCTGATTGTGAAAAATGCATGAATAGAGTATTTATGTGGTAAATACTTAAAATAAGGTAATTGGAATATATCACATTAAGTTAAATTATATTTGGGTTTAGCTTTTTTTTTGGTGGCAATTAATAGAATCATAAAAGCACAGAATGGTTTGGGTTAGAAGGCACCTTAAAAATCATCCAATTCCAACCCCCTGCCATGGGCAGGGAGACCTTCCACTATCCCAGGTTGCTCCAAGGCCCATCCAACAGGTGCATGACCTGGACTTTTTTGTTGTTTTTCTTTTATTTACACCATGATGGGAAGTAAAGCAGAGCAAGTGCCCAGGAGGCTGCCCTGTCACCTCCCTTACTGGGATCCCTTGGAATTCTGCTGTGCCAGAGGAGGTGTGTTCTGCCCTGCAACAGGCCCTGCAGAATTCGCTTTGTTTGCAGTAATGTGTCACAGTATCACTAAAGAATCACAACTGTGTTCTGCTTCAGTGAACTTCTTCAAAATAAATTAATCTATAGAAATCATTTCTTTTGTCTGTCAAGCAAATAGCTACAAGCTTTCCTTTCTTTTGTAAATCTTCTTATGAGAGTTAAGAAACCATTTTCCAAGTGTTTTTAAAGGACTCTATTCCTGTGATTTGTTTGTACCAGTTTTTTCAGTTGTTAGAATTGGAATGTTTTTGCATGTGCTGCAGATAAATGGTTTTATTGTAAAGCTTTTTAATTTGGAAGAACAGGAAGCGTACCTTGATATTTTTTGGCCTTGTGTCTAAATAGATGAGGGATTTCAGAGTCAGAAGAGGGAGAACAGTGAGTATTATTTGTGAGGCTTAAACTTCAAACATCCTAGGCTGTTTTCCAGCTGGGTTGACTTTAAGTGCCTGGTGAAAGGTGAAGGTAACTTCGTTGATCTGGTCTCACCTATTGCTTCTCTGGAACAACTTAGTGCTCATGTTACACAAAGAACTGCTCTTTGTTTAAAAATAACTTGAAGTTGCCAGTCCTTTCAGAGAATGTAATTATTTCCTCTGGGGAAAATAACATGCCTTATCTACTCAAAGAAAGCATTTAGGATGCCCTTTCCTGCTTTCTTTGTCCTGCAATAATCTACTTTCTCTAGGAGGAACATTTCTGCTGTCAACATTTTTCTCTGGTGGAGCTGGGTGAAAATAAGCTCAGAGTGTGTCATCCTGTGATGCACTCCCGGTAAACACTCGTAATACGTCATCTGTATTTGTTCCTTTCTCCCACAGAGTTTAATAAAGAAAATTATTCTGATTAATAGCTTTTAGATTTAACAAACAGCACTGTTTGGGGTTATACATCCATCTGGTCCAGTTTCTAAATTGTCATCTTTGTGATGTATGTGGACGTATAGAGCAGAAACAGATGACTGGAGGGGCTGGTGAAACCCTGCAGAGAATGGAGCCAGCAGATCGTTTCCCCCAGTGAGCAATTTCATGGCACTTGTAAACCCGCCCAGGGCTCACCTCTTACAGGAGACAGGAGTGCTCATGAATCGAGGTTCTGGCTGATTCCATATTCCTTGTGGATATACATCTTCATTGTTGCCAGGTTGTCCTGGTTCAGAGCGAGAGGAGCTTTGCTCTCCATTTGTTTAGTGCTGCTAAGCAGGGCGTAGCCAACCTATCTGTAGTTATTTCCTGAGGCTCCAGCAGCAACCATCAGGTGCTGCTGACTTGGATTGCATGAGAGCAGGATTATGATCCAGCATAACAAGTGTACCGTGTAGGAGTTTGGTTGTTTTCCTCCCTGACAGGCTGTGTGTTATGGCCAGTGAGATGGACTTGGTGTTGTATTTCTGCAAGGGAGCATTGAGTGCTCTGTCAGATCTCCTGGCCAGTCTCTCACAGACTTTCCCTCTCTACTGGCTCAGAGTTTAAAGTAGGACACAAAGGTTACATGTGCACAATTCCCAGTTTTCACCTGGATAATATTTTCTCATCACTAGGGTGACTGATGGCTTACACAAAATCCTGCCAGACATACAAACCCAAGCTGTACCTGAAGCAGTTGATCCCTCTCTCTTTTCGTACCCATGTTCATTTAACAATTTAGAAGAGTTTTTGTGAAGAGAAGTCTTTTGCCTGATAGTTTTAAGCAAAATACTCAAAGTATGAAGACAATCTCTTGACTTTTTTTGCATTAACCATCAACATCATTGAAGGTATTAACAAGGTCCTACTGGACATGTCTTAGCCAGTAGACTAAGTAGTTTCTTTTTCATCTTTTGCTTTAAAAAATATGATTCAATAGAATTTCATCATTTTCCAAGGTTTGAAGATAGCTTTACAAACTGTTTTTCAGTTATTCCTTTTTGTTAATTCTGCCTTAAACATGCTGATATGACTCACAGATTGTAGTCATTGCTTGTTACTTCTTGTGAGTATTGTCAAAGTAACAGAGCTAATGGAGTAGAGCTTCCTTGTACTTCACTGAATATTGTGGTGATGTGACAGAGGTGTCTTTTTCTTTTCTAGTCAGATAAATTGCACTAAAATGTGATGATTACATGAATTAGCTCCAAAGGACAACACTTGAAGTTTACATTCATTACCTTTTGCAACTTTAAAAAAACCATCCTGAGGACAGTTTTTAATGAAAAAGGACTTTTTTTTTTTTTTTTGTCATTCTGTGAATTGGAAATAATATATTGTGTAATTATTACTTGTGTCCTGAGAAATCTATCAATACTAGAAGAAAAACAATTTTCCCCTTCTATTTCAGTACCTGATTATACATTCTGTGTACATAGACGCTTCTGATAATGGGTTTTAACCAATATTTTATTGATTTACTGTAGTTACATACAGAGTAATATCTTTCAGTTCTTTGGGATTTCATAATTTTAATATACTTAATGTCTTCTTTACAAATGGCACAAATGAGTAATGAGTATTAGTTACATTGTGACCTGTATATCTCTTCAAGATGTTCAGGTGCATTAGTACTGGCTCTTAGAATGGTTTTTGACTGAGTGTTTCTTTTATTACAGCTCATAATGCAGTGAATGCAGTCTTTGAAGTTGATTTATGATCAAAATTTTGCTTGTACATCCTTTAAAATTTAAGCACTCTGTATGTAGCATGTTTGCAAATAGTAAAGTAGTTATCAACTACACTTCCTTTTTTTTAATCACCTACTTTCATGTTTAGATGGAGGTCCTTTGTGCTGAACATAGGGATATGGTACTTTAGTAAAATGTATTTGAAGTTTTGGAGGTGCAATTCATCGCTCTTGTATCCTATAGGATACACAGATTTAATATAATAGTTCTTTACACAGAGCAGTCTGTGTAAGCAAAGAAAAGAATCCCCACAAATCAGCCACAAACAAAATCCAAACTCCAAAAAGCCCCAAACCTCAAAAAACCCAAACAAGAAGAAAAATTCTCACACCTTAATAAAGTTATGATGTTATTTTCAAAACACTGTTTAAGTTCCCTGTTTGCCTAACTGGAGTTTAACCCTGTCTGGATTACAAATAAATCTTTTATTTTCCTTTTACATATGCCTTTGATGTATGTCATTCATCAATGTTAGCAAGAACAGTAAATGCATTGATCTATTGCTGCACTTGACAAGTTAAATAACACTTTATGTAAGAAGTATTGATTTATAAAATCCAGTACATGTAATTAACATTAGAACTGTCAAAAGTTGAAAACAGTATTAACTTGCTGCTTATTTATAACCCAAAGAAAATTAAATAAAATATCCAGATTAATCAACTAACTCCTTTTCTTTGCCTTCACATATGTCGAGTTCAGTTATGTTTTCTAGAACAGTGATATGTTTCTTCCAATTTTGACAAGAAGAAATTACATGTTTCATCAGTATTGCTGAAAATAATTCTATAGTCTCTAGATGTGTGTATTTTCCTTGAAGTGGTGAAAGAATTCCACTTCAATAGTTCTGAAAGGATTTAGTGTAAATGACACAGAAATAAGTGATGATATTTGGGAAAATGAAAGTACCCACTTTATGTGAGGCTTCCATCAAACCTTTGATTTGGTCCTTTGGGAGAGTCTGCACAAATACCCTGAGAGCTGTGCGAGGATCTCTTTGTGCTTCTGTCTCTGACCCAAGCAGTTACCAGGTGCCTGTCCCAGAGTTTGCTGAAGATGTGGGAATATTTCAGTTGAGTTCTGTGAACTTTGGGCTGTGCTTTGTTGGCATTTCTGTCCTAACCCAGCATCACAGAAGGATATGAACAGCCCTGTCTCAGCTCATCATAACGTGGGCTCGTGTGCTCACCACCCTCCAGTTCAGTAACACACTGAGGTCCTTCGAATTGAGTTTTTTGAGGCAACTGTTACCCAGTTTCTAAAACTATTTACATTTTTCAAGTTTAAAGAAAAAAGTAAATTGCAAGTTACATTTAAACAAAATAACAATAGCAGTAAGCAGGAGGCATTGCTTTTAACAAAGGTTTGAGCATGAATCATTTCCCCTCCAGCCCCCTTCATCAAAAGAGATGTGTTTATGTCTTCTCTGGATATTCATAGCTGCTTTACTATTTACAAATAAATTCTCCTTGAAAACATAAATAGGTGGCTGACATGGCTTTCAGGTCTGGCCGTTCCTTTGCTTCTTTTGTTTCCTCCTGCTGCTCTCGTGTTTCTGTGCTGGTACTTCGAGACACTCCTCACCTGTTTACCTTTTTGATTTAATTTATCTTTTACAAACTGAAAATGCCTCTCTACCAGGGATGAACTTGAGGAAAGCACATTTATGTTTTCACCTTTTCTCTTCCGTTAAGTGTTCTGTGGGGTTTCATCTTGCCTTTATCCTGGTGTCAGTTGGAATATTTAGTGGATATATATATAAATTTCTGGACAGATATCAGTGTGATCACACTGCCCTACAGTAGTTGGAGATCATAGATTATGTAGCAGCAACAATAGCTTCCTTTGTGGTTAAAATAATGAAGGAAATCCTGCTATATTTGGATTCTTTTTCATAGGGGCAGCTTTGCCTTCCACCTGCTGTGGGCCAAGATTTAAACAGTAACAACTTATTTCCTTGAGACTCTGAGTGAGCCTCTGTAAACATCTCTGGTATGAAGAGAATATGAAAAGCACCGAGGTTGTGCTTTGATACCAAATTCAGAGGATGGAGGTTTCTTTGGAGATTTTATTTTGGTTTTGATAGTTAATGGTTTCTCTTTCATTTGCCTGCTTTTTATGGATGTGCCTTTTTTTTTTTTTTCAGTGCGTTTGTAACTTTCTTTAAAATATCCTCATGAATATTAAAAAAAAACATTCTGGAGTCTTTTTTGTGGATGAACTACACTAAACATAATTTAAGAATATCATATGTAGATTCTTGATTTTTAGTCTTGCAGCAGGTAGTGGCTTTAAGCTCAAAGAGGGTGGATTTCGATTGGATATTGGCGAGGAATTCTTCCCTGTGAGGGTGATGAGGCCCTGGCACAGGGTGCCCAGAGAAGCTGTGGCTGCCCCATCCCTGGGAGTGCCCAAGGCCAGGTTGGACGGGGCTTGGAGCAACCTGGGATAGTGGGAGGTGTCCCTGCCATGTGGAACAAAATGGGCTTTAAGGTCCCTTTCAACCTAAACCATTCTGGGATTCTGTGATATTCCATGAATTCACAAAACTGTGAATCATGGTTGCCATCTGATATGCAATAAACCAAATTTTTTTTTTTTTTGCCCTGACTGAACTGAATTATACAGGAGGTCAGAAAGTGAGACTAAAATATGAGGTGTAGAAATTAAATGGGAAGAGGAAGCCTTAGTGGGATTTTAGGTTAATATATCAGGAGCTGCTTGAGGCTCGGTTAAAACGATATCAGCTCATTATTTTTTTTCTCCTTGGCTGGTCTGCTAAAGAAATCAATTTTAAGAAAAGAATAATACAATTGCATGTGGGAAAGTCTTTCTCAGTGTATTTGGGGATAACTGAGAGAGGTTTATGTTGAATATTAATGGAGTGATGTTACCAAGCACTGTCTTTTTTTTTTTTTTTTTAATCAGAATCCAGGTCCTATAAAAACTCTTCTGTGGTTTTGTGAGCCTTCCTCCTCTCAGTTCTGTTTTGAGTATTTCTAATAAAACTTGAGAAATCTTTTCTCAAAAGGGAATTCTTCAAGAAGTGATTCTGTAGTGAATGAAAGGATGGTCTTTAAATAGATGGCAGAGTGTTAGGGAGTAGATTTTATGAATGCAAAGAATTGGTTATGTTTAAGGACTTTTAAGCAGTTGGTGATAGTAAGATTTTCTTATTTTATCATAAAAATATCTGCTCTGGCATTTTTCTGTTGTCTCAGGATACAAATGGATTTTTGTAGTTCATCCAAAGCTGTTCATAGAGAAAAATGGAAGAAGGCTAAGAGAGAAAACAGGAAATGTTTGTGCCTTAAAACAGGGAAGAAAGGTTGGAAATATTAAAACAGGTTTTACAGGTAGCAAATCACTTTGTAGTGTTTATCTTAGAATTATAGAAAGGGGAATGAGTTAGGACGTTTGTTCTTTTAAGCAATGCTATGTGTTAGCCAAGACTTGGGAAAAACATTTGGTCTGTTTGCATCAAGAAATGAGGAGCATAAAAGCCAACTGGAATCTGCAGTGCCATTTAGGTAGTTCTGAAATAGAGAAGTGATGCTTCAAGTAAAAAAAAGAATTTTTAATTAAATCTGCTTAACTACCAGTGTGAAACACTCATTCTTGCCGCTTGGGACCCCTATTCTATTGAATTGTTGAAAGCTAATCATAACTATACATTACAGAATGTTTCGTTTTCTCTTGGGAGAGACTGCAACAGGTTTGCAATCTTTAGTTCAATATTTCTTCCATCCAAATCAAATATATGATTGGCAATTACCCAATAACTAACTTGCCAATTAGTTATGTGACCTGTTCAAGGCAAAAAAAAAAAAAAGTTACCCATCGAAATCTTGTCTCCCTGTGACTGTGCATTTAAAAGAAATAAATGTCACTTATTCTAGAAATATGTAGGCTTCCTCACAGAACTTGCTGAGTCCTAAAACAATTTAATTCCATCCCCAATTAAACCTTTAAAAGCACTATCCATCAACCTCAGCTGATAACTGTATTTGCATTCAGGGATTATAATAGAGGTATCCAAAAAGAAGGTTATCTTTTTAATCTCTAGGATGACAAAAATGGGTAGAGTGGGCTCATTTGCTTGATGTGTGAAATGGAGGAAGAAAGACAGATTTAAATACAGTTGCTTCAGTATTCTTCCAATATAAAATCAGATATCGTCTTTGATGAAAGTTCAGGACATCCATTTTAAGAGAATGCTTTATACCATTGTGTGAAAATTCTTAGCTGCAGCAGTATATTTGAAAAATAACCTGATATTTTAATGAAATATTCACTATGATGCATCAGTCCTTTGCAATCGCGGTTTAGAATGAGGTAGTAAAATGCAATTTAAATTTAATTGTTGTACTTGGTGATTTATGTCACACTTCAAGCCACAAAAATTTGAATCTTAAAGATCCAATATTTTGGGTAAAATAGACTTCCTGCAAATCAATACAGTTAAAGTGACTGAATGCTCTAATGTATGTTTGACATTGTTGACAGTTTATGAATAGATCATGTACTAACTTTCACAGCATCTCACCAATGCATTTTAGAAGGTTTGAATTCAAAAGAAGATTGATTCAAACATATCTGAGTTCAATCTGACTTTCTGGTACATTTCTCAGGATTTACTGTGTAATAATTCCAAATTCATATGCCATATAAGCTATTGAAGTTCATTTCCACAAGAGAACACAACTTGCATCTAGAGCTAGCACGTGTATGCATGCGTATCAGAAACTGAGGGAATAAGATTAAAAAACGGAGATAGCAAGACTAAAAGATTCTTTTGAAAAGGAAATAAAGAAAAATCTTTTCCATATCCAAGTTGGGAACAAGAAGAAAAGCCATTTTCCCAGGAGGCTGCAGTTATTTTCTGTCAGGGCAGAGCAGCTCGTGCTTGACTGTTTGTGCTTGACAGTGTCACAGCTGAACTTCAGTATGGTCTTGAATGGGATTTTTCTGTCCATAGTTGTACCTAATTTCTATGGATTACTGGAAAGATTCTTCCTGTCTTTAGTTTGGGTTTCCTGACTCTAGTTGCCTTTTTACCCACACTTCTGTATTACACATTCAATCGCCCAGACAGACCTTTTGAGATACTCTTCTCATGGCAGTCATCGTTTACTCACCTGGAGGTGGCTCACATCTCTTTTCCTGGCAAACACTGACAGCAAAACATTTCTGTGTTGTTATCTTCTCATTCTGTCTCATTTTCCTGGAAAATTCCTCAGGGATAATTCTGTTCTTTATTTCCCTGTGTCAGTTGATTGTGGCTTTAGAAGCATGTGAAGAAAGAATAATGTGCATCATGCTTTGACTAGAGATTAATAAGCTAAAATCAATAGAGGTGTGTTATTTAATAAACCAATTGTGTTTTTCTTTGAGTTTGAAAAATGTATCTCAGTCAAAACTCTATTTTCAATATTGTACCTGTTGGGTGAACTGAGGGATGGAAAGGCAGCTGCTCACATGGTGTTTGTTAAGTGATTGAGCTGTATTTGCTCTGAATTGCTGATTTATGTGCAGGTTAATCTACTTTTAATATTCAGTATTCGCTCACCTAAAAATGACTTTAAAGTAGAGGTGCATAACAAAGACAAATAGCAGTGGCAATGGGGATCTCCCAGCCCGTTCTTGGCACTCCCTGCATTTTTCTTCCTCTTAGTGTTCAGAAACACTTTTTTTTTTTCAGGATTTAGGCATGTGGTTTGCCTGTAACTGTTGGTATCCATCATTTCTGGAGAAAAAAATGCTGAGATTTTAAGAGGGTAGTTGCAGTGGGTTTTACTGATGAGAGTGATGTGGTTCTTCTCTGGAGTGCAGTAACTTTCCTTTTCTCCATAGGGTAGAGGTCCTCAAGATCAAATTGTGCCTTTGTTTAAAATTTATTAATTCCTGAGGGATAGGGCTGTGCAACTGCTTTCAAGATCTTATAAGACCTTGTAGTAACTGAAAGATCTCTTTAATCTGACTTTGCTTTATGTATTTTACAAATGTAAGCTCTTCATGTAAGCACTTAAAGAGCAAAGAATCTTTAGCCAAGCCTTTTAAATTTGTTTATTAGGGGATATGTTTGAGGTCCCTGAGATGGTGCTCTCCTGTTCCTGAAGTTGTGTTCACTCACGAGTCCTTATGAGATTGGGGTTCCTTGGGTAACTAATGAGTATCTGCTCTGGGAATTTTTGTTGTCACTCCATTCAGTACAAAGCTGTACAGTCAGGTTTTCTCTTACAGGTCCTGTTTGTAAGTTCATGTCTGAACATGATTTTCGGGGAGGATGGAGCACGAGGGAGCTTTCGGCTTTCTTGTGATGCGTCTCGTCTGCCAGGGCTGAGGACAAGAGTACACAACAATTGCATGCAGCACCATTTTGTATTTAAATGTCAGCATTAGTGCAAACAAAAGTGTGTGGGCATTGTTGAATTTCATCCTGAATCTTGATTTTGATATAAAATCCATCTAAGCTTGGCCTGTACCAAAGAAAGAAACTGGATGGGCCAGCCTGGCAGTGTAATGAAACTTAGGCAGTTTAGTGATGAAGAAAAACAAGGCAGATATACTGTGGAGCAAATGTCCAGATAATTTTGGCATATTCAATCCTACTTCTTCTTGAGATTTACATAAAAATAAATCTGCACCATCCTTTTAAGGATACAAGTCGGGATGTTGGCGAGTTTGGTAAGCAGACTTAATGAAAATTTACTGGAGCTGTAAATATACATGTGCCAACTGATTGGCACCTTATCCTTTCGCTCATTCTTGCAACTCAGAGATTTTTTTAATTACTATTACTTTTATTTTTGAAGAAGAGCCAGAGAGGCTGGAAGTATTAACACATTTAGAAAAAGCAACACTGTATAGCATGAATGTTTGTTTCTTTTTTTTTTTTTTTTTTTTTTTTTTTTTTTGGTAGGCAGAAAAGTGTTCTAGCTAAGAATAATAATTGCAGTATTTCATTATTTTTGGTTTTAGGACTCAGATAGGCTTTTGATTAGTATTTTACTCCATTCTTCTGAAGTATAAAACCAGAGGTGCTTTCCTGGCTTCTAAACCCTTGGTTGGCCAAGGTTAGCCTGTGGTGAGCCCTTTCTGTAGTTCATTACTAACTGCAAGTATCTCATACGTATTAACTGACCCCTTGTGTCTTCCATCCCTTACCCAGTTATTTCTTTCCTACAATTTCCCTTCTGAGATGGCTTTGATTTTTCCTGCCAATTTTCCTGTTTTCCTGGGATGCTCTGTAGCAACCAGACTTTTCCTTGCAGGTCCAGTTTCAAATTCTGCTTTCCATTGCAGCTTAAAGATGTAAATAAAGCCCAGGGTGTAGTCCTGGTTTGATCGTGAGCCTGAGGTGTGAGCAGCCCTGTGCTGCAGAAATGTCAACGTCATCAAAGCCTTGCTGCTGCCTCTCTGCATGGAATCTTTGCTCTGTATTTTATTTTCATTTCTGCTTTCAGTGAATATTTAGTGAGCTCTGATTGCATAATTGAATTTGATAAACTGATGGTATGTGATTGATGAGAAAGTTGGGAATAAAGGATTAGAAGATAAAATTACTTCAAGGGTTTAAGTAAATCTTCCAGAGAGCCAGGGTAATTTATAAAGCATGCTATACTCTTTATAAAAATATTCCCATAAGTCTATTAAATTTTAGCTTCTAACAGAACTGGATTGAGTTTTGAGAATCATTTTCATGTAATAACAGCTTGATTGTGATGTTTTAAGTGGGAGATAGCTCTGAGTGGGCTGCAGCATTACTGGTTTGAAATATTTGAGTAGGAAATGTAGGGCTGAATGACAGACTTGTGGGCAGCACTTCGTCTTCCAAATACATCATTTTTTCTTGGAAAGACATAAGTTAGGAGTAATTGGATAATTCAGAGTAAGTAATGAAGGAGGTTATGCTGCTGAGTCTGTAAATCACTGAAAACAAGGATCAACACATGCCTCGTTTTAGTGCAGACACCAGTTTCACTGTGATCTCCCTCAGTGATTAAACTTTCTTCAGGGAGGAATAGTTTAGGAAACTCATTCCATGAGCCTCTCTACACGAGCAGGTAAATGTTGTTTTCAGGGGACTCAGCACTAATCATTTCACTTTACCAACTGGTCTCTGTTATCTTCCCAGCACTGCTCCCAGCTGCTGCTTTTCCATCTCCAGAGGAAGCCTGACACCTTTAATCTTACAGGGGTAGAATGTCTGTAACTCCCTTGGGAGACTCCCCAAAGTACATGTGAAACCTTGACAGGATTTATTATTTTCTCACTTCTTTAGAAATATCTTTGTAAAAATTTGCTTTTCACTTTGGGCAAAATAACTGTATTTCACGGGAATGTTCTCTAACACCAACTTAAATTTTTCTTTTTAATGTTTAAAATATTGGTTGATTTTGCTAGTTAGGGGAAAATGAGAGCTGAGATAAGATGACTTCACAATAATTGCAGTCATTAAAACAAAGCAGAAAAAAAAGCTTTGCAGAATATATTCTCAGTCATGTAATAGTGTGGAGAAGTGCAAAAACTATCCTTGGCTTGTCTGGGGATATCTGCTAGTTTGGAACTGTTCCAATTTTCTCATATGTTGAATTGTTGTAGCTTCCTGTATCGCCAATTTAAAGAAGATAGTGCTGATCTGCACTTGTGATAAATCACTGTTTGAAAACCAGGTTGTTTAAAATGCTACAATTCAGAAAAGGGCCCTTCCTCAAAATGCACTTTTTAATTGTTTGTTAGATCAGACTTTGTGTGATAGTTTATAAGCATTGCTTTAAGATTCCTTGCTTTTTCTCTGCATAAATGACTATGTCTCTGAAGTTAAATTCTCAAATCTTGGGAGGCAATTTGTCAATGCAAATCACCAGATGAGTAGGGAGCTCTGTGTGATTTACAGCTCATTGCAGCAAATACTTTGGCACCAGTGGGCCATGCTCAGCTGGAGCCCAGCTCTGCCCTGGGACCTTTGGGCTGGTAATGAGTCTGTGCTGCCACGTGCTCTGCCAACTCATAAAAATTCCCTAACCAGAGGCAAAATGGAAGATAAGGGCTTGGAGAAGTTGACATCCCCAGGCTGGGCTGTGAACCCCAGTGGAACACCAGGGCCACTGGAAAACCACCATCAGCATCCCTTGCCCTGAGCTCCTCGTTCCCAGTCCGTGTGGTTGCTGTGGTGGGGCTATCACTGATTCTGTGACCCGTGGATTCAAAAATTCCAGCCAGCCTTGAATAGTACATGAGGTCACTTCCCTATAAGTTGTAAAAAATAGGTTAAACTCTTCAAATAGCAAGTATAAAAATGCCTGAGCTTGTCTGAAATTGTAAAAGGAAGGTTTGCAGTTTAACTGAACTGTTACTTGCACTGGGACAACATTTGTGTATCTTGGGTTTTTTCTGTATTTTATGTATGAAGTACACACACACACCCTGCACTCTTTAAAGTAAAGCTCAGTATTGTCTACCTATTAAACATTATTCATATTTTGTATTAAATCTCTGACTTTGAATATAACTCCCGTGTTTTATGTATAATCATAAAATCCTGGAAGTGTCAAGGCCAGGTTGGACAGGGCTTGGAGCACCCTGGTCTAGTGGAAGGTGGCCCTGCCCATGGCAGGGAGTAGAACTGGATGAGCTTTAAGATCCCTTGCAACCCAGGCCATTCTGTGAGTCTGTGTTAATTTTGATTATATAAGGTATTTGTATGCTTCTAAAATTAAGCGTATGGTTCCTACACAGTTGCAAGTAGAAATTTGACACATAAAGTGTGAAAACCTTCATCTTCTAGAGGTGGCCAGGGTAGATCTCCAGCAGATGTGGACTCAGAATAAATCTATATTTGAGTAGAGCTTTGGCAATTTACCCATTGAAGAATTTTGCTGCTTGCAGTATTTTATTTGTGATACACAAGAGTTTGAGATTACATGTGACCCTTGCATACTGTTGAAGTACTCTAATTCAGAATCTGTTAGTGGCTTCAGGTGATATAATTTAACACATTTTGTTTGGCAAGAACAGTGAAAAACACATTAAACTTGTAAGGTTTTTTTTTCTAAATTCTCTTCCCTATCAAAAATCTTCATTTACCCTGAGACTTTTCCTGCTGTGATAATCATTTCTATCCAAGATTACTCTTCTGGTTTCTATTCAAGAAATAAAAAAAAGAGCTTTGAGTGGATTTAATCCTCAGAGAGGAGAGGGGGCCAGAAAAAAAGCCAATAGGGCTGTTCACTGCCTGCCAGAGCAGACAATGTTGGAATTCTCATATGGATAAAGAGTAAACATGGACAAAAGCTTGTCTGAGTGGGCAAGGACAAAGTTTATCAAGATCTTGGTAATTCTGCCTCTAAAGATAAAGCTTAGTTATGAATGTACCAATGTAAGCCTTAACTGAATCATGTTGTTTCTTGTTTTACAATGACCGTTTTCAGAAGAAATGAGCTAAAATATCAGTAGGTTTTCCTATATTTTCCTAAATAGCCTCCAAACCCATTTTTTCCCTTTGCATTTCAGAGGATGTTGCACCATTCTTCAAGACAGAACCAGGCTTGCCCCAGATACACCTGGAAGGAAACCGACTGGTCCTTACGTGCCTTGCCGAAGGCAGCTGGCCCTTGGAATTCAAGTGGTTGCACAACAACAGCGAAATAACCTCCTACTCCAGTGAATACAAGTAAATAAAATCTATATAATCACCTTCTCCAAGAGTAATTGCAACAAAACCACCCCAAAACAAACACCACCCCCTCAATTTCCTAATACCTCAAACAGCTTTGTAGATACAGACTCAGGGACTTTGGGGTTTATTATGAAAGAAGAGTGGGTTTTGTGAACAGATGCGATGAGATTCCTTTGCTAAAAATGAGATTTGACACTTCAAAACATGGGGGCTAACACAGAATCTTGTAAGTACCAAAAATTCTTTTTGCTGGAGATGTAACTTCACCTGTATTTGTAATAAATAACAGACATATTCCTTAGCTAAATGTTACATATGATGTGTGATTCATCCTTGAGCAGAGCTGAGCTCACTGGGAATGTTCATCTCAATCAGATCTAGAAGAATGTGGTCTGTCTTAAATTCCACACAAAACTTTCTGTTTCAATTCTAAGAATGCCAAAATGGAGCTGATAGTTTAACAAACTGTTCTTTAATGATTATTCAGTTTGCCCCCAGGACCTCCCTGCTGCCTCCCTCTCCATCCCACAGACATTCCATCAAACAGGAGAAAAACCCCAGGGAGGCTTATCAGAGCTCCAGCTCTGCTGATAGGCAGCACATGGCTGGCCAAGTACCAAAGTGTCAGACAGCCAAGTTGTGTCTGCTTTTCTCTAATGTGGGAGGATTAACTGGGTCTTCTCCATGCAACTGGAAATTTCTGTAACCTTACAGAAGTTTAATTTTTATGCAACTTATGTGTTGCTTTCAAATTTTGTAGAAATTGCCTGGTGAATTCAGAAGTTACGAGGGGTGGGTATGTGACAGAGAGAGCCCATGTACATCACCTCTACCTTTTGCAAACCAAGCTAAATATTGCACTTTTGGGATACACGGCTTTAGGTGGGAGAAATTGCATGTGAAATTACAGTAAAAGTTGACATAAAATTGCAGATAATTCTATAAAGTTCTATTTTGTTGCACAAGATAGTCCATAATTACTTTTCTCAAAGATTTTCGAAATTGTAACCTACCACTAGTAGTAGTTTTGATATTATTTACATTTACAAAGCAGTACAGAAAATATTCCTTAAATAATTTTAAAAAATTTTGGGGTCACTTAGCACTAAAACTGTTTAGCAACTGCTTCAAACCAAATATTTGGTTCTATGTGAAGTTACCTAGAAATGCAAGACTTTTGATTTAGATGAGCTCTCCTAGTCCTGAGTCACTGCATCTCTTAATGGTTGCTGTTTTCAAGCCTGGGGATGTGCTGCTACCTCAAAATGAGCCACACGCACATAAAGAGGAGATTTGTGAATACTTTCTAGAAAATAAAAAGATCTCTAATAGCACAACAAATCACAGAATGTTTGAGCATCACTTTGTGTAAATGCCACTTGTTTTGATCAACAACAGCAGAGTCAGTTGTAGTTGCTTGGTAGAAGGAGATGAAAACAGCCCCTTAACCATGTGAGATACTGAGAAAGTGGGATAAAAAGATGGTGTGGGAGGACAAACACATGAACATGGAATCAACAACAAGCAAAGGTTAGAACTCCAGCCTTGTAGATGTGCTAGTCACTGGGAGAGTGACATTTCATGGTATTAGAAGAAACCTGAGTAAGAATGTGTGACATTTTGAAATAAGATCAGAATGCCATGATATTTCTTAAACAAGTGGACATCCTAATACAAAATTAGAATTTTATTGTGTAGGGCAGTGTGAGTTGGAATCAGTTATTGGAACACCTTTCCCAAGCTGTATGTGCACATACCTGCAACCAGTCCTTTGTTTCTTATAATTGCATTTAATTTATTCTTGTGAGTGTCAGGTCATCATTCAAACCATATTTATTAATTCTGAAGTTTTTATATTGTTCTTATTTCTAATTAAAAGAGCTGGTGCAGAGGAAACTACTAGTTTATAATAATGAAATAAATTGATAAAAAACATTAATTTAGAAGTTGCAGCCCTACTGCTACACCACAGTCAGAGATCAGCCAAACAGAATTTTGATTCTATAGAAATGCAAAACTTTAAGCTTCCAAAAAAATGGCATAGGTGCATTAGGATGAAGGAAAGCAAGGAAAAGATATGCTTAGACATAAAAGTTCCAGTTGCAAAATTTAAACTTTGACCCCATAATAGTTTGCTGTGCAGCTCTCTTGGGTAAATAGTCTGTTTAAATGCACGAATCTTCCCTGAGTAAGTGACTTCTGCTGCAATTTGAATCATCAATCAATGATTTTTAGTAATTGATATTACTTAGTGTGTCTCAGTTGAAGTAATGTCTATATTGTAACAGGCTGAAAATATATTATTATAACACCCCAAGTGAGTAAGGAACTAATTGCAATCTTTGCATTTTGACATTGGTGACCCTGCATGAGCAGCTTTTCTTTGTCTAACGAATCTGGTTGTGTGCACAGCCTGGCTTTTACAGTGACTGTGCATACACTAGTTTGTATTAAGAATTTATAAAA
Organism: Climacteris rufus; assembly: GCA_013398175.1. Classification (NCBI taxonomy): domain Eukaryota; kingdom Metazoa; phylum Chordata; class Aves; order Passeriformes; family Climacteridae; genus Climacteris; species Climacteris rufus. The sequence continues at coordinate 525,979 of VZRZ01005521.1, read as the reverse complement.
CAACCTTATAAATTCTTTGTGATCTGAGATACACGTTATGAAAACAAATCAATGCTACTGACTGCAGCAACAATTTTGGTTCTGTCTATAAGTTAAGGGACTGTAAGGTTCAGGCAGTGTCTTTTTTTTTCCCCCCCTTTGTTTACTTTTGAATTAAGTTCTGGACAAGGTGAATCTTCCATATTTGCTTTTGTGGCCTGAAGATATTGATTTATTGGAATTTAAGAAACTAAGGTTATGTCTAAGCAGCCATGCATTTTCCTCCCAGATTACTTAAAAGTATCTGATTATTATATTTGTATTTTTAACATTGGGCACACTTCAGTTTTATTCTGTATTAAAAAAAACTTAGATCTCTTGGTGCATAAGTCTTTTGTTAAAAAGCTTGGATAGATAAAAAGCTACATGACTATCTAATAAAATACATTTAGTTTTAATTCTGTATCCATAATTATGGCTATTAAATCCTGTAGCCTATAGGTTTGCTTTTAACTCTGAGGGCATTTAAAATTAAAATGAGGGTTTAAATTTTAAATTAGGAGTGAAATGCAAATGTTAGCTGGGATTTCTCCTTAGGTGTCTGATACCACTCCCTCCTTAGAGTCACTGCAATGTGGTGATGGAGCACGTTCTGCTCGGGGAGGCTCCCCTTGGAGCTTTTCTTTTCCGCCTGTCACTTCACATCCTCCTGCAGGAACTTCCCCAACGCCAGGTTCTGGTTGGCTGTACCATTCCAAATGAGGAAAATGTCAGGTCTGACTTTCCAAAGTCCTTGCAGAGATCCCCAGAAACCTTAAGGAGCCTCCTGGCATCTCTGCAATGGGAAGATCTTCTATACTGAAAGTTGGAGCGTAGGCAAAAATAAAGCAAAATTATGTCTTGTCACTGTAAGAAACTGTATTAACCTTCGATTTAAATTCATTCTGGGGAAGAAAGTCTTATTTTGAACTTAGAAAGAATTATTTATATCCCTTTTGCAGATCAGAAAGCAAGTAGAATGGGGAAAGCATAGCACCAAAAAAGCAGTGTTACGGCTGTTAGGTCAATAGAAAAGTAGGTTTTAAAAAAATAGTAAGACATATGAGGTGCATAAAGACTGTTTAAAATTGTAAACACAGAATCCGAAATTCTGTTAATATTTATCTCTTGCCCAAGTTTGCAATTTTCAAGTTAGTCTCAAACAGTATAAACACGTCCTATCCTTTTTTTCACTTTTGTTATTTAATTCTTCTAATTTTGCTTGCTGTACCTGCACATTATACCCAGTAGGTCCACTGAGAATCCAGCTGCTTTAGGTTTTGGCTGCCTTGGAATTTCCAAGGTAGATGGGATTTTCACTGTAAATTTTTAAAAGATTTTCATTTCTTCAGGCAACTTGCTAAGAATGTTTCCTGCTGAAACTTTAATAAGTCAGAAAAGAAAACCAAAGTAGGACACTTCTGATCTAATTGATTTGTTTTGTCCTAGTGGCAGCAAAACTAACTCTGCTTTACTGTCCTAGTACAGATGAATACTCATGAAAGAACCTTTAATTTTGACTTTATTTGATAGAAAAGCCAGTGCAATAAATGTTAGCCAAGTAGGACACTAAATCTTTATGGGAAGAAGAAAGGTTGTTAAGGTGTAACTATTTGGTAAAAAGAACTGTAAAAATTAATTTTCAGTATTTGCCAGAATCTTCAATTTTTTTTTTTTTTATAATGATGTTTTGCAACAATCTTCTGCCTGGCAGAGAAGGAAATTATTTTGTAAGGAACTAGAGCAGCCTTATGTCCTATTGATTTCTCTCCTCTGCCTTGTATTTTCATCTGTTTTCTCACTCAGTTCCCCATGGTGAGGCTCATCAGGAAAGAGCCAACATTCCAAGTTCAGAGTCATTTTTTGTGTGCTGGGATTGCTGTGCCTCCCCCACAGAGCACAGGTCTGAGTGTTCCTGTTCTTCCTGCTGCCAATTGGCACAGCCATGGCAGGAAATGTGCTGGTGGCCCCTGGGGAGCTCACAGGAGTGACCAGAGGAGGACACAGGAGTCACCTTAGGCACAAGAGTGCCAAGCTTGTATCCATTACAGCCTCGTTAAGGACTCATAGGAATCCAGGGATTGCTAAAACTTGCCCATGGTGTTGGGCTCTGGTTTAATTCCCTGTGTTTTGTGGTGTGACCCACTTGTTTTTATTGTTCTTGCCGTGCAGTGATTACAGCCTGCATTTCCCACTTACACCAGAATCTTCTGCCTCCTTTGTTTTTACATTCCCTGATCCTGTTCAGATATTAAGCTCTGCATGTGGGTGTGTACAGTATATGTGAGTATAAGAAGAAATGTTTTCTTTTAGTGGAATTAAATTTTGGAGATTAAAATTCAGCAGTTTTCTTTTTCCTTATCTTCCATAAATACTTTCATTAATCCTACCTTAATATCTCCTGAAGGTGACTGGGGGAATATGTGCTTCTGATTAATGTTTGTTTAATGCAGGATTATCTCTATTATTCATGTGTTTTATTCACATTAAAACTGTGCCTATCAGCTCATTTTCATGTTGAATAATCAGATATATCTGAATGAGGAAGGTGAGATTAGTGGACCAAGTGTCTGTTTGAGCACAGTGAAGGGCAGAGCAAATACAATGTAGAGCACATGTCAATTCCAGGATTCCTCTGAGTTACACTGGTCACACAGTGGAGCTTTCCTTGGAAAGCTTTGATATTTCTTGCAAGTCTTCCTAATGCCTACACTTAGTCATCTTGTGGCTCCTCTGAACAAATCACCTGCTTTGCCTTACGAATGAAAATGAAGGGAAAAATTTAAGTCTGTCTTTCATGTGAATTTTTTATATACTTGGCATTTATCATATGCAGAACTTAAGACTGGAAGATATTTCATGCATTTCTTGTTAGCTATTTTTTTTTAAAATCTGCCTATAACAGACAATATTGTAGCCAAAGGCCAGAGATTTCGTGAGAATGCTGTTTGTAAGAAAAAAATACAATAAGCATTTAAGACAAAATGTAAACCTGGAAGCAGTGCTCTCTAATTCTGCCTTTTGTCTCGTAGGTACATGATCCCAGCTCTGCAGAGGTCTGATGCTGGCTTTTACCAGTGCATCGTGAGGAACAGGATGGGGGCACTGCTGCAGAGGAGATCTCAAGTCCAAGTGGCATGTAGGTTTGGGTGGGAGTTACTCTGTGACTCATTAGCTTCTTTTTGGGTAAAGAAACCAATGTTCTGATAGCATTTGTTAGTCTGAAAAGGAATTAGATATGAGATTTAACGAATTCTTCAATTATTGCGTCACATGAGGTTTCATGCTCTGGTTATCATCTGGGAAGCAGCTCAGAGCAGTGCAACACTGAATTTTGAGCTGTCCAAAGCCACGAAAAGGAGACTGTGTGGAGGTATCTGTAGCATGAGAAAACTGTTTTATCTTACCCTTCATACACAGGGATTAAGCAAGGCCATGTAGCACAAAACTATCAATCAAAACAACAACAACAAAAAAAAGCCCAGAGGACAGCAGCAGCATCTGAAAGGCAGTGGGATGGTGGGGATAGCACCAGGAAGATTTCAGATCATAATCCTTGTGATACAAAATCAGCAGTTTCACAATAAACCCATAAAATCCTGTTCTCAGCACCTTTCTGAAGCAAACCCTCCAATGTTTGCACCGTTTTAGTTTGGACTGCAGAGAATTCTTGGAATCCAGCTGCCATTTAGAAAGGTTAAGTTGGTTTTCTCAGGAGTTTGTGCTAGTGAACAAGACATAAGAAATGATCACATACTCTTATTTTCTTTTATTCAGTTAAACATATAGAAAATACAATTCAAATAACTTCTTTGGAAATAATAATAAAATTAAACCTTATTCTTTTTTATCAACAAAAGCATAAAAGAAATATAAAAAGAGACAGATTTATATATTGTGCCTAAGAAGTCTCATACACAGATCAAATTTCTCCTCCTCAGGGTCAGTAACTGGAAATTCAGTAGCAGTCAATGACACTTGATAAGTGGAATTTAGAGAAATTGAATTATTTATTAGATATCCAATTTGAAGGAACTGATTCACGTTAATCAGTATGTCAATGGGGGAAATTACATGGAATTTCCTGTGTTTTAAAATAAAACCAGTTGCAAATTGTATTATGTAAGCTGTGGTATCATGTTCATCAGTTTACTGCATTACAGTAGATTTTGTTACTATATCTGTAATGTCAGTATTATCAGTAATTTGATGTTTGGTTTCTCTATTGTTTCAGAGCTGCTGGGAGCTAAAGTAAAAATAAACTGCTGCTAAAATGAGGTTTTCCTTCCCTGACCTCTGCCAGCCCTTGTGCCCCTGCTGTCCAGTGACCCTGGGCTCACTCTGACCTGTGTCAGACCCTTGCAAGTGCTTTCCCAAATATTCCCCTACAGTTTTAGTGAATTTTATGAGGTCACAGAGGATCTCCTGAAAGCTGGGGTGAGTGAACATAAACTATGAGTGAGGTGTGGAGTGAGCAGCAGGTTCAGCAGGGGAAGGTGAGGGTGAGATGCCTCTCCTTGTGCAGCACTGAGCCCTTGGAGGAGCCTGGATGCCTCTGGAAGTTCTCCAGGTGAGGTTGCAGGGGACAAAGGTTTTGGTAGCAGTGCCAGGAAGAACTGTACCCATTTCCTCCTCCATCCCACTGATCACTCCTGCTCTGGTATTGCAGGGTGGCAGGGTACACCTTTAGGCTCAGCAGGAAAACTTGTTTGTGCAGCTGTGGGCTGAGGAACTTCTCCAAAATGTTTTAAAAAGCAACAGTCATTTTGTTGGGCTGTTAAAGGAGTTCTCTCCCAACTCCTCCCTGTCCAGTTCCCTGCCCAGCTGTGCAAGCAGTTCTCCTGGCACAGTGGAGGGAGCAATTCCTGAGCAAGTCCTTGTGGGAACAATAGTGAGAAGGAGACACAGAAATATTTTTCCTTGCTGCTGCTGCTGAAGAGTTTTGTCTCCTGAAATGACAGCTTTATTCCCCTCTGAATGAGGGGGAGATTTGCAGTGCAGTGCTTTGTCTCTCCAGGCTGGTTTGTGTGTATGTTTGGCTGTTCTGGAGAGAGAAAGAAGTGCAATTGTTTAATTTCTTCAGTTTTAGTTCCCCTCCACCCCCCATTTAATTTGTAGATCTGCATTGCTGAACAAGGTTAAAAAGCTCTCTCTTAAAACTGTCTGAATTAAGATGTCTGTTTATTAATTCATTTATTCTTTATTTTCACTGGTAAAGACATTGAGACAAAGCAAACCAGATCTTATATGACTTGAGAGGTCTTTGGTCTTCAGCCTTTGTGACATTTATGGCTTTTATAGTGACATTGCTAGTCAGATTTGCACTTTATTCCTGCAGATTAAAGTGTTCCACAGATATTAAATATCCTCTTTCGCCTTCACTCAGGGTAGCTACTGATACCATGTGATTGTTTTCTGTGTTTTCATGTTTTTGGTCTAAATTAATTGATTTGAACTGTATAGATATAGTGACATTCCTGATATTTTACCATATATTTCATTTTGGTGATTCTTCGAATCCTATCAGAAGGCAACATTACCAGGGATTCCTAAAAACATCTTAGCCAGTCATCAAACCTTTTGGGAAATTGTGTGTTAGACATTTAACTCAGAAGGATTCACAAGAAATTATCTACATTTGCCAGTGAGTAGAGGATGCTTCCCAATACACTTGAACTCAAGATCTCTAGTGGAAAATGGAAAGGTATAATTAGAATGGCACTGAGAAAGATCTGAGGTATTTTCCATGTCCTAGATATCTGAAGTAGCAGGGAACTTCTTAAATAATTAAAAAAATATTCTCAACACATGCTAACATATTACTTAACTGAATGGGAACAGATATTTGTGAGAAAACTGCTGAGTAAATCTTAATTACAGGATGGGCTTAAAAATTCCTGGATTGTGAAAACTAAAATAATCATACGACAGTGAAGTTAATTAGATCCACCTACGCTGTTTGAAATTTCTTTTCAAGTAGCTGATCTGATTACAGTTGTAAGGAATCTGGAGCAGCAGAGGAAGTACAATGCTGATTATGTCTGAATAAATAACTTGAAAATCACAAAGATGATTAAAGCTTCTTTAAAATACCATGTGTTTTTAATTTCTGCTCTTGTTCTCTAGTCTCATCTCCTGCCATTCACAGAGCTGATAGTAGTCTTCTCTTTGCTATGTCCTTTGCATCCCTCTCTGCAGCACAGAACTTGTAGAGAACCCTGTTGTCCTTAAAAAAAAAAGGGGAATTCAGTGACAGAAGCTGGAATAGTTCTGTGTGTGTGTGTGTGTCTCAGTTTCCCAGTTTAAATCAAATTAAAATGCAGAGAAGTTCTTTGGAGGGTGAAGAAGTAAGAGTCTACTGCCCTGTTTATTTTAATGGATAAGAATGTGACACAAAAGGCAAAAGAAAAACAAGAAAAAAACATTCACTGAATTTTTCCAAGGTCTCCCCAGACATGTGAACTTGTCTGTGAAATAAAGCCTTCAGAGGCAGAGGTTCTGCAAGGGTGGTTTCATTTCTTCCATTAAAATTTTTGTTAAAAGCTGCTCTTTAACACTAGGGATGCACTACTGACACTGGAGTGTTGTGCCAGAAGAACTGATAGCTCCCAACATGACTGTGGCCTTGGTATTCCAGGATCCATTTGGGAGCAGTAACTGCCTTGCTTGGGTCTGATTCTCAGCTGGCTTGGCTGCAGTGGTGGAGCTGCTTATCTGTTTCTGTAGCTGTGGATATAAAAAAATGATCACCAAAAACTTAGTACACTTATATATGCCATGAGCATTCCTTTGCATTGCAGGAGTTTCTTTTTTATTGTGCAAGGATTTATCTAAAAAATCCTCAAAGCAAAACAAAAAACCAAAGCAAACAAACCTCCATTAAAATGTCATTTTCAGTTAAAACCCTCAGTTTTTGCCCAAAAACACCAGGGCCATGCAGGGCTGCTCGTGGATGCCCTGCCTGTGTGCACCAGGAGCACTTGGGTTTCCTTCATGCCTTGTGTTCACCTGCCTCTGTTAACCAAAATCAGAACTGTCCCATGATCCACAGTGTCCCACTGAATAATTATCAATGCCAGTGGCTTTGGGAAACACAGTTATTTCTTTGTCCACTGAAAAGAAGTAAGGAGAAAGACAAAACTTCTAATTTTTTCTTTGCAGACATGGGAGATTTCATGGACAGAGACCAGAAAAAAACAGTGACTGAAGGACAAGCTGCAGTTCTGAACTTCCCTCACATCCTCAGCCATCCCAAACCCCAAGTGACGTGGTTTAGAGACGGGCACAAGATTATACCAAGCAGCAGAATGTAAGTCAATTTAAAGCTCAAAATACACCCACCCTAAAATATGATTAATTATATTTGATAACACAGCTTACATTTTAAGTACACTAATTAAGGTTTAAAGAGAATAAAGTAGTCTTGTTCCTTCTAAGTTTGAGATAAATTACTATTTTAAGACCATCTCTGAACTTCTGAAGCAGTTTGACAAAATAATTCATGTGGTTTTAATGGTCCTGGTGCAGCAGAAGGGGCTGGATACGTGGAATGTCTGTGCTTCCTTCATGCTGTTCATTTCCATGATACATTTTGGAAAAGTGAATGCTCATCTCTCAATTACGTTTACTTGAGTGCACTAACATAATGAATACTGAGATTTTGCTCTTTTAATATATGAATCTGTGGGGGTTTTTTGCAGAGTTATGCTTAGTGCTATTTTCCTCACAATAAAATTCCAGATATTGTTTATTCTTTTCATTATTTCTTAGCCTACAATGACAATTTTATTTCTTTTTTACTAATTAGCAGCTCACCCCTAATGACACAGTACTTGCACTTTGATTAGTTATTATCTCAAGGTGTGCTCATTTATCCTTTCCTGAAACAGTTATGAAGCCATCTCATGTTTTTACTTGCACAGTTTCATTCAGAGACTGCAGAGGTTGGCTGTAACGTTAAAAAAAGTGGATTAAATCTTGTCTCAGTTATTAGAAACCTGTTGAAATGCCAGGAATGTTGCTGGTTATTTTTAACTGTGTATTGTATTTTCATGTGTTCACAGGGATAAATAATGCTGGCAAATGATAGTAATGGGATATTGCTGTGTTCCAGAAGTTACTGAGTTTTTAGTTTGTTTTAGAAAGGGAAAACTTCTCTTGCATTTGAATTTTGTTAACGTGTACTGTACATTTTGCTGCTGCTTATGTGCCTTTTTGAAACCTGAAAGCTGGTATTACAGTAGCTTTGAAACTGTTAAAATTAGTATTGCAGGGATGTGAAGAAACTATGTAATAATTTATGAATAATTTAATAGTAATTTGATGGGAAACAGCTGGAAGATGAAACAATGGGTTCCTGGGCAATCTCTTGAAGAGAGCTAAGTGACAAATCCTGAGTTATTAACCATTAAGAATGTACTTCCTCCACTTCTGCCACATTGCAAATTTTCTTTTGTCGATGCTGAGAATACACAAATCAGAAATTTGCAGATGGTGACAAGGCCTTGTTATCCTGGTATCTGAGAGTTTCCTGGGAGCCCTTGCAGGGGAACAGAGCAGAGTGACCAAGGCAAGCCTGCAGTGTCTGAAAATGGGATTTGCTTGAGTTCTCTTACAATTTGGGAAAATTGCAAGTAGAGATGTGTATGTCACATATTTGTTAATATAAAGATCCTAATTTTCATCTGCTGAGCTTTACTTTTACCCTGTTGGGATTGTTGGGGTAAAATCACTTGTAACTCTGTGGTAATGCTTACAAACAGGAGCTGTAACACTGGCTATAGCAGGGGTGAAATACACCTCAAGGTTTCCACATAAATTTTATTTCCCTGGTCAGAAATTTTGTCTAAAAGGAACATTTAAGGACATTTGCCTGGCCTCTGTAGGAATCTCTGAATACTTCTGCAGTAGAAGTACCCCTGCTGGAAGTGTAAGCCTTCTTGGAAGTTTGATATATGGTGCATAGTAAGTCTGGTAAGTTCAGGAAGTGAAGATTTATGGTACACATAGCAATCATCAGAGCACTCTCTGTGCAGTAGGTCTCAAAATATTGGAAAAACCAGAGAGCATCCACTTACATTTTGTTGTCCATGAAATTTGAGAAATAAATATGGCAGCCTTGTAAATACAGGAAAGCTGAGACCTGGAAAGGATGCATGTAAAACTGTGAGATGTGCAGAAATATCTTATGGAAGCTGTTTCTTACCTATGGAGCAAGTTGTGCATTTCACATGGTTTTTATACACCAGTGGGTATCAATTTCCCTGATCAGTTTAGCCAGTGATCCAGTTAGGCTGGTGCATCAGTCTCACTGGATCTCCTGCTAAACTGATCAGTAGAATTGATACAACCACCTTGTACGATGCTCTTTAATCTGATTAAAAGTACCTTCTATTGCTAAATCAATATAAAGCTTTTTTAATGCTCTTAAACAAGCTTACAATGATTTGGCTAAATCAATCAGCCATAATTTTGTGTGTCAGCTGTAATAATGATTTCTAGGAGTGACATTGCTGTGGTGCATGAGGAGTGAGGACATAAACAGTGCTAAAAATGGGGAGAACAGTGGTGGTTACGGTGTAATTCATTCAAATAGTTGGTCAAGTTAAATCTTACTTATGCAAAAGCCTTAATGTACATGTACTTAAACTGCACCATTTTTATGCCATAAAAATGATCCTCTTCATGTTTATGTGCACAGAGTTACTGTCACCTCTGGAATGGATTCATCTCACTGATGGGGGAACAGAGCATGTGCAGAGTTGTCCTTATGTGAGAAGTACAAAAGATCAAAAGTAACACTAGTTCTGAGAATAAAAAATAAACAAATCTTAAGATGTTTCAGGGAATGTCATTTAATTGGCTCTGCAATTAAGTTTCCCTGGCAGGTTTAAGGTGGTGAATGCTGCTGTCTTTCTCCTTCACTGTGTACCAGTATTTAGGATACCTATGGGGAGGGGCTCTGCCAGCTATTCAGCATTCCAGCTACAGAATATTTCTAGGGAGTCAAAATAACAGAATTGTTGAATTGTCAAAAACTACAATATCACTTCATGCATTTTTAAATGATACCTTACAATATGTCAGATAAGACTCTTATTTTTCTTTGTGTTTTCTTATAATTATTACATGTTACCACAGTTGCCAATTCTAACAGATCATAGAATAGTTTCGGTTGGAAGGGACCTTTAGAGGACACTTAGTCCAGTTCCCCTGCAATGAGCAGGGACATCTTCAACTCAACCAAGTTGCTCAGAGACCCATCCAGCCTGGGCTTGAATGTTTCCAGGGATGGGCATCCACCACGTCTCTGGGCAACCTGTGCCAGGGCCTCACCACACCCAGCATGAAAGATTTCTCTGTATTTGCCTTCTTTTAGTCTAAATCTATTACCCATTATCCCATCACTGCATGCCCTGGTCAATTGTTTGGGGTAAGGGGAAAAAAGATTGAGTGGATAGCTTTGGTTTCACCGTTTTTTGGTCAGAATGGTAAATCCTACTCTGTGAGTGTGCATGGCTGTGGCATTTTCTGGGAGAAAGTTTCCTTTGGAACACGGGCAATTCTTTTTAAACTGCATATTGTATTTAATTTAACTGCTGGTCCTACTCATGGTGGGATTTTGCAGCAAATAATTGTATGTTAGTTCCTATTCTTATGGTGTTGATAGTATTTTTTTAAAGCCTCCACATAAAAACAAGAATAGGATGACAAGTTTATCTTAAGTGAGTGGGCATGTAAAGTCAACAAATCCCTGTATAATACATGAATGTGAAGCAAATGGCCTTCACATACTCATGGGATTGTTGTTATAGTTTATGACTTAAGGCAGCCAACAAATCTACAGCAGAGTTGGTGTGTGTTTAAAAATTTAAGTCCTAAAAGTCACTGTCTTCCTTCCCCTCCCCACTTATTGCAATATGGGTGTAAATTCATTTTGGCTTTTATGCATTATCTGTCACCAAAATCTCAGCTTGATATTTTCAAGAGGTGTTTCTAGAACATCAGAAGGAAGCTCTGTACATCCTGCATAGAAAAGTATGAAGTGGAGAATTGGAGAGAAGACCAAAAGATCAAGAATAAGAGAAAATGAGCAAGGAAAAGAATTAGGCTTTGAGCTGTTTGTTATTATTCTCCATTCCCCAAGAAGTCCTAGAAAAGACTTCACATTACAGCTAGACAGATTAATTTCCAAACACACCAGTAGAGTAATGTGAGGTTACAACTGCACTATTATCCAGGCTCTTGTGTGATGGGATGATTTTTGCCTGTTTCCCTGCACATCTTACCAAAACCAGTAGCTCTCTAAAGGTGACTGCATCAAAAGAAATTGCTACTCTGGGATGTGAAGTATTCAGCTTGCCTTCCCTGGCTGTACTTCATCAGGCTTAAAAGCAGAGCACATTTAACTTTCTTTACACAATCACAAACAGTACCATGGAGAGGCACAAAGGACAGTAGCACCATCAAGGTCTACAATTGCCTTTCACTTGTGGTATTGAGGAATTAAATTTTTAATACTCTTAGAGAATTTTTTACCTTTCTCTAAGTGAAGCACTTTTCAGTGAAAAGGTTCATTCCAGCCATCAATTCGTTTAATTCATTTTCTTTAAGGAGAAAACTTTTATGCAGACATTATTACTGTCTTCATTAAGTTCCTCACAGTGAAGCTGCTCTTTCTCTAGTAAGCTGCAGTTAGATGAACATTAACCCAAGTCTTTTGATAGTGGAATTATGTCTAACACAAAACAGGAAAGTTCATTTTTGGCGTATAAAGGCACTTCTGGGGTGTCCCTTTCAGCTGGAGGGATATTTAGTCACTTAATTAACTCTTGAGGAACCAAAAGGGTTTACAAAGGCACTTCGTCCCACTAGGCAGGGATATTGAATTGCATTGCCTTTAGGTACACCTGAGTTAATATCTGTGTTTTGCACTCAGATCAATTAACTATTGGATGTGTGTGGTCATTGCTAACTCCTGCAGAGGCTGAAGTTGCTGGCAGATTGTGGAAGTGAAAATACATTGGGCACAAGCACCTGTTATGTAGGATTTGCTGTGGTTTTGAACACTCACAATATCTTGCAGAAAAGCAAAGCTGATGCAAATTTGCTAGAAGTTTGTTAAAATTGTAAATATACTAATAGCAGTCTCAAAAAAAAAAAAGTAGCTGTAACTAAATAGGCTTTAAAAGATGAGAAAAATTAAAGTATCTAGGAATAATACATCAAATTTTGGGCTGATAATAGCACTAGATTAGGCTTTGCTTTAATGATAGCAGCTGACTTAATGTGCCATGTATATATTTTTCACTTTAAAACAAACACCACTTCATTTTTATATGAGCAGTTCTAGTGGCACAATGCATTTCTCTGCAAATACCAGCCTGTCATACAACTTAAGCTAGTTGCACATAATTACTTTTCACATACACTGGATAATACTTTCATTAAGATTGTGATGATTATCATTACTGAACAATAATTCAGAGACTGTCAACTCTGCAATGTATTAGCTGAGCAATAATTTAAAAAATAAAAATTTGCAGATTTCTTGTCTACTGGCATTATGGAGTGACATCTCTCAGCAGTGAGATGTGAAAAAACCCCTGTAATATTGAGTTTATCTGTATGTACCTTTTACAGGCTCCACATTAGTTTTAAAACAGGTACCCAAAGAAGAAGAATATTTGGTAGAATTAAATTATTTCCTTAAACTGAAATTCATCACTGCCCTGTAATGAATTTATTTAATCAACCTTCTGCATTGAGTAACTTCAGTTTGGAGGAACAGGCAGCACCAGGAATCATCTTCCATCAAGTTTCACCGTTGTCCCCAAGGCCTGTGTGCACAGGAAGGACTGCAGGGAAATCTCCCATCATCTCCTGGAGTGCTCAGTTTGAGGAGTCCTGGTGCTGTCAGGGGGCTGCTGTGACTGTTATTGTGTGCTGTGTTCAGCAGAGGGAAACAGCAACACCCCAGGGGAAATAAATCCCAGGATTATTTTCTAAAGCTGTTTGACTTGTCTAGATTCAACCTCACTGCTTTCTTCTCTGCACATAATTTGTTTGCCACAGGTTTTAAGCATATGTTTCAGAAATTAATTTATTCCGACCTCTTAACTTTTCGGGTGAAATTCTGTGTGTTGGTTTGATGGAGGGGAGGAGGACTGAGGTGGCACCCGGGGACCATGAGATGCTGAGTGCAGAGTGTGGGAGCAACACAGCCCATTGTAGGTAGAACAGGGACAGTAGGAAAAAAAAATTGCTGCCAAAGAACATGCCTTTTAGCAAGGCTCATTTGGAAGTGGATTCTTCCCAGGAGAGACACTCGGGCTGATGAGATTAGAGGCACATTTTGGGATTTGACCAATATGTTTCATTGCAAATTTGGACCACAAACCACAGAGGGTTTTTTAATACATATTTTTTTCATAAGCCAGGGGAAGTTGCTGCCATTATGGTAGTGCTGTAAAATCCATATTTTTTTCTAGAAAAAAGTGGATGCTTGGAACTAATGTTGTGTTTTAATGGGCCTCAGCTGCTCACAGTATCTTTCAGCACAATCTTCAACTGCTGTAAATTTCAATAAAACTTCAAAGATCACTGTCTAAGAGGAAAATATGACTGTTGGATATTGTTTTTCCTGTGATGACCACGTACAAAGAACAAAATCATTTTATGTGCTACTAGTCTTACTAATCATAGATTTGGAATGTGTAAAACAAAGGCAATGGAAGTGTCACTAGAAGGAAACCTTTTGCTCTAAGTATGATTTACTTATCACAGCTTGCAGTAGAAATTGATTTATGAGTTTGTTGCTTTCTGGGGACAAATGTACTTGGAGACAGAAAATATGGACTGTGAAAGAAGTGTTAATAGCATTACTCTTTGAAAGTGAACTATACACTACTTTTTAAAAATCATCTCCAATCTAGAGGTGGGTAAATATGGAGACTCATTGTCATTGTATTTTGAGGCTGACTTTTTGCATCTGCTGCATTTTCTAATGAGAACTAAATATGCTATTAGGGACAAATCATGAATATAATCCTTTAATAACTAATGTGCTTTTGTGGAAAACCATTTTGCTGTCAATCTTTGAGCCACTCTGCCTACAAATGGAAATATTTTAATATGCAGCCAAGATAAGACTATTTAAAAGTGTTGCAGTCATTCTTAAGAGCAAATATGCACAAGAAAACCATTGCTTTATGCTTAAAAATGGCAATTGTTCACAAATCCCTGGGAACAATTTCTCTCCTGTGGCCCCTCACATATCTCTGCTTTTATGGAAATAGATGCAAAATGCTTGTGACTTATCAAATATAGGAATGTCTTATGTTTACCAATTAACTTTTATTAATGAAAACCGACTGAAGTAAAATGTGCCTGTCAGTACTTCTGGCTGTATACTACAAAGCATTGGTAATTTTCTTTCTATGCAGGAAAGGACAAATTCTTTCTTTCCTCATGATTCTAGTGGATTTTTATGTGATGTGAAAAGGTGTTAAGACATATAAGTTTGTAACTTTAAGATACAGGTTTATGTGGAATACTTTAAAAGCCTATCATTTTGGCAGATTTACTTTCTCAGTTAAAATTGCTGTGTGATTCAGGAAGAAAAAAAAAACCAAAACCACAGAACCTGGCACTCTGGGGATGTATTGTGGCTTTTGTGGTTGATTTGCATCAAGTCAACTTTGTTAACAGTATTCAACATGAAGTTAAAGAATTTGCTACATGGGAGCAAATGTGAAGCAGCCCTTACATTAATTAGTGCTGCAGAGAGGCAGGAGCTGCCAGCCTCTGCCTTAACCCGAGTGTCCAGAGTTGTGAGTGGAGCTGCTTTGTGTTTGGCCTTCATCAAACAGCTTCCAAATGAATTTAAATACATTGTAAACATGCTGTCTTGTGTTTCATGGGCCTGTCTGATCTGTGTGAGAGGAGGGATTTTTGGTTCTGATGAAACTTTGCAAAGGCATCTTGCAATTAGAAGTAAGAAAACAGTCAAGTTCTGCCAATATGTGTATGAAATCTATTTGTCTGCTGCTTGTTAGTGCTACTTTTTGTTTCTTAATACATACCTGTAGCTATTTTTATGTATTACACAAATCTCTTGTTTTTTTGTGGAAGGACCGATTCTAGGTGTAGACAAACAAGGAACTGTTCATTGGGGTGACCACAGCCATCACTTGCTTCTTCAACTTTATTCTCTTTGCTTTTCTTTCTAAATTCTGCCACTCTAGTAGGGAAAGAGTGGAACAGATCAGCTTTCTTTTCACCATAGCAGAGAAAAGGATAAGGAGTGGAAATTCTGGTGGAAATCTCTTCCTTCCCTCCCCTTCCACCTGGCTGCTATCTGCTGCCAGAGATGAAGGAAACCACAGGTGAGAGAGGGATGGATGGTGTTGTTCAGCCCTGATGGAGGAATGGAAAGACAGAGAGGAACTTAGAAGTTGGGATGTGTGAGGAAATGATGACAGATCCAAGGAGGAGGGTGTGGATGAGGAGATTGGGAGGACAGTGGTCTGGGAGTGCTGGTCTGCAGCTCTCCCTCACCTCTCAGGAGTGCCAGTGTCCCAGGAGTGTGGCCCTCACTCTTCTTTACTTTCTTCCCCAAAAAATCTTGCTGACCTTCCCAATCCAAACTCCCAGCAAACCCCCCTGTATTGCCACTGATGCATCCCAGACATGTCCCCTCTGGAACTACCCTCCTGAACGGTGCCAGCGTTTTATTTTTGTTTGTTGTGGCTTATTTGTAGGATCAGAACCTAACATGTCATTGGGAAATAACACAGGAGAACAAATATCCAGCAATTTCCAGCTTGTATGTTCCTGGCTACTTGAATTCCCAAAAATTGAGGTATACAGGAGACCTTATTTAGGAAAAGCACTTGAAAGCTAAGTTCTGTACAACGACATTTTATGTATTTTTCTCTAAAACCTCAAAACCTATTCACTTTACAAAATAGGGTTTTGCTAGATTTTACTCAATGGCTTTTCAAGAAACTGCATTTGCTGTTGTCATTCAGCAAGCACAACCATTTGCAAGAATTTTAACAACTCTGCTGCTGCCTGCCAGCTGCCATGTGTTCCTTCCCTGCTCCCTGCATAAAACCCTGTCCCTGCAAGAGGAGTGCAATACTTTCATAGTAATCACCAGTTCAAATCACTGATTATTTTAAAACATCAAATCTCATTTTTGGCAATCCATCATCTGTTTCCATGGGAACTGGAACTGGCCTTAGCAGCAACAAGAAGCAGAGTTTATTGGGATACTTACACATTTCAATGGCTGTTGTTAGACAGCTGCATTTTCTGTTTACCCAACAGATATTGCAGTATCAATGTCGTAATACACTTTTAAAATTCTATATACATTTCATTTTAATGCATTTATGTCTTTACTCATATTTTTCACAACTTAGCAGAAATGTTATGATCGAGGAGAGGGAAAATGTCAGTAATTTCCATCATATGCAGTCAATTTTGGATGTTTCCATCAAGTGTCCTTGCTGTTGTTTTAACTAGGGCTGTGACAAAAAAAAATAAGAAATGGCCTGTCTTGAGGGAGGTAAAAATAAGTGGAGGCTCCTGCTTTTAGGGGTGTCAAGTACAATATTGTCCCTTGGTAACTTTTTCACAGAGTTTTCTGCTTTCCAAAGTCTTATTTCCTCCATACCTTTTTCCCCAGAATAACAATTTCCCCAAGTTTGCAGCTCATCTTTCTGCTGCAGAGCTCAAATTCTCCTGATTCTTGCTATTTCACCACCATTTGCAAACCCCATTGACCAAATCAGCAGGGCGTAGTGAGGATTCCAATCTGCTGTTTTGCTGCAGATTTGTGTGGAGTATTTCAGTATCAAAGACAGTAACTGGGCAACTAATTGAACATAGTATTGATATGAATATGTATCAGCTTTTTTTTCTTTTCTTTCAACTGCTTTAGAGTGGAAATAATTATTTTAGAGTTTGGCATTATTTTGGTTCAGAAGTGAGGCAGCCATTTAAGACAAATCTCAAATCTTGAAAAGCTGTTCTACTCCCAGACCTTGTATCAAACAACCAACCCTCATCTTCTCCCATCTTCTAATTCTGTTTTTATCATCTCAGGGGGAAATTGGCTTACAAGGAAACTTTTTGGGGCAAAATAGATCATATTTACTAATAAACATGCTGGAATGAAATTGAAGATGATTTGTCTTGCAAAATGGGGGGAGAGATGGAATTTTTAGAGGCTCCATCTGGTGCTGAGGTACAATGGGAGAAAATGCTGATTTTCCTAGGCTTTCATATTATTTCTCAGGAGTTTCCACTAACATGAAGAATCTGTCAAAGCTGGCAAAAACATTCTGTGCCTTTGTTTATCAGCTGCTAATGATTCTGGTCAAGTTCAGATAAATTGTTTTTAGTAAAGTGACTCACTTCCCTAATTTATTGGATGATGCCACAAAAAAAGCATTCCCAGTTCTGCTGCAGGTCTAGAGAGTCTTTGTATCTTTGATTGTGTCCCTCATCACAAACTCTTTCTGTCCCAGATGTAATCTGGGAGGAGGTTCATGGAAGTGCCTTGAAAATTCTCAGTTCTTGCTTCTTTCTGTGCTTTCACAGGACCCATCTCAGATCACATAATCACTGGTGCAGTATTTGCCACAAAAAACACTTTCTAAACAAAACACCTGCCCTCACATCTTTGTGTTGGCGTGTTTATCAATAATTTATTCACATTTAGCATAATTATGATCAATTCAAGCTGTATTTTCACAGAGATGGATTTGTCTGCATATGTATGTGTTTAAAAACCTGCTGCATGAGGGAGGTGATAAATAACTGGTAAGAAATGGCTGAGGGTGCACAGCAAGAGAGTGTGAGCAGAGAATATTGTGCAGCTGCTTTGCTGTGACCTAGACCTGATATTGACTGCACCCAACTCTGGTTTTAACAGCATTATTTGAAGAGTAAATTAATTTATTTTTAAGAATTTTAAATTCATTTTAGCAGAATTAGGGAAAATACCTTGAAGAAATACTGTAAATAGGTCTTTATTGCATGTCAATGATTTAAACATTCCAATACAAGATATAAACTAATATGTCACTCATTATTTAATAAAAACAGGGAGTTGGCAAAATCTTCCTGTTTCGGTGAAGTAAAGAGAAGTGTCGGTTTAATATTAGAATGCCTGATAGCTTCTAATCCATAGCTGTCAGTGCTAATTTCACTAAATAAAAGACTTTATGGTGCTGAAGGTTCACTAATCAAGATTCATAAAGGTACAATTCCAGTTGTCATCCTCTTGTCTCTTTGGGAAGCCACTTTTATTCATGAAACAATTCCTGAGTGGAAGAAAAATACCAGGCATAAAGCAGAAATTCTAATGTGTGAAATACACCTTGCTTTTTCTCATGAAACCTTCAAGGTGATGCTGGATGAATAAAGAATCTGAACCTCATGCCTGAATTTTTCAATTATTTAAGCAAAATTATTTCATCGTTGGGAAAATTTCTGATTGAGGATCAGCTTTGAGAGTTCTCTTTTTCTCACTGGGAGGTTGCAGTGAATTGTGGGGTGTCTGAGTGCTGTCAGTTCCTCTGAAACCTGCTGCACCCCGTGGGTTATTCACTTAATCTGCTCTAACACAGTCTCTTACTGGTAGGTGTGAATTTTAATCATTTCTGTAGTAAAATACTCATTTTCATCAAAAGCAGTGCATTTTTGTTCGTTTGGTAGGTTTGTACGAGATGGCACAGGCAGATTGTTCTACACCAGAAGCAAAGGCAACACATTCTCTTTGCTGCACTTTGGTTTTTATGTAACTTGTGAATGTAAAGAGCATCTGCATCATGTAAAATAAACAGCACAGCAACAGATCCAAGCTACCCAGACAGCTGCCAAGTGGTTTCCTAATAATTTAAACTTTTTAATTTCCTAATACTTAATTTACAGTACTGAAATAACATAGTAATAAACCCTTGCTTTGTATAACATCAAAGTACTTTCCATTGGGTTGCAGTTTTTACTCACATGCAAATCTTATAAAAACAATCCATTGGGCCATTCCTCAGATGCAAATGTTGAATATCTTTTTTTATTAAATTGCAAAAGGGATTTACCAGAATTATGAAAAGGAGTCTGAGCTCGTGCTTCATAAATGCTAATATAAAATCTAGTATTTTAATAAGGTTTTTAAATTTACATTTTTAAGTTCATTGAGTGAGCTTTGAAGGTGCACCCTCTTGCTTTGACATTTGCTTTCTGTTCCAACAGTTCCTACTCCTGTAATAGAGACACACATAAGAAGCTCCTTGTACTTTAATCTTTTAACCATTACAGAGGATCCCAGAAGATCTGGCTGCCTTCTGACTTACATCAGAATTGTCCTGAGCCATTTTGGTGTGTGAATGGCTCATCATATTCTTTCCAAATCAAGAGCAGTGTCTGCATCATGAAAGACACAAGGAAAATACCTGGGGTTTGGTTTTTGGTTTGTTTTGGGGTTTTTTACCATTAGTTGTATCGGGGATGTATTCAGTGGATTTACATAAATGTTCATTTGTGTGATTGCACTCAAGCTTTGAAATATTGCAGCTCCTGGAAGATTTTCAAATCTAAAGCTCTAGGTGCAGGTAACCACCTCTTTTTCCTTTGGCTCATTCTGTATTACTGTGCACACTTATCTTTCTGAAAGCTGAAATAATGGTAAAGGTAATGAAATCTCATGCTTCAGGGCATATGCTAATGCCTACAAATCTATTTCACGTTTTGTGAGATTAATTAGTTAATATGTGTACAGCATTTAGAACACAATTAATTTTAAATTTATGCCAAGAATTGCTACAGACTGATCATCTGTGGAACCCAAGAGTTAATTTCTTCTGTATACACTGTGCAAATTAAGAACAACATGAATTTTTCACATCACATGTGTTTTTTACTGACAGATCATTTGTCCCACAAGAGCAATATATGCTACATTTAGTTTGTTTAAAGAACAACTAGTCCTGGTTAGCTGGATCACAAGATCACAGCTGCCTGATGACCTCTGGGGGCCACCTTTAAATGCTTTGGATTCACACTTAATCCTCACATCAAGAACCCTCACATAGCACTGTAGAACTCAGGCTGTTTTTTCTTGCAAGGGTGTGCTTCTATTCATCATGGGATCAGAAGTGGCTTGAGATGGATGCTGCAGAATTTCCAGAGCCTGGAAAGGTGGATTTGCATTAGGAAGATGAGAAGTGAAGCTGAAATATATTCATGTAGTAAAAGAGTGGATGTTCACAGACAGAATTTTGAATAGTTGTGGTAGATTGGGGGCAGGAAGTCAAACCCAAACAGTCTTCCCTCTGTGCTTCTTCAATGGAGAAAAGGTTATTCTCAATGCACAGAGTAAATAAAAGCAAATAAAGAAAAAATGCATTTAAAAACTTGTTCAGGGATAATACCCTTGACTGAAATTAGGGGAAGGGCTGAACTGCTTTCACTGATCATTTTAATTTTTCCTCCTCAGAAGGTGCACATAACTTAGCTTTGTTACTCAATCTATGTGGATTTGGTCTGGGAAAAAAGACATTAATATAAGATTTTCACCCCATATTATTTTTTAATTAGTAAAATAGTTCAGGATGAGATTTGTAATTTCAAATTGGCATCAAGTTTAAGTATGTTGAAACAAGCATTCCTCTATGAAGTTTACTTGCACTGAGCCCGAAATGGTTGATACTTGCATTGCATGTTGTGCTTGTTTGTTTTATGATTTTTCCTGGAACTATGTTTGCTGTCATTTGCAAACAGGGGAGATCAGTCTGTTATTTACTGAGGCTGAGTAAATCACAGTGTATTATCCAGTTAGGAGAGAGTACACAGAGTAAGCAGATCAGGAAAATGTATTTCAATGCCAGCTTCATTAAGTCGATAATCATCTCAATATATTCCCTTACAATTTCAACAATTAGTAGCCATAGCTTTCTTCTCATGATTATCTTTAATCAGCGGCACAAAAAAATCCCCAAGAAAAATTCCATGGTGATTGGAAGTTTCCAGAAGAGCATTCTCATGTGTGGAGTGTTGCAGCAACAAGAGTGACAGGACCCAAATTTGCTCGTTAGTTCTGGATTCTGAAGGGAGGAATTCATCCCAGGTGATATAGCAGCAGGTCACCTCTGAGGAAACACCTTCATTTCTGTCATAAACCATATGTTTCTTCAGAAAATATTCCTGTTCACAGGTACCTCAGCAGTAGGACATGGCCACATGCAGAGAGTGCCAGTGGCTGTGGTGGCCACGTTAGGTTGGTGTCAGGGTTTAGTATTCTGTAGCTGTGCTTATCTCCCCTGGCAGGATTATGAAGAATTGCTTCACTCTTGAAAAGCACTTTGTTTGTTATTACCTTTGCTCACACAATAACTTCTATGCTGGGGTTTCAATTTTGGCTTCTGCCATTTTAGCCCAAGCTTCTGAAGGCGTTTTTTTCATGCAACTTCTTCGCCATTCTCAACAATAGATTTTAAAAAATCAATAAATTTATTTACAGAATATGGGAGTAAATAATGTCATAGAGAAATCACCGTGGAAGAAATGCCATCTCTGAAGTTCCCCTGGAGTGGGAGACAGTGAGAAGGACCTGGAGCTGGCTCTCACCTGTGTCTCCTACAGCTCCTACAGATGCACATGGCCATGGACATTCCCTGGTCTGACCCAGCCTGTGGCCACGGGGCTGCTCGGGTCAGCTCATGGACTGGCTGTACTGGGAGTCCCAGCCCATTCTGTGGTGTCCAAAATTCAGTGTGCTAAAGCCAGTTCTGTACCCCACAGGCCTTCGTAGTTGCAATGTTAAACATCTTGTGTTTTGAGGAATCTGGATATTTAGAATAATGACATTTGTTTCAGAAGCAAAATTCAACAATCCAAACATCCTACTCACTTTGTTCCTGTCTAGAGACGAAGAAGAACCTCCTATGTCCTTTTATTTTTTGTAGTGTCTCATAACTGAATAAAAAAATTTTGAAGGTGTCTGGAGTTGCACAGACACATTAGTCTGATTTGAACAGAGTAGCTGGATTCTTGGTAAGAGTTTTCAGTGAGGAATGAAGCTTCATGAACATCTTTTGTTCATTCAATGTATCTACTCAGGGTATATTATTATTTTTAGTTGACTTATCGATTTTAAATAAATGTTTATGTGACATAGAGTGTTACAGTGTGTTTTGTAACGTGTCATAAAATTTGCTGAGCATCATCTGAATTGATCATACCCAGAATGAAATGCACTGATAGAGCGTTTCCATGGTGATTTCTTGTTTTTCTGATCATGTCTTTTAATTCTCTCTCTCTAATATGTTAGACAGGTTATTCTCAGTGAAAGCTCATGGACTGCAAGAAGCTTCAGTATTTTCCTGTGCTCCCTGCTGCTTTGTGTATTCTGTCACTGGCACAGTCACTTAATTATCTGACAGGCAATAACTGCTCTCGGAGGGAGGAAAAACAACTGTTGAATTCGTTTTTAAATTATATCATATTGCTCCGTTCGAAACCTCTTTTAAATAAATGTTGAGGATAGAACTATTGATGTGGTTTTTAAACTTTAAATTTCAGTTAGTTCAGATCATTTAAAATAGTCCTTCAGCAAGAATAAATCAGTTTTTATGACTTATAACTTTCAATTACAGTCTTCGGAGGGAATAACAGCGCGTTTGGAGGAGCTGTAAAGTACAACAACAAGGAAGTGTTGCTGTTTCATTTGTGCAGGCTCTGAGCTCCTGTGGAACCTAACAAGGGTTTTTCATAAGGAAGCACATCCTAGAGGGATCCTCCAGTGTGTCAGTCTTAGGTGTGGCTTTGATCTCATGTTTGAGCTCTCACCTGGGGAGCTTCCTGATGAACCTGGCGGGGGGAAAGGATGATGCTTGACCTACTTTGCTGTGCTTCAGTTGTTCCATAGAAATGGTCTGAGAATCTCAAGCTGTTTCAGCCTTTACTGATGTGCCACTGAATTGCCTGGAAAGGAGTTTCCTCTGTACAAATTGCCAACTGGTGGCTCTGATGGAGAAATTTCAGGCTTAACTAATAGCTGACTCCATTTCAAGGTGTTGGACAGTGCAAAAGCTTTAAATTGCAGGAAATTTGAACTAAATTAAGTATGGACGTGTTGTTAAATACTTATTTAGAATAGGCATAAGGGTTCTATATTTAGAAAAAATACTATGGAGTTATATAGATGGATAAGTAGAACCCACACAATAGTGTGGATTAAATAGAAGTCTTACCTGCTAATTGATTCTGAGTGTATTAAAGGACCGAGCTGATGAGTTCTTATCTGAAATTGTTAGTTTTTAACAAGTCTTTCAGAGCCTGCTAAAATCCAAAGACTTATGTGACTGCTATAATTCCGGTCCTTAAAGAAACAAAAAGAATGACTGGAATGGCAATCTCATTAGGGGACATCACTCCTGGGCAGAGGAGCTGAATGGCTCTGTTGGCACTGAAGCAGCAAAAAATGGTAAATTCATCCTACTTTAATTCTTTAGAGTGTCATTTAGTGATTTGTTTCTGCCTGAGCTCTGGTTTTGTGTATGCAGATTCAGCTAATAAGATAGACTTTGGAAATAATGGAAAGATTGGAGTAATTTTTCTGTCCTCTTTTCCTGACTCTCTTGCCTGATGTTGGCGCTTGCTTGCACAGTTGGTACTGGGGACAGAGCACGTGTTGCTGTCACTGTGGGGTTTTGTTCTGCTGGACTGGGGCTGTACCAGGTAAATTACCTGCCCCTGCCTCTCTCCTTGGTGCAGCTCGAAGTTGGTGGGTGCCAGGAGAGAAAACGATTCCCACATTCATTTTTGGCTGCTTAGGGAGGTTTTCCTCTGACCAATTAGACAACATGACTCTTGAAACTATATTACTGGTTTTATTACTTCTGCTATTGCTTTACTGATGAAGCAGAAATAAGGAAGCAACTGTTTGAAAATGTTATCTGAAATGTTTGGTTTAAAACATTTCTGAAACATCTATTTCTTGTTTGCCTCCTCTGTGGCATTAAACACTTAGGAAACTATTTTCTTTCCTGCTATGATAATGCCACATTTTATGATCTAAGGATTTTTTTTT